>CM031585.1:3080251-3680251 GCA_018467065.1 Ephestia elutella | reverse complement strand
CTTATATTTTTTTTCAAACATTGCCTTCTATTTTGCCCATCATAATAAGTTGAAGAAGCTGATTAACTCTTTTAACTAAGCGATCTTCTCCCATCTTCTCCACGTGGCCAAGTCATCGAAGCGATGCGGCTTTGGTATGCCTTTGTTTATAAATCAAGATAATCTTAAATAAAATATAATATGCGTCAGTATTTTACTAAACCTATGAAGATAACATAATTTATTATTATAATTTCAAACGGTCACGCGTACTTAACTCGCGCATATATTAAAATTTTATTGTTTTATAACACCTTTGTTTCAAAATTCTCAGAAATAGTAAGCGGGGTTGTTTGGGGAATTCGAGCCGGAATTATTATGTTACTATGTATATTTATATTAATTATATAGCGGCAGTAATATAAACTTTTAGGAATTTATGAAATTCCGAAGATTTTTTATATTTAAATTTAAGTAGGTATCTAAATAGATATCTAATAGGTATCCTTGGGGGAGGCCTTTGTCCAGCAGTGGACGTCTTTCGGCTGAGAGAGCTAAATAATTCATAAAACAATAATTTCACATTTTCTGTTTATTAAAGTAGTTGATGTCGATAGTTCTGATTGGTTAAAATGATTGATGATTGGTAATGAATGTTATTATTTTCTTTATAATAACTTTTATTATTAACAAAAATTACATTAAACGATTGCAAGTCAATTAATCTGTGAAAAGTAAATATTTTGCATTTATTGACTCCTGAAATTTCTCCTATATTTACGATACTTATTCAAAAATATTTTTCAATAGAAAGCCACACCAATAACTAAATTTAGTTAGAAAACCACAGTATATAAATTTTCCATACAAAAGACATCAACGCTCGTGTTCGTTTCCCGCGCAAATGTCAGTGAAGCAAGGAAAGAGTTCAACTCATGTTAGGATAGTTTTTATTTTATCGCTGACAAACAGACAGACAAACGCATGAGCATTTTGTTTTATTTTTACTAATATGTATAGACTAGCTTTTTGCCCGCGGCTTCGCCCGCGTGAATTTTCTCACGGGAACAGTGCTTTTCCCGGGATGAAAAGTACCCTATATCCTCCGTACTTCTAACTATGTGCATACGAATTTCTGGAAGATTGGTTCCGTAAATAAATCGTGAAGAGGTAACAAACAAATAAATAAATAAACTCACTTTCGCATTTATAATATTAGTTAGGATAGACCACGGACCTATCCGAGCGGAAGTCCTTGTTGCTCGAAGCCAGCTATATGTTATTACCGTTAATTAGAGTACTCTTACTGATGGAAACTACTCTAAAACTGAATTTTGAAAACGAGCTTATACACGACACGTATAAATGCCAACGGTGAAGGAAAACATCGTGAGGAAACCTGCACTCTGGTTGATGATTATCAACTAGTGTGTGAAATGGAGAAGGCAATGGCAAACCACTCTATTAAAACTGCCAAGATAGTCGTTGACCGTTTGTAACGGTTACCCCTGGGGTCCGTATTTTATTTTCTAAAAAAAATGCTATTTTGCCAAATAGGTATGATAATATTTTCTCGCAAAGCTAGGGTGTTTGAACACGTCGCCTCGTGTTCCTGGGGCTTGGCCAAACCCCGTACTGGAGACGTTACGAAATAATTACATCAAAGCCCTCTTCAATAACATAAATGCTCATATATTGCTCTAGAACAACTGATTAATTGACACAGCCTTTATCGTATGACAATAGACTATCTTTGATTGACACGTCTGTTGCTCATACATTTAAATATCTCAATAATCTGATAGATAGTAATATTGTGAACTAATAATGAAGTTAGGATTGTCAATGAATCAGGTTCAAATAAAGGCTTGTAAGCCTATTGATTGGTACTGTTTTCAGACCATATAAATTGTACTCGATAGAGTAACAGGTATGATATGGGGCCACTTATCTGCAGATAGTGCCCCGCCCATTCATATGTGATCTTTGAGATAATATAATCTCTGAATACCAACTTTATTATAATTATTATTTTTTTTGTATTATCAGAAATTAGAAGGTGCGCACCGTTGGTATTCAATAATTGTATATACGTTCCATTGTATGGAGCGGTTGCTAGCTAGTCTTTTGGGCTGATACCTTTATTATTCTTTTGTTTGAGCCGTATACAAATATTGATGTTATTGGCAAATTAAATAAATTCTTTGTAGAATCTTCACCTTTTCGGTGTAGAACTCTGCCCTGAGAAATAGATTTAATATTATATTTCTTTAAGTCCTGAATGGACAAGTAAAAACAATTAAATTTGAGTAATAGCAAAGAGTTTAATTTAGGATATTAGTTTAATAATTATCAGGGTCTTAGCCTATTTTGAACTAATTAGAAACTATTTCATACCTTATGACTTAGGATGATGATAGCATTTATAATATGAAAGAAAATGTTAAGTGATCAATTAAATAGTAAAAATGTCCTAATTAGAGGGATGGTGATTTAAAAGACTCAAGATAAATAAATGGTGTTTATATTCTGATTCTCACACACAATTAAAGAAAATACTAAACAGATCTTAAACAATAAATATGCACACAGACAATCTTAATTCTAGCTGAAATAAAATCACAGCATTATTATGGTTTTAATTGTGTCCCCTCCACTCTATATTTCATTAGATATCCGAATTTAAGATTGGTGTAAATGTCGAATTTCTATTGAAATAGGACCCTTAGACCTCGGGCTGCCGAATATTCAGAATGAATATTCAGTCCCTACCAGACACATATTTTTAGTTATACTTTAATTAGCTTAAAAGCTTTCAGGAAATCAAAACAATAAAAGGGAAAATGGAACTAAAACTGAGGATATTATTTACATGAATCAGGCAAAGCCTTCAAGATCAGTTTTAGTTCGGTAAAATTAAGTGTTTCGTAAAGGTTTGTAATTTACTTATTTTCTTTCTATATTTGCAACCAAACCTTGACAAAACTGAAAACTTATTTTCTAGGACTTGCCAATATACAGCACACTCCTAACCCCAATTCAATTCTAAGCATATATCGACCCAACAAAAGCAAAATATTTAAATCTCCCACAAAAAGTAATTATTACGTCTCACTGCAAACACGTCTAAACGAACACACTGCGATACGATGAATGTCCTGTCTTCCCCTCTTTCACCATCGCATCATTTTTCATCCCCCGACGATGCGTGTGCGGCATGCTGTCTTTTCCATTGGCTCTCTAGTCATCCGGGGCGTATCTCTCATAACCATGAAACAAAACATATTTGTTTTAGCAATGTGTGAAAGGAACAGAGAATAGTTATCCTTATTGTCCAATTCTGGAATTTTACGTAATAACTTACAATGTTTTTTGCGTCCATGTCCGATAACACAAGATTACAATGGTTAACAGATGTGAGTTTAACAATTCTACAAACAATCGGGCCGTCAATAAATTAGTTTCATTTCTAAGACAACACTTCTTTATTTTTTTACTCATGATTCTTAGAAGGCTAACAAAGCAAAAAAAGGATCGTTTAAATTTATGCTTTCTAAACCATTAAAGTATTTTTGGGAATCCATACCCTGTCATTTCCCTCCTTTTCCGGCTCATATAGAATGCCAATATTATGTGAGCTGGGAACCTTATTTTAACATAACAATTACGATAGAGAACCTTAAAGGTAACCTATTTTATATATATATACCTACCTACTTTTTTTCTTTCTAGTTTACTATTAAATTAAACTGTCTATTAAATTAAACCTATCACGAATTAACTTCCTAACCCTATTAAAAGCTGATAACCTAATTAATTAATCGCCTAACTCATTTAACCTAACACTGTCTAATAACCTAACGCCGTCTACGAACTCAGTGACAAACTTATGTCTTTCTAAAACAATGTATATCTAACCTAATTACGAACTATTCTACCTCATACAACTAACTGCGTTTATTTACAAATTCTCGTTAATTATCTAATTTTCATCCATAGTAACGTGCTAAATGAACCACATAAGCATAACCGCATTACCGTCTAAGTCCACTAAGTACAAACATTATTGTGCGTAACTGCTTAAACTCGATAATAAACTATAAACTTATTTCGTTTTCATTATTATTCGTCCCTCCTTGACCGAGCAAACATTTTATGATTGAGCGAAGACTGTTATCGTCTATCTGCAATTCTCATAATTTTCTAAAAATTGTTTTCAAACAACCGCCTTTTTTATTGCCTCAAACAATTGAAATTGTCGGCAAGCCACCTTTGAAATAATAAAGACATTAACTCCCTTTATGTTGCGAGACAAAACATCAGATATGGCATTGTCTGTCTCCTTTACTTATTGTACCTGATATTCAAACCGTCCAAAATAGTGTACCCTTCGGAGTGAAAAGATTCCATGAATGTAAAAAGATAAGACTCATAAGATCGGCGAATTACAACTTTTGATCTTCTTAAATACATTTAGAATTTAAATAGACTGTAAATAATGGCCCACAGTTCCTGCTCTGATATTGTCTACTTACTACCAAACCCAATTACCATAGGATAACTGATACACACATCCAGCCATACAAACTGCGCTCCTATCTGTTTGTAGGGAATAAGTCTAGTTTATTAAAAGTTGACACAAAGGCTTAGTTTATTCGCCGTACCTAGCTATAAATTTTCTAAAATAATAGCTACCTGAAAATACTGTCTTATATCTCATCAAAACTAAGGATAACAAACTCATTAAATAAGATCATTCTAATTATTTATCGTCAGTATTTATATTCTTGTATTTCGCTTGCAATGTTATTCGTTCATCTCATCGTTATATTCAATCAAATTATTTTTTTATTTTATTTACCCCTTTTTATTAATCTTTCATTTTTTTTTTTTTTTTCATCCACAAGTAATTATGTCTTTAATTCTTAAAAAGAAATCTAAACTAAGTATAAACTAACCTAACCAATTTCTTAAAACTAACACGTGTCTCTACCTGAACTTTACCGGCTAAGATAAGATAGTTCTTCGTTATGACTCACTAACATTTCCGCTGTCGATTGTTTTACCTATGTCCCTATATAAACCAACCAACTAATGGGACTTATTGTTGGGCACCTTTGAGTTTGCCGACTGATTGTTTTCGAAATTAGGGTTTTTCCCTATATTGCTGTTCGCAGCTGCAGATTTGTTGAATTCCTGAGTAGATTTAACCCATTTAATTGCTGGAAAATTGAAGCCACCATTGCTTCGATTATAGCCTCTACGATATGAATTTCCACGACCGCAACCTCTACCTTTATTTAAATATGACCCGCGTCCGCGCGTACTCGCTTGAATTGCAGCGCTAAGAGGAAATTCCGTGTGAACGTTATTCCTGCCTCTCCATGAACCCTGTCCTAAACCCCGACCTCGTCTAAAAGAATTGTTATTTACCATTTTAGACCTACTTACTACATTTGATTCGATTTCTCTAAGGAATTCAGCACCCATATTGATTGTACGAGGCCCCTGTCTTCCAAACCACAGACCTTGTACTTGCTCAGGATAATGCCACATAATAAAATTTACTACTTCAGACCCACTCATCGAATCAAATGGTAAAATACCTAAAGTCACTTAATTGTTGAGAAAAGTGCTCACTCATCTTAAGACCTTGTTCTTCGTCCCAATATGTATTCATTAACCTAAACTTTTCGCCTTCCTGCTGTGTTTGACTCCAGAAAACCTTAATAAAATCCTTTTCAAAATCTTCAAATGAATTCCAATTATCGCAATAGATTTCTATGGAATTATACGCAGACCCTTTAATACAATCTAAAGCTATGTCGTAAGCTCTATCTTCTCCACGAATATTTCGTATGTACTTTTTCAACTTACATAGAAAACGCATAGGGTTTGCACTGGCCCCATTATTGCCCTTGAAAATAGGCTTTTCTATCTCAGGCTTGAGAACAATTATATTTCCGCCGGTTACGCTTCCATTACCTAGACTACCGGTGTCTGGAGTGGTTCGCTCTACTGAATCACTCTGGCCTAACCCGTTATCTACTAATAAAGGTGAATTACTTAAGGAACGTTGCCTATTTGTCTCAGCCAATAAAATTTTAGCAAAGTCACCTAGATTTTCGCGGAATACCTGCTTAATCGTATCAACAATAGAATTCTGTAAATCTACATCTTGTGGTTGACCTTGATTTGATAAATTTTCATTAATGCGCCGTTTACGACCTCGTGATCTTGTGTTTTGGGACATGTTGACGTGTTTGTATGAGAATGCGAATAAAATCACCAATTATAATTTAATCTAATATTGAAAGACTAAGATCCCTCCTAGTTTATTAGGACTTTACTTGTATTCTGTTGAATTCAAATTGTTAGAATACTGTAATATATAAATCAAATTATATCTATTTCCTACTAATAAGGAAAATATATTTATCATCAATAAATTTATTAATATATTAAGCTTAAGCTCAGTTAATACGTTTGATTAATCTGAGTATTATTCATCTGTTGTGATCGTCTGAATAATAATTTGAAAATAAAAATATCTACGTTGTGTTTTTTTTTTTTTATAATATAAAATCTAAGTAGTAAACCAAATAATTTTATCCAGTTGCTATTTCAAAGAAGTAGCAGATACTGAATCCTGGACCACGTCACCACGTGTAACGGTTACCCCTGGGGTCCGTATTTTATTTTCTAAAAAAAATGCTATTTTGCCAAATAGGTATGATAATATTTTCTCGCAAAGCTAGGGTGTTTGAACACGTCGCCTCGTGTTCCTGGGGCTTGGCCAAACCCCGTACTGGAGACGTTACGAAATAATTACATCAAAGCCCTCTTCAATAACATAAATGCTCATATATTGCTCTAGAACAACTGATTAATTGACACAGCCTTTATCGTATGACAATAGACTATCTTTGATTGACACGTCTGTTGCTCATACATTTAAATATCTCAATAATCTGATAGATAGTAATATTGTGAACTAATAATGAAGTTAGGATTGTCAATGAATCAGGTTCAAATAAAGGCTTGTAAGCCTATTGATTGGTACTGTTTTCAGACCATATAAATTGTACTCGATAGAGTAACAGGTATGATATGGGGCCACTTATCTGCAGATAGTGCCCCGCCCATTCATATGTGATCTTTGAGATAATATAATCTCTGAATACCAACTTTATTATAATTATTATTTTTTTTGTATTATCAGAAATTAGAAGGTGCGCACCGTTGGTATTCAATAATTGTATATACGTTCCATTGTATGGAGCGGTTGCTAGCTAGTCTTTTGGGCTGATACCTTTATTATTCTTTTGTTTGAGCCGTATACAAATATTGATGTTATTGGCAAATTAAATAAATTCTTTGTAGAATCTTCACCTTTTCGGTGTAGAACTCTGCCCTGAGAAATAGATTTAATATTATATTTCTTTAAGTCCTGAATGGACAAGTAAAAACAATTAAATTTGAGTAATAGCAAAGAGTTTAATTTAGGATATTAGTTTAATAATTATCAGGGTCTTAGCCTATTTTGAACTAATTAGAAACTATTTCATACCTTATGACTTAGGATGATGATAGCATTTATAATATGAAAGAAAATGTTAAGTGATCAATTAAATAGTAAAAATGTCCTAATTAGAGGGATGGTGATTTAAAAGACTCAAGATAAATAAATGGTGTTTATATTCTGATTCTCACACACAATTAAAGAAAATACTAAACAGATCTTAAACAATAAATATGCACACAGACAATCTTAATTCTAGCTGAAATAAAATCACAGCATTATTATGGTTTTAATTGTGTCCCCTCCACTCTATATTTCATTAGATATCCGAATTTAAGATTGGTGTAAATGTCGAATTTCTATTGAAATAGGACCCTTAGACCTCGGGCTGCCGAATATTCAGAATGAATATTCAGTCCCTACCAGACACATATTTTTAGTTATACTTTAATTAGCTTAAAAGCTTTCAGGAAATCAAAACAATAAAAGGGAAAATGGAACTAAAACTGAGGATATTATTTACATGAATCAGGCAAAGCCTTCAAGATCAGTTTTAGTTCGGTAAAATTAAGTGTTTCGTAAAGGTTTGTAATTTACTTATTTTCTTTCTATATTTGCAACCAAACCTTGACAAAACTGAAAACTTATTTTCTAGGACTTGCCAATATACAGCACACTCCTAACCCCAATTCAATTCTAAGCATATATCGACCCAACAAAAGCAAAATATTTAAATCTCCCACAAAAAGTAATTATTACGTCTCACTGCAAACACGTCTAAACGAACACACTGCGATACGATGAATGTCCTGTCTTCCCCTCTTTCACCATCGCATCATTTTTCATCCCCCGACGATGCGTGTGCGGCATGCTGTCTTTTCCATTGGCTCTCTAGTCATCCGGGGCGTATCTCTCATAACCATGAAACAAAACATATTTGTTTTAGCAATGTGTGAAAGGAACAGAGAATAGTTATCCTTATTGTCCAATTCTGGAATTTTACGTAATAACTTACAATGTTTTTTGCGTCCATGTCCGATAACACAAGATTACAATGGTTAACAGATGTGAGTTTAACAATTCTACAAACAATCGGGCCGTCAATAAATTAGTTTCATTTCTAAGACAACACTTCTTTATTTTTTTACTCATGATTCTTAGAAGGCTAACAAAGCAAAAAAAAGGATCGTTTAAATTTATGCTTTCTAAACCATTAAAGTATTTTTGGGAATCCATACCCTGTCACGTTGTGTGTGTTTCATTCCATATAATGGCTACGACCCTCATTCATAAGGAATACGACTAAAGAGAGAGATAAATGCCACGGTTCAAATGCCCCGATGGTAGCAGACAATAGGCCGGCTCTGAAAGGTGCAGATCGTGGGTTCGAGTCTCGGCCGCCGCGAGTTATGTCGCCCGCCTTGTTAGCTTAGGGACAGTACCGTCAGCATGGAAATCTACACATAATAAAATTGTAATTGGTATTTTCCTGTCGTTAGTCGTATTTCCTCATGACTGAGGGTCGTGGTCATTATATGGAATGAAACAGAGACAACGACTCTCTTAGCAATTTTAATGGAGTGGTTTGCCGTTGCCTTCTCCATTTCACACACTAGCTGATAATCATCAACCAGAGTGCAGGTTTCCTCACGATGTTTTCCTTCACCGGTTTATTTATCTGTACATAGAAGTTATTTAAGAAAAAAATATAAGAGGTCTTCATGGGCCATTAGAAGCCACGACGCTGTTTTTACACGACTGGCCAAAAAAGGAGTGTTATATTTCCAGGGTTTATGTATGTATGTAAGTTTCTTTATTCTACCATTAGCTTTCGCCCGCGTGAATTTCCCACGGGAACCGTGCCTTTTCCCAGGATCTATGTTCTTCTCCGTACTTCTAACTATGTGTATGCGAAATTTCAGAAAGATTGGTTCAGTAGATAAAGCGTGAAGAGGTAACAAACAAACTCACTTTCGCATTTATAATATTAGGATTGGGATAAGTCCTGAAAGGCTTAACAGATTTTGACGTGAGAGGTATTTTTAGATTCCTTGTATTCCTCCGAGTGTTATATTATAAAAAAATAGCTTGCTTATAGAATTATGGTATGTTGGTCATGCACATCACTCAAAATCTTCTGGATGTAAATGTTATCACAGATGTATTACATTTAAAATCTAGCGTAGGTTTCACCTTAGAAAAAAACATCAAATGCGTCAACTTCTTTATTAAAACGTTTTGTTTTATTTGTTGTTATCGCCTATTAAACGTTTTATTTGATTATCCCCAATTGTCAACTACATGACTTTTTCCTTACATTTCACCGACCAAAGTGCGAAATAATTTGTAATTTACGTTAGTTAAGTAGATATAAGTGTAACAGCTACTAGCAATATTGTTGTTGGAAATATTTTTTTTTTCTTTGCTGTCGGTTGGAACCTTACTCGTTGTCCAAATTGCGATGTAGAATATTTACTTGGTAGTATTTGTATGAAATTTTGCAAACGAACCTATAAGTCAAACTAGGAATATTATCGGACATAAGATTTTCGTATCTAAAATATTATCAAATTTATTTCTCAAGTAGTAGTAGGATCTTTTCAGTGTTGCCAGATGGAGGGTATTCCCCCCAAATTTGTTTTTTTTTTGATAATCGATGGAGGGATTTATAAATCTTCGTTTCATAGAAATAGTATCATTTTTGGGGGTTTGGTTTTGGGGGAAAATTTTAATCATCTTCATACATTTTGGGAAAATTTGGGGAGATTTCGTTGAAATCTTGGGGGGAAACCTAGACAGTCATTTGGCAACACTGGATCTTTTTATGTTAGTTTGTTCTATCTTCACGTTGCAATGTAGAGGAGACAGATTGATTACACATTGATGTACTTTTTTCTTTATAATGACATAAGATATTTTTACCGCGGGCTAAGCCTCGGGCTAAAGCTTTCTAATAAACTCCCTATATAGAGTTAGTCAGTTGTATGTTATACTCAAATTACACATATTACATAAACAATAATGTTATACTTATACGCGATAGTTACGTGAGAAAATCTGACTATTGTTATACATACGGAGTGGTACATTGTTACGATTTTATTGAGTAATATAAAATTTTAGTATTCAATTATTTCAAATAAGTTGTGCCCCCGGCTCCCTTCCGACACAATTATAAAGGCCTTTTCGAGAGTAATCAACCAATTAGAGAAATCGAATTTAATATTAAGTGAAATATTAACCTTTTGTTAGGTTAAGGAGTTCCTTATAAGTAAGTATAACAGGAAATACCGACATCTTATTGATTACTACTACCTGATTGCTTACCATCAGGCAACCCGCATGCTCGTTTGCCTACTATTCTATATATAAAAAAAAATCTTTATATATTAAATTGGACGCAGACCAATTGGGATATTACACATAATGCAGAGACGAAACCGCTGGACGTAGAAAGTTTATACTTACTACTTACTTCGATGGACACTTTGATTCAATGTGTACTAATTTAAAATTTGCATGCCTTACTTTAAGGTTGAATACATGTACCTGTATTAAATTGTAACATCTTCTATCAACTGTATTCTTGCAAATAAAATATTGATTTATGATTAAATAATGACATAAATAATGATTGATGGCTCGACGACCCAAAAAGGATCTTGGCCTCCGATACAAGAAGCTTCCACTCCTTCGTGTGTAAAAAATTATTAGCTAAAAAAGCAACCAAGTGGGAAACGACCTGATAGCCGGCCTAGATATGCGATGAGGTCCTAAGAGATCTGGAAGCCCTCCAAAGAAGGCAGGAAGTAGCGCAGAAAGTTTATAGATAGAGGATTTTTGGAAATTCCACCCTCAAAGGGGTGTAATGATGAAAATCTAAATTCACGCGGGTGAAGCCGAGGGCGATGATCAAAGTCGTGATGAAAAGATGGCAATATTTAAATCACCACAGTGTGTATCTACCACTTTTCATCAAAAGAGCCATTCGAATAGAATATAATTATTTATTTGCAGCAACATGGTAAATTAATTTATTAATTTAATTTTCTAAAAATCGAAAAGCTTCATGATTGTATCCTTTAAATATTTCTCTTCCGTGAACATCGAAATCTTAATACCAAACTATCCATAATTAAACATGTTAAGTTTTAACCGATTTCGTTATAAGTAATGTTTAAGTTTATCTATTAATATTTCTCTTTAAAAAAGTTCTGAAATATTTTATTTTCAAATAATACTTGTGAATTAGATCCTCGACGCCTGACGTCAAAGCCTTACGAAATTTTCCCAGCGTGTTTTCCAAACGATGCGCTTGCGATAAGCTCCGCTGCGTTTGCGCACCGCACAATGATTTCAACCATATCAGACGTCTATTGATGAATTAATCAACATTGGGAAGGGACGTAAACTGCCAATAGTTATGCTGGCATACATACTGCAGGTCGATTCTATAAATTTCTAATATCAACTCGCATCTCACTTCGCTATTCACTCGCACTTCGCATAAGGTTCAAAATGACCTTCATTTTGCATTCTATAAGCATCAACTATTCTGTTGCGAAGTGAAGTGAGTTCCGAAGCGAACGGATGATACTAGTGACTTCCACACCCCACAAAATGTTTGTCGAGTTTTATCGATTTCAGTTTTATGATACAATTGTGGAGTTTTTGGCCCAGAACTTTAGCTAATTTGTGATTTCTAAATTTAAACTTCTTATTCTAAGAAATTTGAGGCAGATATTAAGTAAAAAAACCGAAAACTATAAATTCGTGTCATTATTTGATATAATCTATGCTCCCCTAAAAAATGTCAATGTCAGACAGACTTTCAACATTTTGATACCTACGCGTTCTGTGCGGTTGTTTTGTTTATTTTGTTTAAAAGTTTCAAAGAATTTGTTCGTTCAGTGGCGAAAATAATTGTGAAATCACCATAAAGTAAGTTTTTATTAATTTGTGGTTGTGAAATTTATAAACAATATAACCTACGTATGTATTTATTTTGTTTGCTAATCCAACAATAATGTTTCAGTCTAAATGAGACACGTTCCTCTCACCCATCGTCGGTTCAAGTGGAAACTCTGGTAGAGTTTATGGAAAGAAATCCTGGCATGGCGAAGGGTTTCTTGAGAACTCAAAATGCAAGAGAGCGAAGCCGACGCCAGTGGGAGGAACTAGCAGTGCGCCTAAATAGTTTAGGTGGCATGGCACTATCAAAAATTATAAACAGTGGACCAAGGTTAGTGACGCTTTTTTTACTAAGAACCACTTATCACTTAACATTCCTCAAAGCAAACCACTTAAAATGTGCGTCGAATGTTGGCTTAAAGTGTGTTTGTTTGTTTTATAAATTTTATATTATAGTTAAAATTATACTCAATCATATACTATAGATGTGTTAATTAATAATAATATAGTTAATTAATTTTTTTTTCAGCATTACGTCTCACGTCTTCAGCTATTGCTCCTCCACCATCTCAACGCCGGTCGGAATTTGCCACCACTACGGAGAGATTTTTAAGGGTGAAAGAACAGCAGCTGGAGATACAATGATTATATGCCCAAATGCTGCATTCCTTTCTGGAGAGGAGTGCGGAAAGCGAAAGGGCCATGTATGAAAGGAGTGCAGAGAGAGATAGGATGTTTGCTGAAGCTTTGACTGCAGTCGGGAAAGGGCTGCAAGCATTAGCAGAAGCTAAGAATGGAGATAGGGAATAGTAATATAAGTTAATATACCTAATATATTGTAATATATCTTGTTTTCTATCTGTGTGCTAAAATTAATCCAAATCCGTCCAGTAGTTTAGGTGTGAAGAGATAACAAACATACACACAAGCCAAAATCGTTGGGATTTATAATATTAAGTAGGATTATAAACAAAATGTGAAGTGTTCTTAATATAACTTGATATGGCAATTAGATAGGTTCTCGTGAATGGGTGTTGCCAGGGGGAACTGGTCTGCCCGATTCTGATTCAATTTTTTTGTTCTTAACCATTTCATTGTGGTTACTCTATTACAAATATAACATGTTTTATTATATTATATTTGTTTCTTATATTTTATTTTTGACTGTACATAATCTAGTGTATGTATAAAGATAATAAATAGCCCCTCTGGTATATTAGGCGACCAAGACTGTTTCATGAGTTTCTTTCGGCATTTCTTCTCAGCAGTGGTCGTTCCGAAACGCTAGTAAATAGTTTGTAGCTTTGAGGCATAATATGCTATGATTATATAATTAGTTTTTGACGTGAAAAACGCCTTCTTTGAAGGCCATGTTTCAATTTTCAATAAAGAATTATTGATTTTAAACTTTATTAGTACCTAAGTAGGTAATCTTCTTTTTTCGAATATATTTTTAAGTTTCTTTAAGACTGAAATAAAACACTTTTATTAAATACTTGCAGTTTTATTGAAAGTCCATTGGTGGTTAGTTTAGATATGGTTTAATTGATTTGATACTGCACTACGACACCGATAAATTAATTATTAAGACTCACTGAATAATACTAGTAAATTACAAAATTGAAATCCATTTTACTAACTGCACATTTCTTGCATGGTAACCTTTGCGGCAGTAGAAACGTTCTTCATTCTCTGCTGGTTTTTTTAATGCCATCAATGTGCCATCAATACACCCAATTACTCCTGGAATGCCAAACTTTCTGTAGAACCTGTAATTTAATGTAAGTGGTTACTTACATGATTACTATTAAAAAATGTAAAATCTAAGAAGGGTCACTTTAATTACTATTTTATAATATACTTATTACCTTTCTTTTAACATTTGTCTTTCTTGTATATTTTGAGGGAACCTTATATATTTTTTTACTATACCTAACTAGATTGTTGAGGGCTTCCACCTCATTTATACAGCGAGATGCCGATGGTTGCGATATAAATGTTCTTATATTTTCTTTTATTATTTTCTGGTAGCTACCATTAGCCAAAAATGACAAGGTGCATAATATCTGTAAAACAATAAATCAATTAAAATATTAGGTAAATGATTTACATCTAACAAAATCAAAATAGGGCCCAATTAGTTATCTTTTGTTACTACTTTGTATTTCTTTTCTGTAAATAAAGTGTTGATCTATCTATCTATCTATATGCATGATATAATAATACCGAGTAGGTACCTATAAAAACTTTAAATATCCTTTGACTAATATGAAACATAGCTAGCAGGAAAACATGGGGTTATGAAACACTTACTTTAACACGAGTTGAAAGTCCTTTGCCTCGACGTTTTGTGGTCTTTATCAGAGGCAGTAACTCACACTCTAGTTGATCAATCAGTTCCTTTGTCAACCTATATACGCTTACATAGTCGTCATCTCGGGTTAATAGAGATAAACTTCGAATTTGGTTCGATTGTCGACGCTTTTCTAGTTTATTCAAAGCATGAGCCTCTTCTAATAAAGATTTTAATAAAAACATTCTTGCCATCGTTATCACCTAATTATTTACTTTACACAAACGCGTAAAAAGTAATTTATCCGCAAATCACAAGTTATTGTACTAATTTCAAACACAATTTGACATTAAAATATTATTTAAGCACTATTTAAATAGGATTTCTACTAATTTCACTCGTCAAAAAGATGCTTTTTATTTGACACTTTAAATCGGGTTCGAAAGAGAAGTGAGCTTCGAAGTGACGGGGGAATTACCTTACAGAATGCCACATCTTACGACATCTCATACAATATCCGTCAAAGTCTCACGGCCAATCTAGTTCAACTCGCTGACACGCTCGCAAGGGTAGCGCTAGTGTAGATTCGAATTATCAACCGAGTTTTTAGAATGCCAATCAAGAAACTCACGGCGGATTCAGATTCGAAGTTTAGAATGAGATCTTACAGAATCACACTGCAGAACAAATAATTAGTTTTCTTATTTAAACCTACCTTTTACCCGCGGCTTCGTCCGCGTGAATTTCTTGCTTTCTCCCTAGATTAAAGGTACCCTATGTTAAGGACACAGGGTACTTCAGTACTTCTTTCTTCTATGTGTATGCGATATTTCAGGAAGATTGATTCAGTAGATAACGCGTGAAGAGGTAACAAACAAAGAAATCACTTTCGCGTTTATAATAGGTATTAGTTAGGATTAGGATAAGATATGATTATGACTGAGATAAATTTGGGAGCCATTCCTGGATGCACTACCAGGCCATGCTTATCATATATTATTTTAGCTGCGCTTCGGGGCGAGTCTTGGAGAGAGCGTCGTACCTAGTGATGTGCTGTTCCCGAAATTTTCGAATAAACATCGGAAAGTTTCTTGGAAATTTCTCGGAATTATTCTCGAGAACGGAAAATTTTCCTAAAATAATTCCCGAGTAATTTCTGAGAAATTTCGGAAACAGGAAATTTTTCGACGGCACATCGCTAGTCGTATCTGCTTATTATCACGTGTTTGTTTTTATCATAAACTGGCTTTCGCCCGCGGCTCCGCCCGCGCTTATATTGATCCCTCGGGAACGCCCTCGAAATAAATGATACGTCCTTCTCTAGACCCCTGACTATATGTATATGCAAAATTTTAAACGATCGGTTCAGTAGATAAAGCGTGAAGAGGTCACAAACAAACTCACTTTCGCATTTATAATATTAGTTAGGATTTCGTGTGAGAGTCTGTTTACATCTTATTGATGAAGACGTTATACTATTTTATATTCATAGGACATTATAATATTTTGATGCGGTAAAATTTCCGCTCATAATTAATCAAAGTGACTCCGATATTTCCCGATCTGCTATGCAATACTCATATCTGAAATGTTTGTTTAATTCTGGAACTCTCGCACTGATCACTGACGAGGAAGGTAGAAAACCGAAATGTCAATAGGACGGACACACTAAGTAATTGACCGAGCGAGTGAAGCGAGCGAGGTCTATAATATAATTTAAGTTGGGGTGAAAACACATTGTTTGTATGTATGTATGTATGAATGTTTGTTCCGCGATAACTCTCGAACCGTTGAATTATTTCGATGATATTAAAAATACGTCCAACTATCCATATAATTTTTAAGTTCGTTGCGGAACAAAATCGGTCTAGCCGTTTTTGAGATATACGCATTTTTATGAAAATAAATAATGCAATATAACTTTTGAACCGTATTTTTAAAATAATAATCGCGAGGTCTAAGTTTTCGCCGCGATCTCTCCTCGCGATTATAATTTAAAAAAAACGGTTCAAAAGTTATCCATAGTATTATCCAATCCTCAACTTTTCTTCTTCTTTTGCACACCGGCAGTGCATTACTCTCGACTCGTCACAATCGCGCCAGTTTCGGAACGTAAATTGTCTTTATTGTATTCATATTGCACTTATGTAGTTCTTTTCTATTTTCCTGTTTTTCATATCCACAACTAATTTATCCAACTAATTTTATAAATGCGAAGGTATGTTACCCTATCACGCAACATCTACTGGACGGATTTCGGTGAAATTTGGTACAAGAGTTGATTAGAAACCTGATGGCCACGTTAGGGTCGCAATAATTTCAATAAATAAAACTGTAGTGGTTATAGCACAAAATTGTATAGCATTAATATAAACAAAATACGATTTGATTTTATATACGGAATACTGACACAATGTGTAAAAACATTGTGTATTTTTTCTTTGCCTAAACTGCACTTTATATGTATTAGTGGCCAGTAATTTTAAATAAGAATCCTGTTATCCTGGAATAGAATAGGATACTTTTATCCCGAAATTTCTACGAGAGTAGACTTACGGGGTGCAGCTAGTATTTCGATATCATTTTGAAGTAATATTGGCTTTGAACTGGAGTCGATAATTATGATAATCACTAGGTAAAGACTTCACAACAGAACTAATGTACTATGTGGGTTCGACTACAGTGCATTTCATGAGTTGTGTTATGCAATAATGGAGGTGTCACATGTCACCATTTTTAGGTTAACTTTAGGTGAACAATTCTAGGAACCTTGTCGATTCTAATAACGTCGAGTTAAAAATCGTGTTTAAATGGTTTATCAATAGCAATGATTTTAATTGATAGTAAAAAATGCACTAGGTACGGTTGAAAATCAAAATCAAGTTTTTTTTATTGAAACTTGGCCTTCAAAGAAGGCTTTTTCCACGTCAAAAACTAATTATATATTCGTAGCCTCCTTTAAGCAAAGAATATTCCTGTGCCAGGAGGCTCCACTCTTACATAACAAGTTTTAATTTACGTATCTGGTGCAAAAGATAGCCATCGCAATCCAGCGGGCAATGCCGTCAGTGTACTGGGCACTTTTGCACCGGATACCTTAAAGGGTATTTTTATTTAGTTATAGTAATTGACTATTCCGTATTTTTATCACGAATTTTTAAAGTTTATTTATTGACTTGAAATAAATGATTTTTTAGTTTATTAGCTTTCGCCCGCGGCTTCGCCCGCGTGATTTCCCTCAGGAATAGTGCTTTTTCCCGTGATGAAAAGTACCCTATGTCCTTCCCAGCGTGAAGAGGTAACAAACAAACAAACTCACTTTCGCATTTATAATATTAGTTAGGATGAGGATAGGATAAAATAAAAGTCTTATGAATCATTTCCTCTTTTACTGGAGTTGGTTAACAGCCAGCCATTCAAACTACTGTGTATTCATTGTGAGTGATTTTGCTATTCTTCGCCATGGGTTCACTTACGCAAGACGACCTTCTTAGGGCAGATAATCCGTTGTCGTTATGGCACACGTAGAACTACGAAACCGATGGGTTGGTTTTTTTATATGCCTCAAATACTTTTGGAATTATTTAGTTAGAAAAGTCATGCTATTTTCTTGCTAAGTATCTTTATAGAGACTTCTCAAGAGTTGAGGACGTCTTTAATTATTTCTTTTGAATTCCGTAAATCCTAATTAATATTATAAATGCAAAAGTGAGTTTATTTATTACCTCTTCACACTTTATCTACTGAACCAATCTTCCTGAAATTTCGCATTCACATAGTTTTGAGGAGGACATAGGGTACCTTTCATAGGGTTCCCGTGGGAAATTCATGCGGGCGAAGCCGCGGGCAAAAGCTAGTAACATGCAAAATTTTCGACCAGCTCATAAGTTATTTTGTAAAGGCGCATTTCATTGATTGATTGAAATTTTAATTTTAAAAATAATTTATTTTTTGTTACAGAAAATTGTGATGGCTGTTAAAATGAAAAGACTTGGTTTACATTTAAGGACATTTTTATCGGTAAGTGCTTTACATTTTTAAGACTATTCTTGCTTCTTTTTATAAATAAAATAATTGCAATTTTACAGTTAGTAGGAAAACATAATTGACTGCAATACTATAAAATTCAAAATCTGGCCACTTAAGAGGTTAAAACAATAAAGAGAAATATATGAAGAAAAAATTTGAATAGATAACTAAAAAATATACACAAACTAAGAGTACACACATACACACAAACAATAACACAGAATCGTAAAAAAGAAAAAAAAACATAACTACTGTAATTTTTATATCTAATACTTAATTATATTTAGTAGTACATATTTATAATATAATTTTGATTAATTTATCTTCTTCACTTCACACTATCACACTTATAGGCGGGGCATTTAAATTTTTTTGACCGACAAATTCCTACAACCATGATTCTTATACTTAACATTATTTTGATGTTTTTAGACATCCTTATATAAAAAAAAAGAATTTTGATGATCCGATATGAAATGGGAGGGGTAAATAAACTATACTGAATTGCTCGTAAACAAAAAAGTTTACAATAGAGATTACTGTTCACAATTAATTAATAAGACTTCATTTACCTGTAAATAAAAGTTGGCCGGTTTATAATAAGGCTTTCTAGTCATAAAATGTATTTTTAACGTTATAAATGTCAATATGGTTTTTATTTAATTACAGGAAATCGGCTTCATAAACATGAGTCGTTCTTTAAAATTAAGATTGAATAATTCACATTACGTACGAATATACAATTTTCTCGACTATAGAATTTAAAAAAAATTAAAAGTTAATAAAAAAAACTGTGGTAGTCACCCTTATAAAAATTGAGGATATGGTTCATTACAACAGTATACGAATAATATATAAAAGTCATTGATTGATTGATAAAAGTCATTGGTGATTTTTTTTTTACACTTAAATTTGCAGTTGTAATATCATAATCTATGTAGTTTATAAAAATCACCATCGTAGGATTTAATGTTACCACCTCCATACAACTGAAAATTCACAGCCCCGACTATTGTATTATAAAGAGGAAGTGTTCATTGGTGAGTTTGTTTGTCGGGGGTAATCTACGGAACTGCTGAACCGATTTCAAAAATTCTTCCACCAATAGAAAGCTACATTATACCTGAGTGACATAGATTACAGTTTATGTATGTACCTCCCGAGCGAAGCCGGGGCGGGCTGCTAATATTTAGCTTTTGGCCGCGTAATTCACGCGGGATAACCACGAGCAGTGGTCGTTCCGAAGTGCTAGTAGTTTGTAGCTTTGAGACATAATATATTATGATTAAATAATTAGTTTTCGACGTGTAAAGAGCTTTCTTTGAAGGCAAAGTTTCAATAAAAAAAATTGACTTTGACTATGACGGGAACAGTGCTTTTTCCCGGGTTGAAAGGTAACCTATGTCCCTCTCAGTACTTCTAACTATGTCTATGCGAAATTTCAGGTAGATTGGTTCAGTAGATAAAGCGTGAAGAGGTAACAAACAAACAAATAAACAAACTTTCACATTTGTAAATATTAGTTAGGATTTTGAGAGTGTTTGTAAAATATGGCAACAGTTTAAAGAAATAAATTGAACTTTAATACATGGCCTTTCAGTCAATAAAAAAAGACTCCCTAGGGTCCGTATAGAATTAATAATATATTATCTGTGACGAAACTAATCGTACCTAATCATTTTAAATCCATCACATGTTAACATTTAGCCAACAGACTATAAGTACGCCACCAAATGTATATTAAGCGGATTTGATTTATATTACGAGTATATTTAAGGTTTGGCAACGTTATTATTTTAAAGCTTTCAAACTTTTGAATGTAACGTAAGTAAAATTAGTAACAACAAGTAAGTAACAACAAAAACCTGCTCAAATTGGGCAGGAACAACATTAGAATCATTATAGGAATCCTCACAGGACACTGTCAACTGAATAGACACTTGACAGTGATTAAGCAAAGGTATCCTATTTGTCCCAGCTGCCTGGAAGAAGAGAAAACTAGCTTTCATCTAGTAGCAAAGTGTCCTTGCTGCGAGGAGAGAAGTAATGGGCTCAGACGCTTTATCTGAAAATGATCTGAGCGACGTTACAATAGGGCAGTTATTAAAATTCTGCAAAGTAACAGGTAGATTCAATGGGTCGCCACCAACGTGAGTTACCAGTTATCTCAAAACCCTATTCGGCTCTCGGGGAATTGGGTGAAATGAGAGAGAGGTCCCAGCATAAGTTAGTAATTGTACTGTCGATAAATCGACCTATCGAATTTTAATGCATACTAGCTGCTCACATCGGCTCCACTCCCTTGAGATTTTTGGCATTAAAAGTATAATGTTATTTTTCATTTTATTCTACATTCACACATTTTTTTATAACATAGGCGGTAAACAAGCAAGCGGGTCATCTGACGGTAAGAATCTGAATCTGACAAGCATTTAGAAGTTACAGTGTAAATTTCTTATCTCTGAATAAACATTAGATTTTAATTTCATAAATTCAGTGAAAAACAAATAATTTGATGCCCAAATACCCAAATTCTCTGCCAGGTACTTAGCCAAATTCGTGGTTGGCATTGCGACCCATTGCATCACGCATGCGCACTTGTGACACGCGTGTGACATCTATTGACACACGCTAGAAACAAGTGGCTGATAGCAAGGCTTCGGGATAGTTGAGGGTTTTGGATAGCTGTTCAATAAGATAAACACACAAAAAGACTGCGACCTATTGACATACGTATAAGTGGTTGATAGCAAGGTTTGTTTAATTTATAGTTCAATGTATATTCGTCCACATATATAGTTCCTCAAAAGACATATGTTGTAAAGTGACGTCTTTGGAGATAATGCAGCAGTGGAGTTTGTTGCGCCGGCCGCCTCTTCTCCTTTTGCGCTTTGGAGGAAGTAGTAACCTTAGCTTTAAGTAATTTTCTGACTACCTAATCTAGTTTATTAGCAGGTATATAATGATTTAAAAGTGCTATATTTAAGCCAATTTAAATAAAAAAAACAATTGATTTTGACTTTGTGACTTAGAGGACCCTCTTTCAGAGTTTAGTTTCAGAGGGGTAAATATGTGTCTATAGATTGACAACACTTGGATTATTACCATATATGGTGATAGCTATTCGATTAGGTAAAAACGCTTTGAGAACACTCGAGTTATTTCTACATGTTGTAAAAAGGAAAAAAATTTAAAATACGTGCTGAACGTTGACATGGAAGGACCAATATAAAATATAATTAGATGTATATGGTGGTTTGGTTATCATAATAGATTTGATAGCATTCTTTTTTTTTCCTACCCAGGACTCCACAGGTTTCATACTACCCGTGTCCAAATTTTATCGTTGTATGTAGTAGTCCAGTAGTTTTTGTGGAAACATTCAAACAAGCCATCTTGTTTATACCAATAGTAGGAAGTTACACCAAAATTCTTGCCTATATTGCATAACTTATGCACAAATAACATAATGGATAATAATAACTGTCATTTTTTTATCACTAGTAATATTTGTCAAATTGTCGTGACAAATATACTTACGAAAATTTTGATTTATGCAAATTTGTAATTTTCATTGAATAAATTGTCGGATTGTCACCTGCCACAGCGATGATTATTGAAGAGGCTTCAAGTGAAATTGAGCTCATGGTAACTTATTTCAGTCATACCTACGAACGGCTCAAGGGCTTCCAATAATTAAACTTAGTTTGAATACAATTTAAACAACCACTCAGCTTAGAATTTTGTAACTTTACTTATACGAGCAAAAGCTGGTAGCGAAACAGTCTCGTATAAGTTATACGTTATACGTATAAGTTATACGAGACTATTTCGCTAACGCCTTTTACTTTATGAGTTTGATTTCTTTGCCTCGAAAATCACATATACTAGCTATGTATTTTCTAACCAGCTTTTGCTCGGGACTTGATATTTAATTTATTTATTATAAAATTTACGTTTCCGTTAGAAAATCTCTTAGTGCTCTCCTACACTTTCTAAGAGAACTACATGCCAATTTTCAGCTTTCCACGTCCATTAGTTAGGATATATAATAGATTTAATCGGGGATATATAAGAGTTAGGAATAGCCCATTTTGTAGCAGACCATACCAACATGTATTTGCTGCAGGCTGCAGCACACACTTATTTTTCCGTTTATTTTTAGTTGTTGTGTACTCTATTGTCTTTTCATTTGTTGTATGAAACTGATTGTGTATTTTGTAGCTGAAAATAAAGTTTTTTTATCTATCTAATAGCCTATTATTTAATAGGAAGAGCTTATTAAGGTTAGTTAGCAAATTTTTCATTAGTAGTAGCCTAAAACCACAGATAGAGAGACGTGGAAGAAGTTAGGTGAGGCTTTTGCCCAACAGTGGGACACAAATAGCTAGGAAAAAAAAGGTTGACTAAATCAGTTAAGCAAATCAAGTCACTTATGCACACAGGGGCACAAAGATGCCAGCCAATCTATGTGAAAATCTATGGTAGAGGCATAGTAAGTACCATAAACTTAATTATTCCTAAACATTATTAACTCTCTGGTAAGTACAATGCAGCAGAAGACTTTTTGTAGCTAATAGAAAAATACAAAAGTCGAATAAAGTATTTAGTCTGTAAACCTGCCTTTATAAAGTTAAAATAGAAGTGAAAATTCTAATTTCATAATGTTAAAATATTTTTATAAGAGGAAAAAGAATCGACTCGAGAAACAAACATCGATTATTACTATGCACTTTATGAAAACAGCCGTAACTTGTTGCAAATGACACCAATGACTTCCAAAATGAGACTCGTTCTTACGATTATGAAATGAGCAGAAACAATCGATTACTACCGCATCTATTACTGCTTAACAACAGCCCGTGTACAATTTTATTTTTAGTTGACCAGCAATGTATGCGGACCAGTTTTATATGGTCGAATGTATTTGTGATCATAATACGTTATGTCCGCATTCGAAGCCTCGACATATTTGGCTATGCATTCTGTGATTTATAAATACGATCGATCTACTTATGGATGGGTTAATGAACTCTATTTAGGTAGCTTGTTTGAGAAGCGGCCTATGTAAAATAGGTTTATTGAAAGTAACGCCTTGGCGCTCCGCTCCTGTGGGAATTCTAGCTAAAAATATAAATGCAAAAGTGAGTTTGTTTGTTTGTTACCTTTTCACGCTTTATATTCTGAACCAATATTCCAGAAATTTCGCATACACATAGTTAGAAGTACTAAGAAGGACATATGGTACCTTTCATCCCGGAAAAAAGCACTATACCCGAGGGAAATAGACGCGGGCGAAGCCGCGGGCAAAAGCTATAAAGTACCCTATGTGCTATTCCAAGTTACCTATGTTCTATCCATGTTCCAAATTCCATCGAAATTCGTCTTGTGGAATTTGCGTGAATAAACAAACAAACCTTCACACATACACACACATGCATGCAAACTTCACACATTCACACACACGCATGCACACTTTCTTTATATAGTGAGATACAAACTAATGAGCAATGATGGATGGGTTTTTCAAAGGACTATTAAAATGGTAACTTTATTTTTCAGACTTTTTAATTTTTCAGACTCTGTTTATGGATTTTACGTCAAGTACTTAATAACAATAAACTAAATAAAAAGTTACATAAAAAAACAACTTTATGCGTTACTTAACTAGTTGTTAGAAGGAATAATTAGCTTTATGGTTGCCAGCTAGCTTTTGCTTTAACGACTACAAGTACTACGTACTTTATTATTTTATTATTGTAGTAAAAGCAATAATGAAAATGGACAAATACTGTTCTCAAACTATATTAATCAACGGTAGATAGTACACAACAACGTTCACACGCTACAGTGGTCGGATAACGACTGAAGTCCATAACTCATGGTATAGAGTCCCTTAATAATCTAAGTCGCGAACACACACCAACTTCATGGCTAACAGTAGGAAAAAGAGATCTAAGTAGGAATAATAATGCGATTGTTGATACCTATTGCGTATAGAAGCGCCAAGTCATTGGCGCTTAGGTATTTTGTCATGGATGGTAAAGTTTTTGACCAGTACCGCAAGTCTCAAACTTTACGTCTGATCAATCATATAATCGCTTGAAATTGAGATAATCGCTTGCAATAACTTACTTTCTTTTCGTGGCAATTTTCTTGAGGCGATATAATATGCAAAATCCTTAACTATCACATCAATAATGAACCAAAATATCATATTAACAAACTATAAACACCAATTTCACCGTTTTTAATAAAAAATAGAGGCCGCAAAGATTTTATCGAGCATTCATAACCATATTTGTAAGTCTGTCCAATGTCAATTTAGGCATCTACGGTTATAGCTAACAATACAATCGACGAATTCTATCGGCCTCATATGAGCCGCCGATAACTGTAACCACAATTGCGATACAAGTAAATTCATAGTATTTTGATACTTTCACGTGTTTTGGATTAGTTTTTATTTCATTTTATTGTTTTCTTGATTATTTGACACTTATAACATTATCTTAATGCACATTTCCATGAAATTTTAACAAATTTTTAAATTACGATGTTAGTACTAGATGACAGCACTGATGAGCACTGTAAGTATTTCCTTAAATCGCCCCGCGCGGCATTCGATTATCTCCTTCCAACTGGCGGTTTGGGTTGCGACCAGCCAATTACAAGAGAGAATCTGTTCGCTCGCGCCGTTGCACAGTTAACCATACCGAATAATATTGTTCGTTAACTTAACTTTACCGGACTAGCAAGTTATACTGTTTTCGTTATGGTAAACATTGGATTCTAGTTAAAGATAGCTCTAACCACGTTTGGGACGAGAAAAGTTACCATTCTAAAAATGTTTGCCAATTATGGGGAAATGGGGAAATTACCCTAAGCGATTTTATGAGTGCAATATTGTACCTCTGTTTTTATTATTACCTAACAATATTATTTAACTTTGCTATAATGAGTGTTGTGTGTGGTTTAATTTTAATGCTGATTTATTTAAAAAAAACGGGCGTATTAGTTTTAGTTTCTTTTTCTTGGTAATACTTACGGTGAATAGTAAAAGTTTTAAAAAGTGTTGGTTTAATTTTTATGCTCATTTATTAAAAAAACGGCCGTATTAGTTTTAGTTTCTTTTTCTTGGTAATACTTACGGTGAATAATAAAAGTTTTAAAAAGTGTTGGTTTAATTTTTATGCTCATTTATTAAAAAAAACGGCCGTATTAGTTTTAGTTTCTTTTTCTTGGTAATAATACGGTGAATACTAGAAGTTTAAAAAAAATCACAAATACTGATGGTATTTTATTATGGACATAGGCTTTATATTATTCCGTCCGTACAATAAAATTTTACATAGGTAGTAATGGAATTTGCAAATTACCTGCGAAAAAAGTTTTATGTTACAACAACTTAAGTTTTTCTTAGGGTAGGCAAATGGTGTTCTCTGATGACTCTTTACGAACGCTGTGCAATGAAACCATGCTTACTGCAAAAGTGCATGCATGTACTTTGTCCGATTTAAATGTACCTAAATCATAGAGATGAAGAATCAATAAAAAAACAAATATTATTTCAATGCATCGTTTGATATTAAAATCAAATCGAACAAATCGGTGCATTGATATAAAAGAACGACTTCTATTCTAATATATCAACGTCTTAAATCTGAGTGAGTGACATAGACTAAGTAAACAAGCTAATTATTATTAAAAAATAAAAACACGACCGACAACTCACATAGCCTATGTCACTCGGAGAAATGCGAGGAAATATGTTTAGCTGTTCAGGACTTATGGTGGAATAAAGAAACTTACATACATACATACTTACATACGTGAACCCTGAAAACATAACACACCTGTTTTGGTCAGTCGTGTAAAAAGAATAGACCCGGCATAACAATCTATATACAAACAGTAGTTATGCGGTCGGTCGCCATGTTTTGTCACTATTATTAGTACGCGCAGGCGGCCATCTTTGTGTCAAATTCTTTGTTAGCGCCGGCTTTATATGTGCACGATTTTTTGTAGGTATGTCATCATGCATATCTTTTCTTTTTCTTTCGTCTGAGGTGAATGAGCATTAAGTTCTCGTATTTTCTTTTTACTATTATATTTGACAGTAGGTACTTACTACATTTTGCTAGATAAATTAAGCCGCAAAAATTCTATTTTTCGTTACGTCGATTTCAGAACATAGTTTAGTAAAATAATTTTCAATTACTGGCAACATTAGGACAAATGACACTTCTTGTCACTCTAAATAATATTGCTATCGTTTATCGCTAGAGCTATTGTATATCGGTTAAAATAAGATCCCGACTTGCATTTTGCGCTAAAGTAAGGTCATTGGCGTTTCACCAACGAAATCTCAGTAAAATCAAGTGTATATTTGTAGAGACTTCCACTGCAGGGCGTTTAGCCAAAGTTACATTTCATTCGTAGCAATATGATATCTAAATTCGTAATCGTTTCTACAGACATCAAAAACAATTTTCTTCCATCATCAAAGCGAAAGCGAACGTCAAATGTTTGGAAGTAAGCGTTAAAATAATTCGTTACTCTATGGTTTCGCTTCGTTTGCTCTATGAACTTGCGATTACGATGGCAATCGACGCGTGATTTAGCGCGACCTTATGTCAATTTTATCGTTTTCGAACTTCGCTGTCGTTTTTAAATTCTGACTTTGTCTAAAGTTCCCATACTCTTAACTGTTATTTTTTTTTACTTATCATTATGACATCTTTCTTGTTTACTGAGCCTTCTTGTTTTGTGAATCAGGTCGAAATCGGTTCCAAAGGTCATTGCAACCTTGACCCCTGACCCCTGCCTTGTCGATGACCGGTTACGGTCATTGATATACTATGTTGCTACCGAAATGTTGGCTTGAACTTGTTTCTCCCTGACAACCTGTTGGTACCTGTTAAAGTATGTTGTTTTAATGTTGGTCCCACCTCAATCATTTTCAACTTGATCTCTTGATATATTTATTTTGTTATTGGCTACTTTTTAATAAATTCAACTAATAAAATAAATATAATAGAATATCCACTATACTTTAATTTCCTTTTCTCTATAAGTATTGTCTTCGCTTACTTTGTAAGCTGTTGCCCGTGACTTCGCCTTCGTGAATTTAGTTTTTCACCTATTTCACACATTTAATGGTCTAAATGATTTCAAGTTATGAAATTTTTCAGTCGAGTTATAACTACATTTAATAAACCATCAAAATCATTTTGTAATCTTGAACAAATTTACAGGTCATAAGATTAAGTTTTAAATAAACGAAATGGCATCTACGTATCCTAATCCTAACTTTCTAATCCTAACTAAGTACCTATTAAAATATCATAAATGCGAAAGTGAGTTACGCAAAGCAGGTTCATACCTATTACCTTATATACATGAGTCAAATTAGTCTATAAAATACGAATTCAAATTAAATGCGGGTATTTATATTCACTAGTTGGCGTTACTGACGAGTATGGTCATGTCAATGGTACAATATTGTCATTTGAACTTGACACATCGACATTGACAGCGTTGTACCATCTGACAGATAACTGTCATTACTCGTAGGTGCTGACATCATAGTTTGCGGGCGGCTTAAGATTACTATGGTATCGCATTACGATCGAGTTCACGATAGTAGCCATGTATTGTTTCGTGCTGCCACTACAATATCGTAATCGTTATCGAATAGTAAGCAAATACGATTACGATACTATAACCAGAAAGTTTCGTGCTCGGGGTACTAGTAGAATATATTCTACCAGATGTCAGCACTTGCCCTCATTCGAACCTGGATATGCTCGCCAAACCTCCGTACATTGCGTAGTTTTAATGTGAGCTAAGTTTTGACACAAAATAATAATAAGCAATGTACGATGATTCGATATTAGCATGAAAACAAGGCTTAACAGTAGATCTCCTATTTAAGATCCTGCGTCTCATGATGCTTTCAAAACCTTCACAAATAACTGGTGACCTCACAGCATTGTCTATTTAAGGTTACATTACTTCTAAGAAGCGCTTACAATACTACCACTCATTTCACAAACGGAAATACCAATTACTAAAGATCTGTATTCGTCACACTACATAAGTTGAGAGAAAATAAACAGTTTTATCTAATTAAGGTTAAACATAAGAAGACTTTTAAAATAAATATCTTTTGAGCACGCGTAGGCGGCAATATTAGCCAACATTTTAAGAGGATAGCCGTAAAATTAATTTTTAACTGCAATTTTTGGATAAAAAGTACTCTATGTATTACTCCAAGTTTCTTTTAAAAACATCTAGTAGTTTTTGCGTAAAAGAGCAACAAACTTTCACACATTCTCGTGAAAATCCATATTTATAAGAAATATTAGGATATAATAAGGAATAGTTTTGAAAAGGAAGTCCAAACTGCCAATTCTTATATATTTTTTTTTAATTCCCGTCTGCTCCATTATACAATAAATATAGATAGATTGGATCGGAATTTGAAAAATATAGGTACGTGGTATTATTTAACCGCGTGAAATTAGCAATAAAAAACCTTAAAAAAACCTATTCTTTGTTTAACATTTGCTTTAAACAACAACAACAGCTTTGTTCATCAAAATCCGTTAATCATTTTGCCATGATTGGGTCACAAAGAAATATATCCATACATTTTTGATAGCCTATCATTAGTTAGGATATCGAAAATGTAAGGATATTGTTGAGGCCTTCAGCCTCCAATTTTTATATAATTTCTTTTTTTTCTCTTCAATTCGGTAACAAGGCACCTTGATATCGCTGTCCCTTTTAGCGGGCAAATGAGAGACCGAGATGGAGGTCTACTTGCGCCTCGCGGAAGGATCGCCAATGATCGCAATTCAGTCTCGTTTCGTATGTCATTGAGATTGCGTGTGTGTCCGCGCCTCCAGTGCCGCGCGCGCGCCTTTACGAGATTCCCGCAGATCTTCTAGAATATTCTTGTCACTGCTGTACTCCGAAGAAAACTGGTGATCACCAAGAGAAGCCTTCAACACGCGAGCGAGGTAAGCGATTATCGAGCCCGTCAAGTTGCCGAATTGTTGAAATCTTCCCTTTTATATATACATATATAGGCCGTTTAACCGAAGTCTCATCCGAGTCTTAGGTATATCTTCAGGTCCTCATACCGCACAAAGGGAGTCAACCTATTTACACGGTTGCCACTCCATAATTTGGTCCTTTACGAGCGGATTTGTCCAGCTTTTAATATTATATGTACTTTCGCTTCGGCGTTAGTGCTACGAACCGCCATCTTGTTAATTGCATTTTTTGCTAATTCACCTTCCATATACTTTCTTTATAGTAATTTCCAATAATGGCTTCTAACAAACTCGAAGCCAAATTAAAACAACTCATTGCCAAAAAAGAAGCTATTTATGAACGAATTAATCGTTTATACGTGTTAGCATTTTTATTATTACAGTTTTCAAGACGGTAGGCGGTACGCGTCGGAAATGTGTCATTGAGTTACCCTCACTTTGTAATAAAATCAACGTGCGATCGATATGTCATTTTAGCAAGCAGTCTTCTTAATGGCGCGGTACGGACGTGTCGTTCAGTTGTGTTGAGTTCTCTGTAGCTATGTAGTCAGTGATTGAATAGTGTTAATGTCGCGTTACTTAGTGCGATAACGATGTGACTGTGTGTGATGGTGTTATCAGCGCGATATTGGAGATCTTCGTTGTTGGACAGTTTTGATGGTTAAACTAACTTTGTTTGGCTAGTTATCACGGAAGACCATTCAGTAGAACTCACTGGTTGAAATGGATTGATCCGTGCGTGGTGGGGCACGATCCCTTGCCGTGGGTAGGCTAGGGCTGGACCCTAAGCCGTGACATGTGGAATGAGAGCTGACATCGAACGCGTGAAGATCTCGTGAGGTTGTGGAAGAGAGAAAATAAAAAGTGTTAAGTATTGATATTGGATATTATTTCCTGCTCACTTCTGAACTATCCTAACAGTTCAGAAGCGGGATAGAACGGGAATATTATTTAATATTCTAATCACGCCCATATTGGCCGTTATCCGAAGTTGACAGGTAAAATAGATCAGAAATAAAGGTGAGCAACGTTTTTTTTTTCCTTCTTATTTTTAATAAATCCGTGAAAATCTTGTTAATCATGAGTGATTATTGGACGCTATTTATTTAAATGTGATTTATTGATTCTCTGAAATGCATTAAAATGGTTAGTTGTAAATAATATGTTCATGGTGGGTTTCGTTTTTTTTTAACCATTAATTAAATCGATAAAAATTATGATAATCATCAGTGATTCATACAAACTGATTGTTTTAATAAAATTCAGTGAAGCTCTTAAATACTAACAAATGTATATTTATTAAATAGTATGTAATTAGATACCTATCCCAATAGTATCGGTTTTCTTTTCTTTATTCGTAGGATACTCAAAATAGAGACTAGTCAATGTAGCATATGTCAGATAACTTGTGAGTAATTTTATCACCCAAACTGATTTCAGATCTATACTGAATATGTCAAGAGTTCGTGTGAAAACGGAAAAGCGAAAAAGAATCCGATACATACGGCGAGGAGGGCATGCCTCCATACCGTTGCAGTCGCAGTCGCACGCGACGCGCGACGTCTTCCCGAGCAGCCAAGGGAGGAGGAGCAGCTCGAGTTTTCCAGTGGCTCGCGGGGTGAAGCCGTTCATTTGGAGTATGTAAGAAAGTTAAGCAATTGAAAAGGATTCATTGATAGGTATTTAGGATTTATTGAATTACATTGATTTAATTATAAATATATGAAGTCTACACACAAAGGAGTCTTTGACAATTATGAGTGTGCTAGATTTTATAGACTAAGTGGTAACGGAAAAGTCTACACACAAAGGAGTCTTTTGACAATTATGAGTGTGCTAGATTTTACCTATAGATTAAGTTGTGAACGGAAAAGTCTACACACAAAGGAGTCTTTTGACAATTATGAGTGTGCTAGATTTTACCTATAGGTTAAGTTGTGAACGGAAAAGTCTACACACAAAGGAGTCTTTTGGCAATTATGAGTGTGCTAGATTTTATAGATTAAGTTGTGAACGGAAAAGTCTACACACAAAGGAGTCTTTTGACAATTATGAGTGTGCTAGATTTTACCTATAGATTAAGTTGTGAACGGAAAAGTCTACACACAAAGGAGTCTTTTGACAATTATGAGTGTGCTAGATTTTACCTATAGATTAAGTTGTGAACGGAAAAGTCTACACACAAAGGAGTCTTTTGACAATTATGAGTGTGCTAGATTTTACCTATAGATTAAGTTGTGAACGGAAAAGTCTACACACAAAGGAGTCTTTTGACAATTATGAGTGTGCTAGATTTTACCTATAGGTTAAGTTGTGAACGGAAAAGTCTACACACAAAGGAGTCTTTTGACAATTATGAGTGTGCTAGATTTTACCTATAGATTAAGTTGTGAACGGAAAAGTCTACACACAAAGGAGTCTTTTGACAATTATGAGTGTGCTAGCCTTTATAGATTAAGTAGTGAATAGAAAAGTCTACGTAAATTAGATTTTATAGATTTAAGTAACGTTAATTTATTGAAATTAGTTATGATTTGGGATTGAAAAAGCTTATTGATTTTATATACTATAAGTCATGAAACATTTACATATTTAAATAATTAACTATTGAGTGAAACTTTATCTAATGAGTAAGTCGATAGCAGGATGAATAATAAAAAAAGGAATTATGTATTTGACCTGATCCCCTGGTGTAAACCTGGTGATTAATATGCAAATGGTTTAACTTCGAAATAAGGATGCTTTGAATAAAATCAATACCTATATTACTTAATTTTTTATGAAGTAAATAAAATTTTTCATTATTCGAAGTGGATATAATATAATTGATGGATTAGTTTATATATATGATGGCCGAACGTAAACCGTGATTGAATAACTGGAAATGAGAATGATAACTTATTTAATATTGCTATTGTTTTTCTTTATCTTTTTTCTTATATTTCCACAGTATATGTGGTTCAGTGAAGATATGAATTAGAATCTAATATTATAATTAAGTAAAAGGCTGTACTTATGTAAAACTTAGCTCAACGAGAGGACTCGGTTGATTCAGAATGGCCGACTGTTAGCATTTTTATTATTACAGTTTTCAAGACGGTAGGCGGTACGCGTCGGAAATGTGTCATTGAGTTACCCTCACTTTGTAATAAAATCAACGTGCGATCGATATGTCATTTTAGCAAGCAGTCTTCTTAATGGCGCGGTACGGACGTGTCGTTCAGTTGTGTTGAGTTCTCTGTAGCTATGTAGTCAGTGATTGAATAGTGTTAATGTCGCGTTACTTAGTGCGATAACGATGTGACTGTGTGTGATGGTGTTATCAGCGCGATATTGGAGATCTTCGTTGTTGGACAGTTTTGATGGTTAAACTAACTTTGTTTGGCTAGTTATCACGGAAGACCATTCAGTAGAACTCACTGGTTGAAATGGATTGATCCGTGCGTGGTGGGGCACGATCCCTTGCCGTGGGTAGGCTAGGGCTGGACCCTAAGCCGTGACATGTGGAATGAGAGCTGACATCGAACGCGTGAAGATCTCGTGAGGTTGTGGAAGAGAGAAAATAAAAAGTGTTAAGTATTGATATTGGATATTATTTCCTGCTCACTTCTGAACTATCCTAACATACGATATAAGCAAAGGCATTTCCAATTACGATTATCGCTCAAATGAGTCATTTCTAGCCCAATCTGAGACTATCAGCGAACTTTATGACAAATTTGAAGTAACCGTAGAACATATTAATGAGTTGAACTTTGAACTGAAAGTAACCCCACCTGATTACGCGGCTTTAAACTCGTTCGAAGAATTATATTCAGCTATTAAATACAAACGTAATCTAATTTTAGCCAGAGATAAGACTAACGTTGGCGTGTCACTTAAGAAAGGCCCTATAAAATTACCACCTATCCAGATACCTTCCTTTGATGGCAAAATTGAAAATTGGCCGATATTTTACGAAATATTTCGTAGTAATATTCACGAAAACGCCGATCTGACTGACTCGCAGCGTGTCCAATATCTCATGGGCAAACTTACCCACAGTGCTTTAAAATTAACTGCAGGTATTGTCCCCACGGGAGAAACTTATAATACAATTTGGGATTCTCTCGTTAAGAAGTACCAAGATAATCGCACTTTAGGTATTCATTATTTAAACAACATTTTGGACATTAAAAATTGTGTCAATAATACCGCTAGCTTAAACACTTTTATTGAAAAATATTCGGCGTCTATTGCAGCGCTCAAGCAGCTAAAGATACCTAAATTATTGGATTTTATTTTATTACATTGTGGTTTACGAAAGGTTGACTCTCAAACAGCCCAGCTGTTCGAAACGCATATTAGTGGAAAAGAATTGCCATCTTATACAGAATTTATATCTTTTATACAAGATCATATAAAGGCACGCGAAAGATCACATACTAATAATTGTTCGCGGTTTGAAACGCGAGTGACAAATTCCACTAATACTTCAAAAACTTTCATATCAAATAGCGCGCCACGGTGTGAAGTAGAAACGCCCTGCCCAATATGCACAGGCGAAAAACATCCATTGTTTAGGTGTGAGCAATTTAAAAATATGAGTACACCGCAAATTCGTTTCGATTTTATTAAGTCAAAGCGTGCCTGTATTAACTGCTTAAGCCTAACCCACACATTGAATAAACGTAAGTCGCGTTCGACATGCAAGTTTTGTAAAAAACAGCACCATTCATTGTTGCATTTCTCTGAGAATAATAAACTAGACTCAACTCCAGGCGACAGCAAACCGGTTTGTTATCTCGTAGACGCCGCGCAGTCTGCGCTCACCCAGTCCTCGCCGCCCGTAGAAAATACAACTTCTGTCACATTAAACACAGGAATGCGAAATTCAAGTTATGTTTTATTATCTACGGCCCAAGTGTATGCGACTCATAACAATGGTCATGATAAAATTGTGGTCAGATGTTTGATAGATAGTGCGTCTCAGAATAATTTAATAACTTTGAATTGTTGTAAGCGTTTGAACTTACCTATAGTTAAGCTACATAACTCGTCGTTACAGGGTGTTGGAATGTCCACGCAGTTAGTGCATGGCTACATACATATAACAATATAATCGCGCGTTAATCCCGAAGATAAATATTATATTCATGCGTTAGTGGTAGATTGTATTACAGGTAAGCTACCCGCGAATTATATTGAATTAAATGACGACATGTCGTATATAAATAAATTACCACTAGCCGATTTAACTTGGAATGTGCCGGGAAATATTGACATTATTCTCGGCGCGCAACTTTTTCCATATATTTATTTAGGTAATATGATTAAGTCGGGCGGTCGCGCGCCTCCGGCTGTTTCGACTAGCTTCGGGTACGTACTAATGGGTAGTGCGGCAGGTCATTGTGACTCGTTTTCTCAATCTTCCTCGTTTACCGCGCTGACTAATACTGACATTGAGTCGGGTTTACAGAAGTTCTTTGAATTGGAGGAAGTACCATTTTCACGGCTTATTAGTCCATCCGAAAAAGAGTGCGAAGATATTGTTTGTTCTTCCGTCACGTTTAAGGACAGTAGGTATTTTGTTGACCTACCCTTTTCGCGGAACCCCTCTGAGTTGGGCAATTCTCGTGCAGTCGCCCACCGCCGCCTGTTGGCCCTCGAGCGTAAATTTGCGCACGTGCCAACCCTACGCGAAAATTATAATAAAACCATCACCGACTATATATCTCAGGGTTATTTATCGGAAGTACCTGATTCTGAATTGACAGAACAGGGCTATTACATACCGCACCACGCGGTCATTAGGCCAGACAAAGATAGTATTCGTGTAGTTTTGGACGCCAGCGCTAAGACGCACTCAGGGTTGTCACTCAATGACATTTTACATGTCGGACCTAATTTACAGGCCGACTTATTTTTGTTATTACTTGATTTTCGTACGTTTCCCATAGCTATGACCGCAGATATTAAACAGATGTTTTTAAGAATCGGTGTTAATCCGCATCACCGCGAATACTTGCGAATTTTATTCCGCTTCAATAAGAATGAGCCTATTCGCACCTTCAATTTCAACCGCGTGCCTTTTGGGTTGGCGTCTAGTCCTTACTTAGCCATGCGCACACTACGCCATCTGGCGTGTGAGCATAGCGACCGCTTTCCGGACGCATCCAAATTGGTAGAAACCCAGTTTTATATGGATGATTATGTTTATTCTGTTCCTGATGAACAAACCGCTATAAAGTTGTCACACAACTTAATTGATTTATTTAAATTAGGTTCCTTCGACCTTGTCAAATGGGCCAGCAATTCACCCGCTTTGTTAGAGACCCTCCCTGCGTCTCACCGCTTATCAGTTAATTTTTCTAGTATGGATAACAATATTCACAATTTTAAAATCCTTGGTTTAACCTGGGAGCCCGCTGAAGATACTTTTTCTTTGACAACCAGCCTAGTGGACAGTAAATGTACAAAACGCACCATTTTATCATTAATTGCTCGCTTATTCGACGTACTTGGCCTTGTAGCACCGGTCGTTTTGTACGCTAAAATACTTATTAAAGAACTTTGGTTAGCCAAGATAGATTGGGATGATGTACCTCCGCAGCCAATCATAGACCGCTTCACTGCTTTAGCACGGGATTTTCCCGCACTATCTTCTCTTAAAATTCCACGTCATGTTGGAGTTTTTGCAGAATCTGTCGTAAACATTGTAGCCTTTTGTGATGCTAGCTTTAGTGGTTATGGTTGCTGTGTATATTTACACATTTCTGATACTCAAGGTAATATAACGGTCCGCCTTCTTTGTGCGAAATCCAAGGTTTCCCCCGCTAAAGTAACAACACTAGCTCGATTAGAACTCGTTGCTGCTTTGTTGCTGTCTAAGCTTGTTAGGGTTGTCAGAGAGAAGCTTTCTGCCCGCATTCCGATTGCCGGTACTTATGCGTTTTCGGATTCCACTATTGCGCTCTCGTGGATCCATTCTGCCCCTCATAGGTGGTCTATATTTGTTAGCAACCGTATTGCAAAAATTCAGGAAAATTTACCTGCCGCTTGTTTTAATCACGTATCAGGGAAAGAGAATCCTAGCGATTGTCTTTCACGTGGCATGCTGCCTTCGGAGTTAATTGTACATTCCTTATATTATAACGGCCCGTCCTGGCTTCGTCAGCCTACTCTTAGTGTTTTATCATCTGATCCGCATCCTGACGTTCTCACGCCGGCTCATTTTTTAATGTCCAGTCCCATTACTTATTTACCTTCTTCTGAATTGACAGAGGAAAGTATGAATTTGACAAAGCGTAAAAAACTTTTGGATCAACTCGTGTTATCATATTGGAAAAAATGGCGTATTGAATACCTGCATACGCTGCAAGTCCGTCAGAAATGGTGCACTCACGATCGTCCCATAGAGATAGGCACTGTCGTTCTCTTGGGTCAAGATAACGTACCGCCCTTGACTTGGCCATTAGGTGTCATAAAGGAGGTGTTTCCTGGATCGGATGGTATAATTCGCGTGGCTTTAGTCAAGACTGTGTCAGGCACATATAAGCGTCCTGTCACAAAGCTGTATCCTTTGCCTACCCAATAGTCAAAGCGCAATTTAATCAAACCGCAACTTAATCAAACCGCAATTTAATCAAACCGCAATTTAATTAAACCGCTTATTTAATCATAATTTCTACCGTAGATATCGATTCGCTGATATTCTCAGACCGCTATTACCTCAGATCTATCCACCTAGCTTTTTGTCTATATTTTAATTTGAAAGCTCTGGACCTTTCAAGGCGGGGAGCTATGTTGAGGCCTTCAGCCTCCAATTTTTATATAATTTCTTTTTTCTCTTCAATTCGGTAACAAGGCACCTTGATATCGCTGTCCCTTTTAGCGGGCAAATGAGAGACCGAGATGGAGGTCTACTTGCGCCTCGCGGAAGGATCGCCAATGATCGCAATTCAGTCTCGTTTCGTATGTCATTGAGATTGCGTGTGTGTCCGCGCCTCCAGTGCCGCGCGCGCGCCTTTACGAGATTCCCGCAGATCTTCTAGAATATTCTTGTCACTGCTGTACTCCGAAGAAAACTGGTGATCACCAAGAGAAGCCTTCAACACGCGAGCGAGGTAAGCGATTATCGAGCCCGTCAAGTTGCCGAATTGTTGAAATCTTCCCTTTTATATATACATATATAGGCCGTTTAACCGAAGTCTCATCCGAGTCTTAGGTATATCTTCAGGTCCTCATACCGCACAAAGGGAGTCAACCTATTTACACGGTTGCCACTCCAGATATTTTTATTTGGATTGCCAAACTAATATTTAAATGCGAAAGTGAGTTTGTTTATTTGTTTGTTACCTCTTCAGTCTTTATCTATTGAAGCTCAATAAAATTTATGACATGCAGACCAAACTAAACCCTCGAAGTCCACAAATTGCAAACATTTCAATTACGTGTATTTCGTAACACTTGCACCATTGATGCGCGCCGCTTGCGCAACCACGCGAGCATGAAATGTATGAAACGCCGATATAATGTTTGTTTTATTACACAAATAACCTTTTTTAAATTGTCATTTGTTTCAATCACTTACGAGACCTTGAAATCCTACTGTAAATATTATAAACTAGCTTTTGCCCGCGGCTTCGCCCGCGTGAATTTCCCACGGGAACAGTGCTTTTTCCCGGGATAAAAAGTAGCCTATGTGCTATTCCAGGTCATTATCTACCTCTGTACCAAATTTCATCGAAATCCGTCCAGTAGATTTTGCGTGATTGAGTAACAAACATCCTCACAAACTCACAAATTCACAAACTCACATCCAAACATTCGCATTTATAATATTAGTATGGATGCGAAAGTTTTTATGTTTGTTTGTTACTCAATAACGCCAAAATGGCTGGACGGATTTCCACGAGAATTGGATTACGGGTAGAGTAGAGGATAATTTGAGATCGCAGGATATTTTTTTAACCCGAATTCACAAGAGTGCAACCCGGGGCCTTGCCAATGGAAATATAAAACTTTGCTAACCATTAAATATTAAGAAAAAAACAAAATATCTCCAATATTCATTTCACAATACTGACTCATAAAATACATTGTTTGTATGTATGTATGTATGTATGTATGTATGTATGTATGTATGTATGTATGTTTGTTCCGCGATAACTCTCGAACCGTTGAATTAATTTCGATGATATTAATAATACGTGTAGCAACTATCCATAGAATTTTTAAGTTCGTTGCGCAACAAAATCGGTTCAGCCGTTTTAGAGAAATAAGCATTTTTATGAAAAAAAATATTGCTCTATAACTTTTGAACCGTTATTCAGATTTGGATAAAACTTTACAAATCACGAGATAGTATCACTATTTTTCTCATGTATATTGTATATCAAAATTGTTTCACCAGTTTTAGAGATATTGAGTTAAAACATGAATCGTTCATTTTCGTATCAGCGACATCTAGCGACATTTTTGTACATGTTCCGTGATAATTATTAAAACGTTGAATTAATTTCGTTGATATTAGGAATACGTGTAGCAAGTATTCCTAGAATTTTTAAGTTCTTTGCGCATCTTTTAATATAGAGATATTGAGTTAAAACATCAATCGTTTCTTTTTCGTATCAGTGACATCTAGTGACATTTTTGTACATGTATTTATGTTCCACGATAACTTATCAAAACGTTAAATTAATTTCGTGGAATGCGTGTAGCAAGTATTTTGCCCGCGGCTTCGCCCGCGTGAATTTTCCACGGGAACAGTGCTTTTTCCCGGGATGAAAGGTACGGTGGGCCACATAGAAAAACTTAACATATTATGAGATGAGTATTGCTATATTTCTCATTTATATTGAACTAGCTTTCGCCCGCGGTTTTGCCCGCGTAAATTTTCCACGGGAACCATGCCTTTTCCCGGGATGAAAGGTACCCTATGTCTTTCTCCGTAGGTACTTCTAACTATGTGTATACGAAATTTCAGGAAGATTGGTTCAGTAGATAAAGCGTTAAGAGGTAACAAACAACAAACAAACAAATAAACGAACAAACAAACTCACTTTCACATTTATAATACATATTAGTTAGGATTAGGATATCAAAATTGTTGAAACAGTTTCTGTGATATTGAGCTGAAACCTGAAACGTGACGAAAAATTACTGTAATGTTTTCAAAAACAGTTATATTCTCCTTAGATGAAGTTCGGGGATGTATACTCGATTATAAATAACTTACTTTGGATAAAGTAGTCGTGGACATTGGCGTAAAAGAGTTGGCAGCCGGATGTACATAGGTACGTAGGTAGCTCTTTCGAGATCAAAACGGTTTACAGATATTATATTTGATCCAGGTTTTGATTATATCCGCTTGAAATAAAAAAATGAAGTTGTTGCAGCTCAGAATAGATGAAGAAAGAAGGTTGGAAAATCTGTTCTCCTCAAAACCGCGCAATAACTGAATAATGTAATGCGTTGCGCGTTACATTTTTGTTTTAACAGAATCCCGTATTTTACTGAAAATTCAAATTGGTTCAGTAAATTTACATTCTTATATTTTTAAAATAATAATCGCGAGGTCTAAGTTCGCGGCGAACTACTAGTTATAAAAATAATTATTAATATAACCCTCCACTGCCTCCATTACTAAGTAATATTACAAATTTATTTAATCCAACGCCAAAATTACGTATTCACTCAGCCTAGACTGATTCTTCTTCTTCTCTCAGCCGAAAGACGTCCACTGCTGGACTTAGGCCTCCCCCAATGGGGGGTTTTGCCGTAATCGCCACGCTTGGCAGGCGGGTTGGCGATCGCAGTGTGATGGCATAGTACGCGGAAAGATGCTGCTGCCCATCCTCCGGTGTTTTAAATCCCTTAGTCGCCTCTTACGACACCCACGGGAAGAGATGGGTTGGTGCTATTCTAGGGCCACACCACAGGCCGAATAGACTAGACTGATTAATTGAAATAAAATATGAATGGAAAGCGCCAGGTGGCGCCAGCGCAGACACAGACGTCCGTCGCGACGGTACGCCATTTTTCATACCAAACATATCGTAATATTTTAGCAGGACACATAATAAATCTAAGCTATGTGACGTGATCACGACTTAGTTTTATAACAGCCATATTACAGCACTAATGCTAATGGATGCTGACGAGTGAGGTCTGTCAGATGCATAGAGCTAGATTATTTTTTTTTTTAATTTTACTTAGAGACACAGACCGCTGAGAAAGCGGGATGTCAGATATGGTTTTTGCCTATGTTGGTGAAGGACAGGTAATATCTTCTGTGAAGCTCATTTATGTCAAGTTTGTCATTTTTGGTGTGTTTTAGTTGTTTATATGTCTATTTCTATGGTTAGGTGAGATGGTACAACGCTGTCATTTGTTGTCAAATCTAAATGACAGTGTTGGAAATGGAAAATGATAACCCTCATTGACTGATTGACATATCAACGAAAAGTTGAATGTAGAAACTTTAAACGTAATAGTCCTTTAAACGACATAGCGTAAGTGAGCATTAAAAAAGGAATTTGGGAAATTTCATATGGGCGATAAAAGTAGCTTGCATACTATGTTACGTTCTGGTATACCAAACATCTAATTTCGCTCAGCTGTTAAGGCGGGCTTGAGTAACAAACAAACACATATTTTCTCATTTATTAGGAAGTAGGGTGATATACCAGCAGTTCGGCATTCTTTCGCGCCGTAACCGGATCTCATAGCTCTGATCAGAACTCATTTCACCGAAATAGAAATATTGGAATGATATTGCATAATTTGATGGTCATAATTGTAACTGTTGCTTTGATTAGAAATAAAAGTAATTGTAAAGACACAGGTAGGCTTTTTTTATTTTTCTGTTTATCCTAATGGTTAGCTCAGAGAAAATGCTCATAACATTAAGTTCGCCGTTTGTTCATAAGTATGTATTTAGTTAGTTTACTTGGATCAATATAGTTAAATAAATACATAGTTTTCTTTGGAATTTGCTCTTCGGGACTCTAGTCTCGGGAGTCTCTAGTTCGGGAGTCTAATTTTCGTGGAAACCGCTTATTAACTTTACTACATCATCTGTTGAAATAGATTTCGAGTAAAAGAGCAAAAAAAAAATTTAAAATTTGCTTCATGTTTTACATAGAAGTTTAATTTTACTATAACCTTCTTTCTTGTATCTGATAAAATAAAATTAAGGAGCTACAATGAACGGAAGGAAATTTTATTCCAGTATTCCTAAAAACGGTAACTTAAAACTGCAAGTCATCCTACCTTTGCAAAAAAAAATACAAATTAGACCGTATAGTTTACAAAATAGAACTCAAAATTATCTAAAACACGTAATGTGACGTAGGCTCTGTCACATTACTACGTCCCCGAGGCCGTGACCTTGTGACCGAATTCACTTTCTTTTAGCATCTCGCACTTGGCGTAATAACATCTAATGCTGGCTTATAACGTGCTAAAATTTTCTGTTCATTGCTTCGTTTTAATACGAGCTATGCATTGACACGAGGCAAGACTGAGCAATGTACGTCAATTGACCGCAAATACCAAACAGCCATGTGCAGAGCCAGCATTACGTGTAGCAGACGTTGAGCCTTAAAAGGCTACGTGATAATTGGATTCAAATTCTTTGTGTTTAAGCAAGAAATATCTAAATTCTGGAATGCCAATATACCTTATTGGGAGAATCAGAAGACTGTGATATCATACCGTTTGCGTACATTATTTTATTTTTAATATTAGGCAAGATTCGTTTTTTTTTTCAAATAAAAGAAAGTGAGAGTTTTTTTATCTAGTGAATAAAAGCAACGGGTTATGTTTAACGAGGAATTTCCGAGAAAACATAGAAATCAAAGGGATCAAAACTTTTTACCTTTAATACCGATAGAGATAGGTAATAAAAAAAAAGTTAGCCGTCATGGTTCGCTCGGTAGATGTAGAAACAATGAGCGATTTTTCTGACAGCTAATTAAGAAAAAAAAATCAGTATAAAAAAATCTCAACAGATGGAATTTTATTGAAAGCCGAGTTGTAATAATGGCTGTACCTATTGCGCTTTTTATTGTCAGCCAGAGGCAGAAAAAAAATCACATAACAATTTGACAGTTGCACAAATCACAATTTTTTTTTTTTTTAATGCCAATCCAGTGCATTTTTGCTTTTTGAATGGTCTCGCCTTTTACTAAGCGCCACCTATGAATTCACCTGGAACATTTTTTTTTAATTTGGGTCTCGGAAAATCCCTCATTGAGCATCGATCACACCATTTTCCAACACAGCATTCGAGTCAATTTTACTGCCAAACTGCCCCAATAGATGTTCTTAAGTACATTAATAAGTAAATGAGCCAACAATGAAATGTAAAGCACTGTGATAACTAAACCACGCCCAGTCTAGTTAAATCACAATTTAATTCACACATATTACACACGCCAATTATTATCATATCTTATGTTAATCAGACGGATTTCCTTGTGGACACTTCATAACATATTCTAATCAAACAATCATATCTTTTGATCAATAATTGCCGACAACTGTTAAATTGCAAATATAGACAATGGTTTGTTGATTCAATTTGATAGGCGTGTCAGAAGATTTCATTGTTTTTACGTTTGACAGACGTGAAAAAAATGTCGCTCATTTTTTGCATGATTGGTCGAGAAGAATAGGGGACCGGCCAAGGTATGAGGATTGTTAAAAATATGTAATTTTATGATAGAATACATATAATTAAATACATTTTGCGACTTTTCAGCACGAGTTTATTCTCCTGAGCGGATTTATTAGAGTTCAAACTTTTAGGGAAAGTCCATTTTCTACGCGTGACGTCATATGAATGCACGATTAGTTAGGGGCGTTTTGGTATCGCCCAAACATCGCTTAAAAATGTGAATTGTTTTTTGCTATATCTTGGGAAATACTTTGGTTATGGATGTGATTTTTTTACGGATAATTCTATTAATGTGAGGTATTTCAAAGAAGCGTCAAAAAAAAAAGTTGTCCGGTCCCCTATTGTAGAGCATGTGGTTAATATTTGTTTAAAATACATAGGTTAGGATAAGACATTGTATCCTACTTCCTACTAATATTATAAATGCAAAAGTTTGGATGTGAGTTTGTGAATTTGTGAGTTTGGGAGGATGTTTGTTACTCAATCACGAAAAATGTACTGGACGGATCTCGATGAAATTTGATATACTGATAGACAAATACCAGGAATAGCACATAGGGTACTTTTGATTTCGAATTTCCCGCGTGAGCGAAGCCCCGGGGCGCGGCTAATTTTATATAAAAATATATAATTTTACTATTTTAAACTAGAGTCTAGAAATTTAAAAAGCAGTGTCTTATTCTAAAATCATGCAATATTTTTTTTCTCTGTATGTTGATTTTTTTTTGACAGTACAATGTCACACTTAATTGAAGCCAGTACCCGGATGGAAGCTGTGACATGACAGTCATGTTATCTATTAGTTTTTGTTCCTGCTTTAATTTGATTGAAATTATTTGACAACTTGCGAAATTAGAGACAATAGATTAGGCTCACGGATCGAATTTATTTTAATTGTATATTTTATTGTAAATAGCTTACCGGCAAGTTAATCTGACAAAAAAGTTGCAATATCATAATTATCATCCTCATCATCCAATAAGTCTACTGCTGGACATAGACCTCTCCCATAGCATCCCATAATTTTTTTATGGGAATGGATAGAGAAGCAAAGGTGAATGGAAGATTGTAGAGATGAATGAAAGAGTTGGTTAGAGTCGACCCCGGAGAACGCACTGCAACCAGATTGCGGGCCTCCTTAAAAAAAGGAGATATTAGTAGCACCCATAACCGGAGAGCATGTATGAAGAGAGTGATGAGTATAGAGGAAGCAAGAGAGATCTGTAAGGATCGTAGCAAGTGGAAATCGTTAGTCTCTGCCAACCCCCACGGAAAAGGCGTGATAATATGTATGTATGATAGAGAACCAGACCGATTGAAAATAGCCTGCGTCCAACGTCATTATCATAGCTCTGGTACCCACCAGATACCATCCACCCGGATGTCTTTATATGAGTTACCAAAATTACGTCTAGCAATAATGACCATAACCAATGCTCCTTACTAAATCAATAGTAAATAGCAGTTTAAAAGTTGACGAAATTTCTCAAAATATCCGCTGTCAGGAAATTACTCAACCGGCGAAACAAACATCCCGTACTATGTTCATGGTAAACTCAGAAGATCACTTGGACTGTCCTTTTTAGGGTTCATGATTTCTCGAGCTTTTCAATTTCTCGGGTCTCGAGAATTCTCGAGGCTAATTTCTCGGGTCTTCTCGGGTTGTCGAGAAATTTACATTAACGTACGTTTTCTCATATTATTTGGTTCCAATAACGACAACAAAGTGTGGTTTTCCTCTCAAATAACATATTATTATTTCTTTTTTTTTTTAATACAGAAATAATATTATTCAGACTTAAAATTATAATGACAGCACCATTTTTGGCTGGTTATTTAGAAAAAAAAAATTACTTAAACCTTGTATTAGTGTACGTTTAAACCTAATAACTTGGTTTTTGTACACTGTTAGCAGTTAAGTTTTGTGACAATATGTGTTTGAATTAAATATAAATAAACTAGCTTTTGCCCGCGGCTTCGCCCGCGTGAATTTCCCACGGGAACAGTGCTTTTTCCCGGGATAAAAAGTAGCCTATGTGCTATTCCAGGTCATTATCTACCTCTGTACCAAATTTCATCGAAATTCGTCCAGTAGATTTTGCGTGATTGAGTAACAAACATCCTCACAAACTCACAAACTCACAAACTCACAAATTCACAAACTCACAAACTCACAAACTCACATCCAAACTTTCGCATTTATAATATTAGTATGGATAAATAATAAATAAATATTAAACAAAAATAGCTTCTATAAAATGAAAAAAATAACATGAAAGAAAACGAATATCTTAAAAATATCGGTCAAGTACACGCAAAGCATCTCACATTATAGCTCTAACTAAAAGACCAACTAGTCTCAAAAACAAATTTAACTTTGCAGTTCAACCCCTAGGGGTTGAAGGTTAGGATTCATACTGCATCGAGCGCAAAAATAAGCTTGTGACACTTTTTTTAGACTTCCAACATATTTACAATTTTTTGATTTATTCCTGTATAAGTACTGTTAGAACTTCCCTTTTGCCAAATTTCATAATTTTAGGTCAACGGGAAGTACCCCATAGGTTTTGATTGCTGTCTGAAATCGCAAAATATGCAAAAAATTGCTACATTTACGGTAACATCTCTTGATCGCGTTGACGTATAATTTTGATTATTCTTTTGTTCAAAGAGACCGTGGATCCGAGTATTCAATATTAATTTTAACTTGATACCTTTAAGCGTTCCTAAGAAAAAAAAATTGACAGACAGACGGAATACAAAGTGATCTTACAAGGGTTCCGTTTTTGCCTTTTGAAGTACGGAACCCTTAAAAAATGAATTTCTATATAGTTTCATGATTTCTCGAGTTCTCGACTTTTCCCGAGCTTTGATTTCCCGGGAACAAAGCCCAACGATTTCCCGGGAATTCTCGGGTCGAGAATTCCCGGGAATGAACCCTAGTCCTTTTATAATAGACACAATATACATATTATAAAAATGTATATACAATAAAATACTAACCTAACTGCCATGTCTACTACTAACCTCACTGACTCTCTAAATACGCTTACATTTTCAAATGTGACCTACGGATTTTGTTGCGTTTTTTGTTTTTGCGACCTTTTTGGCCATTATTTCAACTTTGTAATTGAACTAGCACCCGGGCGAGGTGCTTGTTTTATTACAAAATTATCGTAAATACCGTGCTTTAACCACGGTCCACGACGTTTTGGTGTTTGTATACCAAAATTAATGGATTTTCTTTCTTTATTGAAGGTTACACGCGTGCAAATCTTAAGCAAACATTTCATTTTGTGCCATCCATAAATAAGCACAGCACATAAGTTTGGTTTGAGCAGAGAACGCCTCACATTGTCATAAGCTGAGTAAACAAATAACTATTCCGTCAATCTATTGTCCACTAATGCATGCAATGGGAGCGAGGCTGTACTGTCGCGCGAAACAGTGAATCATGAATTGAGAATGTTTGTAATTGTGTAACAGTGCTGGTAAAATGGAGTAACGAAAAATGATAATTAGTGAAAATAAAGTAGAATTCCTTTTAGGTTTTTTATTGAAATCCACCTTCATATAATTTCTTTAGAGTTCCGAAATAACCAAGGAACTCATACTTTCCTCATGTCTGACGGTCTGTCCGCGGCTTATCTCAGAGACTATTAGGTACTAGTAGCAAACTGTAATTTGGTTTTGATATACATACATCTATTTCTATTCTAATTTGCATTTTATATTAGCCCACTGCTGGACATAGGCCTCCCTTTTTTGACGCCACTTACAACGGTCCTGTGCCAGTCTCATCCATCGCTTTCCCGTATATTGCAGACAATGTCATCTGACCAGCGGGCTGGTGGCTTTCTTACTGGTCGTCTTCCCTGTCTCGGCCACCACTCCGTTACTGCCTTGGTCCATCGACTGTCTTCCCTTCTAGCCAAGTATCCCGCCCAATCCAACTTTAACTGCGTGATACGTTTACCTACGTCTTCGATTTTTCGACGACGAATTTCTACGTTTGGTGTATGATCCAACAGTGTAATGCCCGGCATGTACAAAAACACAGAACTGTAAATAAAATTAATAAAATAAATACAAAGTTCGCACCATCTCTAAAACTCGACTTTCTTGAATACTCGTGAGTTTTGATTGTAATACTAGCATGGGCCCGGGACTTTTTCACGTGGGAATTTCGAGAAATCCTCTCTCAGTGCTCCTCTACACTCCCTAAGGAACCCAGATGCCAAATTTCAGCTTCCTACGTCCAGTAGTTTTGGCTGTGCGTTGTCTGTCAGTCACTCAGTAACGGAAGAATTTTATAAAGGTATATTGATTTAAACTACTTATTCAATAAAATGTTCTAGTTATTTTAAATGTATAAAAAAATCCTATCAACACTTTCACTCGTAACTGTACTATAAACTAATTTTATTTACAACTAGATCGTGTTGGAATTTATATGTAAAATTTGTCAGTTTTACAAAGGTGCAATAACACTAAACTAAATTTATCTGCACATATAAACCAACAGACAGGTGGTTAGTATTATTAGTAATTTAGATTTAATAAGAATGTATTTAATTAAAAAAAATAGAAATTTACTTCATTACAACAAAAGACATCAACGCGCACGTCTTAAGACGTACTGAAAGAATGAAAATTTTCCTGTACATATTTTTGTCCGACTATCCATATGCCATATTATTATTATAAATTCAAAATTCAGTCTGCTTTGCTTTCACGGTAAAACCTTGGGACCGATTTGATAAAATTTGGTACCTATGTATGTAGATAGTCATAGACCAGAGGTTTTTAATGAAAAAAAAAGGTTGCAATGAGGGTTTATAGTTTGCTAAAAAAATAAAAAAACACGGCTGATGAGAAAAAAAAATAACTAGTTATTTAATTTAATAGCATAGCTTCTGTTGCATGTTGTATGGAGACTCTGAATTTTTGGAAAAAGTTTTGGAACTTTTAAAGTTACTTGCCACGGATGGAGCCTCGGGCAACAGCTAGTAATAAAACAGGGGTTAATAAGAAAATAAGTTTATTATTATTACAAAACGAGATTCCTTATATAATTCACGGCAGGTTTTGTCAGTTATCTGGAAAAGTAACTCTATTAGAAAGTGTACCAAAACGTGCAGATGCACAGGTAATGTAATATTGCTCACACGTCTTGAAAACATACGGGCTGTAATCCATACCACGTCTCGTCATATAAAATCCGTCTCACGAAAGATGACCCGCGATTGCATCCTACTAATATTATAAATGCGAAAGTTTGGATGCGAGTTTGTGAGGATGTTTGTTACTCAATCCCGCAAAATCTACTGGATGGATTTCAATGAAATTTAGTATACGGATAAAACGGGAAAAGCACATAGGGTACTTTTTATCCCGAAACTCACGGGAGCGAAACCCCGGGTCGCGGCTAGTAAGCTTATAAAACCAGGGAAATATTGGGGCATTAAATGCGTGGCAAAAATTTCAAGTCCGTAACTCCTAGTGGAGTTCCCTAGTTGGAAGATGATCCTGGGGAACTCGCGTTACAATTTCGGTATTCCGGATAGCCTAAGTAATGTATAGACTAACTCATAAATATGGTAATCATATAAGTACATAAATAAATTATCAATTTGCCTCAATAGTTCCAGCCGGTCTAAAAAAGCCACGCTCATCATCATCAACAGCCTTCCGTAACCCACTGCTGGGCATAGATAGCTGGCTTGATGTCGTCAAGGAAGAATTGCGTGCCAATGGTCTCACAACTAATGGTTTCATCTTAACGAAAAACTTACAGCTTACAATTTCAACAAAACAGTAACAATAAATAAGAACAAAAGCCATTTACAAGTTTTCACAAATAGTCACAATACCAAATTTCGAGTTTCTCAAACCAAATAAACGCGCAAATTCCGCACCAGCTAAAGAATCACACAAGTGTTAACAAGGAAGGATAATTAGGTATTAAAACAAGTAAAAATTTCTGATTTGTTGTATTGAAAAAAGAATTGGCTACAGCTCGCTTAATTGTTGATGCACTGGTAGCGAAAACGTCAAATCGGGTAGTCATTCAAAAACTCATTATATTGCCTACTTGCTCTGCTATATAGGGGAACGTAAAAGGGTTGGATTTAAAGTAATGTCACCAAGTAATCGGGAACAATCAATTTTGTTACTTAATCGAGCAAAGTGGAAAAGAAGAAGTAGAAAAGCGCGAGAGAGAGATTAGTAAAGATAGTTTTTATTATATTAACACGATCATAATTCTGCTCCGTGTGTTAGCGCGAGTTACAAAAGGACGCGCTTTGCATGCATAGGCCTTATCTCTGATTTCACTTAGATCTGTGTTTATTACATGTCTTATTTCGCTTTCTAACAACTTTAGACAAAATGGAGATTGTAATTCTTCCGCTATTTTATTACTTGATGTTCAAATCCTACATTTTGTAATTGTTTGTGAAAATGCTATTCATGACAACCTCCGTGGCCTAACGGTCATCATGCCGGACTGCCACACCGGAGGTCCCGGGTTCGAGCTCTGGTCGGTTCAAGATGGAAAATGATATTTATTTTTCAGACTGGGTTTTGAATGTTTATCTATATATGTATTTGTTTTAAAATATAGTATCGTTGAGTTAGCTTCCCATAACACAAGTCACTTTGGGGCTAACTAAATCTATTTGTCCGTACCTATATATTTATTATTATTATTCCTTTTTAGGGTTTCGTACCTAAAAGGCAAAAACGGAATCCTTATAAGATCACTTTGTTGTCCGTCTGTCTGTTAAACATGTTTTTATAAATGTCAATATTAATAATTAAATCCCAAAGTTATCTACGTTGGTTGCGGGTTCACAATTTGTAAGTCTGGGTCCACGCTTTGATAATCAAAGAAATGGAACGCAAATAAATGAAATTACCTATATTTTTAAACGCATAACTAGATCTAAATAAGATCACACAGACAGACGGATGGCGACAGTTACATAACAGACCTTGAACCACATAATTGGCTTCTCCAAACAATTGCTTTTGAAACGCAGTCTACGACGAGCCTTCATTGAGGAGCTCGTTGTGTAAGCAACTGTACTTTCCTATTATATATTAGGAACTTTGTTTATATTTATTTATTTTTGCATTTTTGTTCAGATGCAATTAGTACTAATCAGTATTAAATTGGATATGGTGAAGATTTTCGATGTGCAGGATTGAAATGCGATAGCTCAGTTGGAAGAGCAAGGTCGTATAAAGACCTGGTCGCGGGTTAAGTCCTGCTCGCATGGAATTTTTTCACTATATCTAATTTCTATATGAGAGTACTTTAGAACTTTGTTTATCTTGTGTTTTCCTTAACCGTTACCAAAAAGGGATAAGTACTTCGAAGTTATTACACAAGTGGACAGCACTAGCATAACGAGTAAGCAGAATACATTGAAATTGCATTCTGTTAAAATAAGAATGCTGCATTAGATGAGTAGGGTAAGAACACGAATGGATAGTTTAAGAAACGTTATGTGAAAGGTTGGTTGAAATGTACCGAGTAGGTTTTCATCGACCACCACTTGCTTCCGGTGAAGGAAAACATCGTGAGGAAACCTGCACATTGGCGGACTGTTTAGTTTACTAGTGTGTATATGGCTACTGCCACTACTGGCGGTAGTCGTAAAAGTCATGTTAGATGCCTTTAGGCGACTTTAATAAAATCTGACACCAGCGTTATATATTAACACACTCGATAAGAAAGAAAGACACCGCGAATCACAGATAGACCTGGTTTGGACATGTAATGCAGAGAGAAGACCAATATCTAATTAACAAGACGTTGAATATGAAGGTGGGTTCGTTACAAGGGAAGAGGGAGACCAAAAAAGAGATGGTTGACAGGTGGTCGCAACTTCAAAGGAAAAAACTGATCTATGAAACGGAGTAGCGTTTTGATGGCCGACTATTTCCATCTCATTCGTACCTGCAGTTACTCGTATAAGTGCATCTCTATCGGTACCTCCGTTTTGACATTTGTATCGGACACTTTTTACACGGGAGTCCCGTCCGTAGTGATTAGGTACATTCTCTTTGATCGATGGACTTGGTAAGGAATATGATAATGATATCAACATAACCAGAGAAAGTGCTGCAGTCATTAAACAAAATATCGATAATTACAACAAGTTGATAACATCGCGTAACAGAGCTTACGTTCAAGAACCATTGTTCTCTAAGTGTGTGGGAGAAAAAATCGGAAGTTTGAAAAAATATTGCGTGATAGGTTACGGCTTCTGATGCAATGAGATGTGAGAATTTGCTCCACTTGTTATGTAGATCACGGCTTGCGATTCAGGGGACAATTAGCTTTGTATGCAAAATTAGTTATTTATATTTTTCTCGAGAAGAATGCGAAATTTTATATTTATGTAATTTATGCTAATTTTTATATGGTTAAAGCTGTCAGTTAAATGTTGAACTATTTGTACTGTCAACAACATATTAGTTGCCCTGCGCGGATCTTGGCGGTAATGACAGCGGCGTATTTGCAATGAATGTAGGTTGCATTTGGCCGTATCTACTATACCTAGGTATATATGTCTTTATCGAGATAAATGAGCTCATCAAAAACTGGGTTAAACAGATTGAAATTATCTGAGCTCCATGTCTTAAAATATTACATTTTCAATCTAAGCAACTAAGAAGTGGTGTAGCTTCTAGAGATATTTACTTACTTCTGTGACGTAGCTACTTACGCAGCGACCCGAAGTGGATCTTGGTCTCCGACATGAGATGACGCCATTTTACTAGAGATAGATAGATTTAATTACACTGATGATTGACTTCAAGACAGGTGAAATAATTAAAAAAATACTTTTTTTATTACTTTTTGATATCCAAAAGAAAACGTTTAATTTCATCTTCTAGATATGATTAGTGACTATGAAGCAATCTTAACCTTCTATTACAGATCTTGACACGTAATCTTAATAGCTCGTATTAAAGCTATTGTCATATAACCGGCAAACTAACGGGCTGGTGCCAGCTGCTGATGTGTGAACTATTGTGGTAGTCTGGCCTTGCTGGGCTATTTTAAATTAGCAGGATTAATATTACAGTTGTTACGAAACAGCCGTTGTGTTAAGAGTCGAAGTACAGATACAGATATAGTCACACTAATTGTTGTCCGCGGCAAAAAGTAGTCGATGTCATACTACAGTCCTTCAACTATATCAATCCATTGTTCCGTTTTGACGTGCAAGAAGGACAAACAAATAAATAAACACACTTTCACACTTATAATAATAAATTACCTTCTACTTCTACCTACTTACAAACACGTACAGTTTATTCGTATGGTATTTATAGTCATGTTAGTCGTTCAAATTTATAAGAAGGGAGCATAGAGCTAGATTTTTGAAATTTTACTTAGAGACACAGACAGCTGAGGAAGCGGGATGTCAGATATGGTTTTTGACTGGTAAAGGACGGGTAATATCTTCTGTGAAGCTCATTTTTGTCATTAACATTTTTGGTGTGTTTTGCTTCTATAGAATTTGTGATCAATTTGGAGCACACTATTATGATCGTTTTTGGGCTTCAGTTGACAATCAAGTTTATATGTCTATTAAATATTTTTTTTCTATGTCTATGGGAAGGGTACTCAACGCACGGCTTCTTTACTCTTCGATATATAGATAGATAATTCATTTATTTGAATAAACCTGGCAGATACAACACACACAAAAAAGAAACGACATCCTGGATCAGCCGTCTGTGTTGCAGCAATACAAAAAGCCCCATCTCAGTACTCATATCGCACGATTTAAATCTTTGCATATCGCCTAGAGTGAAATACACTGATTTTTATATTCTACAATTTTCTCGTTAAAAAAACTAGAGTGTCCCTTGCAAAATGATTGGATTCAGTCATCACATCATCGGATGCATCACGTATGCAAGCGGATACAGATGATGAAGGCATTCAGATCACGTAAAGGAAAGCTGGTTGATCTGCCTTAGGCATTGAATCGGTGTTGTTTATGTAACAGAGAAACAGTGTAGTTATTATACTTCCTTGATGTCCTGAGAGCAAGTATAAGTATTTAATAATTTGTATTATATTCGTTAGAAACGCTCAAATAGAAGCGAATTTAAACTTTGCAATTTTTTTTCTTTTCTAGTTATTTATCCCACTGCTGGACAAAAGCCTCCCCCAACTCCCTCCACTCATCTCTGTCCTTCGTCTTTTCCTTCCAGTTCTTATGGAATCCCTTCAAATCTTCTGCAAAATTTTATTTAAACAACCTAATTATTTAACAATTAAAAACACGACTGACAACTTACAGAGCCTTTGTCACTCGGAGGAATGCAAGGAATCTAACAATATCTCACACATCAAACGCCGTTTAGGACTTATGGTGGAATAAAGAACTTACATACATACATACATGAACCCTGAAAACATTACACTCCTTTTTGGTCAGTCGTGTAAAAAATGCTCTCTGTATAGAATTTATATTTTATTATATTATTTTAAATTATCAGCTCTCAGTAGGTGGTCTGTGTCTCATACACATTTATTTAAAAAATCTGGTCTGTATTTGTATTGAATTTGTGACTATAGTATTTAAGACTCTTTATGTATTTCGAAAATCATTATCATTTTAGACCTACTAAATCTGTTATCATCACCATCGTCCCAAATGTATCTGCAGACACAATTGAATCGGAAGCTTTGTCGGAAGTAAATAGTTCAAACTGACAAGGTTCTCATTATACCTATAACAAGTTCGCGCCATTTCGTGGGAGGCTGTAACGACATTGACATTAAAATTTGTTACCGCGGACGCGGGGTAAATGATATTTATTTACATAATAATAAGTTTGCAATAAGATAACTTAACCTGACCTACCGTAGCGTATTTTTTCTATACCGAAAGAACTTTTTCACTTAAATTTTTTTTTTTTTTTTGCAAAGGTGCAAAGGTTGGGTTCAGCTTATCCTGGGCTGGAAGCTTCTTTGGCTAGAGACTTAGTATTTTCTTTTAAGTTGGCAATGCGGCCAACCTTTGGGCACGTTACCGCAGGGCAACACCTGTGAGATTTCTAAAACGTCCTTAAATATTTACTTTGAACACTTGAATGAATCATTTGAACATGTGTCATCATCATCAGCCATTTAAATGTCCCCACTGCTGGGGTATTGGCCTAGGCTTTCTTATGGATATAGAGGATGGGCACCCCACCACGCGGGCTCAATGCGGATTCGTGGGTTTTATAGACTGTGAATATAGCCGGGACCAACGCTATGTTTGATAAATAAAACTTGAACCAGTGTGATAACTATAAAATTTTGTTTACAGTTAATATGGACGCTAACCAGAGAGGGAGACGGGTACTCCTGCCCCTACGGCCAGAACTGCGGCTTCGAACCCGCGCCACCGGGCCGCGCGCCTGCGTGTGCGCAGCCGGGCCTCACGTACTGCCTGTACCCGGAGCCATACCCAGAGTAATATATCTCTTCATCTTTCGCGGCTTACTTCATCCACTGCAGGACATAAGCCTCCTTTAATGAACGCCAAACAAAACGAAACTAAACGATTCTTTCTTTCTTTCCAAGCTACACACGGTTTTGTGCAATCTTATCCACAACGGGCTTCCAATCTTGGGAATATCACTCCAACGGTGGCTGGTTTTTGGAAAAGCAGCTTTCTTCATCCCAACCATGGTCTCCTGAGTAATATATACCTACTGATATAATAATTTTTGTGTGTTTGTTTGTTTAACGCGATTATCACTAGAATTGCCGGTCCGATTAAAAATAAATTCTGTGTATTCTTCTTCTTATCGAGTGTGTTATTACTAACACTGGTGTCAGGTTTTATTCAAGTCGCCTAAAGGCATCTGACATGACTTTTACGACTACCGCCATCTAGTGGCAGTAGCCGTATTCACACTAGTTAACTAAACAGTCAGCCAATGTGCAGGTTTCCTCACGATGTTTTTCTTCACCGGAAGCAGGTAGTGGTCAATGAGAAAACTACCATCAAGAGTCAGATTGGTCTACAAACTCATGCGACACAGGTAGGATTCTGTGTATGAAAGCTACTTTCACGAGGAAGTCTAGGCTTTCAGAAATCCCGAAATTTCCCCAGGATTTAATTTTCTTTTAATCTTCCAGACAAATAATCCGGCAGCTGATCGACGCCGGCCAGTACGACATTAGGACGCTCCTGTCAGACGAAAGCAGGGACGAGTTCAACTCCAACAAGAAGAGCGACTACCCCTACGGCTACGGGCCCAACTCACTGCCTCACGTGGACCAGATCTCGTTGGTCAATGACCCCTTCCCCAAGAATAGTTTTAATAAGTTTCATAATAGATTTAATACACATGGTAAGTTGAAATATGTAGTTTATTTTCACTACTTAGAAATGGATTTAAAACCATCCGTTCTCTTCTCAGTAGTCCTAGCGAGTAGTCTTACTAGTTGAACGACTGGGAATTTCCTTTTAAATAGACTTCCTATACCTAGTCCTACTCTTACGTTGACCTAGCCTTGGGAAAATGTATAATGTATAATTATTTTTATTCATAACTAGCTTTTTCCGCGGCTTCGCCTGCGTGATTTTCCCACGGGAACAGTGCTTTTTCCCGGGATGAAAGGTACCCTATGTCCTTCTCGGTACTTCGAACTATGTATATGCGAAATTTCAGGAAAATTGGTTCAGTAGATAAAGCGTGAAGAGGTAACAAACAAACAAACTTTCACATTTACAATATTAGTTAGGTTTAGGATTATCAGCTTTCCATGATACTGCTGAACTTTACACATGAATGACAAGATTCCTACATGGTTTAGATTCAGAAGAAGCAAGTGACAATATGAAATTCGACTTTATTGAGTGCTCTTGACATTGATTTAAATTTGGTCTCCAACTTATTTTTACACTTACACAACAACACAACTTTTCCACAACTTTTTTTTATACTCTGACCCTTTGTTTTTAATTTTTGATGATTATTAAAAAAAATATATGGAACCTTTATAAAAACAAGTTCTTCTATGTGTGTTTTGCCTTGCATTTTTCACCAGATTCCTTAAATTTTTACAGATATCTTCGACGGAAAAACTCCTCTGCAGCCTCCGTCACCAGTAGACCCATCACCATACAATATAAACACATTCCAATCATCAAATTTCACGAAATTCGGCTTCCAAGGCTACCAGACCTCATCTCCTAACTTTTGGAACGTTGGACGAGGCCATTTTAACGATTATGACAAGAAATTGTATAGACAGAATGGGATTACCCAGAATTTGGGGTTCGAGAGTGGGTACAACCCTAATTATTACCAGAACTACGAGAGTGACTGGTTTCGACAGGCTGCTAGTGGAGTGACACATTACAATCCTAGTGAATGGTGGAAGTAAGTTAACTATTTGTTTTTTTATGTATTTAAAGGCATAGGTAACTTACAGGTACAGAATCACGTCTTTATCTCTTCAAAGTCAAAGTCAATTTTTTTTATTCATATTGGCTTAAAAATAGCACTTATAAATCGTCACTTTCTTGTTTTTTAGTTAGTTGACGTCATAAAATTACTTAAAGCTAAGTTTACCACCGCCTCCAAAGCGCAAGTGGAGAAGAGGCGGCGCAACAAACTCCACTGCTGCATTTTCTCCAAAGACGTCACTTTACAACATATCTCTTACAATTAAATAACTGTATATGTGGACGAATATACATTGAATATATATATATTAAATGTCAAATTTATACATTAATAAAAATTTTAAATTAATAAAATGTCATTGAAAAAGTAAAAGTACACAATGTACCTACCTAGAGAGTAATATGACAGTCTTGGGAGCAGGGCTTGCTAACCTGGTTAAAATTCTAAACCAGCTCACTCGATGCGCCATACATTTAAAAAAAGAGCGTTTTAAATCAGTTACGGTTGAGCAAAACCATATATTATTTCTGGTTATGTTCAAAGCGCGATATCATTTCAGTTCCTGTTCAAAATACCGGAAAGACCCAAAACATTTCGCTCTTTTCGACGATCGTGTTCTATCTCGCTGTAACTATGATTATTTCTCACTCTCGCTCGATATAAATCTAACCAATCTACACGTTGAGACTTGCAAATGCGTAAGTGAGATAAAACGCTGAGCGATATACCCGTCCTTGTCACTCGCCCGCGCGGGATTAACCAGGTAATTTCCGCTCGCGAGACCGATTCAAAAGGGTTTTCACTCCGATCGTAATGGCCCGAGCGTTACTGCGTAACCAGGTCAAAACACTTATTTTTTAGGTTTTTTATTAACCGGTTTCAAGCCCTGCTTGGGAAGTCACTGTACCAGGCTCGGGCCACGCATTTTTGTCATTTACATAATCATCTGTCGTATAATATGCCTTCCTACAAAGTGTCTCCTTAATATAATGTTTAAATTTCTTGTCAGGCATATCAAGGACAGATTTTGGTATTTTATTATAATAGCGTATACAGTTTCCCACAAATGATTTCCTAACCCTAGCCAGTCTGTGCCGAACGTACAAGTTATGTTTGTTTCGCAGGGATATATCTGTGACATCACAAACTTTTTTGAAAGACGAAATATTTTTCCTAACATGCATAATGTTATCAAAAATATATTGAGATGGTAAGGTTAAAATATCTATCTATTTATCTTTGAAGAAATCTCTGAGTGAATCTCTTTTTCTTAATCTGTAAATAAAACGAATTGCTCTTTTTTGAAGTATAAAAATTGTTTGTATGTCGGCTGCTGCTCCCCAAAGTAATAGGCCATACGACATTAGGCTATGGAAATAACTAAAATAAACCAACCTAGCAGTTGCCACGTCCGTCAGTTGTCTGATTCGTCTTAGAGCATAAGCCGCGGAGCTCCGTTTTTTAGACAAATTAGAAATGTGAGCACCCCATTGTAATTTAGAATCTAATGTTATTCCTAAAAATGTGGTACTTTCAATGAACTCTAACTTATTACTATTTACATTGATATCAACATGGGCCTGCCTAACATTAGGAAGCGTAAATTTAATGCAATAGGTCTTACTTGCATTAAGCATCAGGTTGTTAGCAGAAAACCAGTCTGATATGGCAGACAAAGTGCTGTTCACAGCATCCACATTTTCGCTATGGCGGTCAGTCTTAAAAATTAAAGACGTGTCATCAGCAAACAACACTATACCAGCCTGCTTCTCAACCATATAAGGCAGGTCGTTGACATAGACTAAAAAAAGGAAAGGTCCTAAAATTGAACCTTGACGTACGCCAATCATAACTTTTTACGGGGTAGACAGAACCTAGAGTCGTGAGACTCGAAGGCCACGCTTAGCTGAATAGTGGGCTAACTGATGGGATGGAGATTCAGGTATAGTGACAGGTTGTTTGCTAGCCCATCGCCTATAAGTGGAGGAATCCCCAGTATAAAGCCCTTTCCCTCAATTGACTTTTACAAGTTTACGGGATAGGTAACTTTGACAATCAATATACATATATAAATTTCTTCCGTTATTAACTGAGTGACTGACAGACAACGCACAGCCTAAACTTCTGGGCGTAGGAAGCTGAAACTTGGCATGTAGGTTCCTTAATGAGTGCCGGGGCGTACTAAGAGCGGATTTGCCGAAATTCCCACGGGAACAAAATCCCGGGCCCATTCAGTTAGAAAGCCTTTATAGCAAAAATTATATCCATCCATAAAGAATTCAAGTGACTCCAACAACAGTTTAAAACTGGCTAGTGATAGCAAAAATTACATTTTTTCCGTGTTCGTTTCAGATACGTGTCCCCCTCTCGATCTGACGTGACAGTGGAGAGGTCAGTGACCTTCCCGACCCGGTCATCCACCATCAGGTCTCGGAAGCGACGCAACGCCAGGCTGGTCAGCGAGTCGAAGAAGAGGACTCTCACCGGAGCTGAAGCGTTGAGAATAGCCCTGGGCCTGGCGAGGTTGGTAACGGATTAAAATTGGGATAGTTCTCGTAATTCTATTGGATTCTGACATTTCATATGTCAGTTCAATGTATATTCGTCCTCAAAGATAGTTCCTTTTATAAAACACATATTATTATGTTGTAAAGAGACGTATTTGGAGAAAATGCTACAGTGGAGTTTGTTGCACCACCTCTTCTCCACTTGCGCTTTGGAGGTGGTAGTGTAAATTTCTGACGTCAACTAATCTAGTGACTATTTAATAGTGCTATTTTTAAGCCTATTTAAATAAAAACAATTGCCTTTGCCTTTGCAATTTTCTGAATTTGCCTTTGGATGAAACTTCACCATCAGCAGCCATATAATAACTCGCTGCTGGGGCACTGGCCTTAGGCCATATACTTATCCAATGAATGAATCTTACAAATAATTTTAACAAAGTGCCTTCCCCCCGTAAAGTTATAAAAAAAACGGATTTTTTTTCTATGTCTTTCCGAAACTATGGCACTGTCTGACTCTGTAATGCAGTGGTAAAGTTGACCCAGTATCCCATAACACAGGGAACTTGCTTTGGGGCTAGCTTGATCTGTGTGATTTGTGACTGTATAACCCCCAAGATAGGTAATGCTGTATAAATAAAATGGCATCGTATTGGTCCTCAGTCCTTATAAAGTTGACCCACCGAGTCGAAAAGGACAGAGTAACTTACTAACCCGGCTTTGTTATGTGTATATAGTTCACACGAACCTAAGAGATAGAGAGAGAAGATCATGTTTCTCTATCTCTATCTAATCTTCTCTTACCATGATTCCAGCGCAGAGACGGCAGCGGAACGCCCCCGTCGTCAGACAGCGAACACAGTCGATCTTTGCCGAATACGAACCGAGTACATCACTCCCCGGGCAGCGCTGAACAACAAAGGCAACTGGCGCTACGTCGTCAACATGCCAGAGAACATGACGCAGCTGGTCCGCGCTGAGATCTGCGCGTGAGTTTTATTCAATCTGTTGAAGGAAAACATCGATAGGAAACAAGGGATTTACCTCTTGAGGTCTGAATAGGCCACTTTGACAACACAATATACCATATCCACCATACCGTACCGTTCGTCGTTCCGTATACCATTCCATTTGCCATATGAATTCATCTCACTATGAATTCCTTAAACTGGTATTTTTGGACCGGCTGAACTTATTTAGCACACTTATTAATTATGCGCACAAATTATGACAGTTGTGCAGTTGATTAATTATTCGATAATTTAAAAAATATAGCATGAACATAAAGCTAAAAGTCAGCTAGCGCCATCTAACGTTGACTTACAACAACAGATACATCTTTACAGCTCCATCTAGCGTCGAGTAGGATAACCAATGTTTAACATTATTTTTGTAACGTAGGTATGTATACTACGTTTGTTTACAACGTATTTTTTTTATAACGTTATTAATAACGTTTTTCTTTTTACAGCTCAAGTGAGTGCAATGGGCTATGCACCTTACCTGCGGGATACAGCTCACGATGCGAACAGAAATACATACAGAAACGATTGGTCGCCTTAGAAGCAAGCGGACAAAACCTCTACACGGATTTATTCTGGATACCTAGCTGCTGTCAATGCACTATTGTAACAAATTAATAGTAATCAAATAACTTGTGATCCCATAAAATAGGTAATTAGGTAATTTAAGGATTCTTAACTTCTAGTTTTACTATGCGCTACTAGATGGCGCGTCTCCGCAATAAAGTTTTTTTATGCTACGTTTCCACTGCCTTTTTAATTTATAAGTGTATATTTATACGCTAATCATGACAATAAAAAAAATTGCAAAATATTTTTTACTACAAATCACAATTTTTTATATTAACATTGGTTTCGTAACTAACTAGATGGCGCCACTAAAGTTGTGTAAAAAGTGAGGCTTTATTTTTTAATACTAAACGTACTGTAGTGTTAAGTATTTTATTATTGTACAACGTCAATTATATTATAGAAAAAGGGTTTGATTGAAAATATTTTTTCCTAAAGGCAGAGTATTAAAATAGGTAAATATTATAGGTATTTCATAATTCCTAATTATTTGGCACTGCACAATTTTATCAAGTATTAAAAGTCTAGAATAAGAAAATATGTACATATTAGGGCTAGGCGATTTCGGTTGGATTAGATTATAAAATTATTAGATATCTATAATGTACTTATGTTTCTTTTACGTATCAAATGTTCATTTCGATTTTGCCTGTATTCGTAAATACATATATGTATTTTAAATTACTAGGTGATTTAAATCCTTTAACTAAAAATATCTTAGTAAAACTGAAAATGTATACAGATTCCTATATTGAATATAATAAATCCTATTGTAAATATTTCTTACATAACAAAGAACAAAATTAATTACCTTTATCAGACTTACAATGCCTACCTACTGCTTTTATTATACTGAAATACCCAGTTTTGTAAAAATATTGTCCTACTGCAAATATATACTTTAAATAAATCTTAAAAGAAAAACAGATTGATTTATTCATCACGCTGAACACTTAATATTTTGAATTGTAAATACCAAATTTTGGTAAAACATTATTCTCAAAAGTAAATAAAATAAAATTTGTATGACTTCCATGAATGTTCCTTGCATGATAGAGAGATGGGTGCTGATTCCTGTTCAATGGTTTTACTATAGTAGTGTGCACTAGAAAATGGGTCTGAAATAAGCACTGCTATTGAAACACCATTGGGACACGATGATAACTTAACATTAGCTGAACGCTGATCTGCGGGGCTAAAAAAGCCTCTTGACTTGATCACAATACTAGCGTCCGCCCGGGCTTCGCACGGGAGGTACATGCATAAATTGTAGCCTATTTCATCAATTCAGTAGTTTCCATGATTATCCTCTACAAACAAACTCACAAACACTTTCAAATTCAAAAATGTATGTACAAAGGTCTTAAAAATTAGGTGTCCAATACATATAATAAAACAGTAAAAATATTTTGTCTGTACATTTAGTATTTTTGACTGAAATGGATAGAGGGACACCTAAAAAGAATAATAGAAAACAAAAATATTTTTTTGGAATTTCTTGTCTGTCTGTCTGTATGTATGTACGCGTTTCACGCAAAAACTACTGGACGGATTTTAATGAAACTTTTTTTGTTGTATAGCTATTAAGCCTGGGCAACATATAGGCTATAATTGATTTTGAAAACTGGAACACCTGATGAAGAACCATAACAGAACAGCAAAACTATAAGAAATATGTAAATGCTATCTTTGCAAAAGTTTATCAATCTGACGAGCATTTTCTGTTGACGTATGAAAATCGAATATCAGGGTCATCTGATGAAGAACTCCAAGAGACCAGCTACACTATTACATATATGGAAATGGCGCCTGAGCAAAAGTCGTTCAACCTGATGAGCATTTTCTGCTGACGTATAAAAATTGAAGATTATGGAACATCTGATGAAGAACTCCAAGAGACCAGCTACACTATTACATATATGGAAATGGCGCCTTAGCAAAAGTCGTTCAACCTGATGAGCATTTTCTACTGACGTATAAATATTGAAGATCTGGAACATCTGTTCCCGTTCATCAACATATATTCCCGCGGGACACGGGATAACCAAATGGCAAAAATGTTAAGTACTGGAGTTTAGGTTACTACAGTTTGGACCACAAAAAGATTTTTCATGTAAGCGAAACTCACGCGGGCGAAGCCGCGGTTAACAGGTAGTATAATCTATACATATAATAAAACAGTAAAAATATTTTGTCTGTACATTTAGTATTTTTGACTAAAATGGATAGAGGGACACTTAAAAAGAACAATAGAAAGCAAAAAAAATTTTTTGGAATTTCTTGTCTGTCTGTCTGTCTGTCTGTCTGTCTGTCTGTCTGTCTGTCTGTCTGTCTGTCTGTATGTATGTACGCGTTTCACGCAAAAACTACTGGACGGATTTGAATGAAACTTTTTTTGTTATATAGCTATTAAGCCTGGGCAACATATAGGCTATAATTGATTTTGAAAACTGGAACACCTGATGAAGAACCATAGCAGAACAGCTAAACTATAAGAAATATGGATATGGTGCCTTAACAAAAGTCGTTCAACCTGATGAGCATTTTCTGCTGACGTATAAAAATTGAAGATCTGGAACATCTGATGAAGAACTGTAAGAGACCAGCTACACTATAACATATATGGAAATGGCGCCTTAGCAAAAATCGTTTAACCTGATGAGCATTTTCTGCTGACGTATAAAAATTGAAGATCAGGAACATCTGATGAATAACTCCAAGAAACCAGCTACTCTATAACATATGTGGAAATGGCGCCTTAGCAAAACTTGATTAATCTGATGAGCATTTTCTGTAGACGTATAAAAATCGAAGATCCGAAACATTTGAAACAGTTTGGAACACAAAAAGACTTTTCGTCTAAGCGAAACTCACGCGGGCGAAGCCGCGGGCGACAGCTAGTAATATATTATGATTAGTACTTTTCCAAATTAGATTGACAAAATTAAAAAATATAATATTAGTATGATAGTATGATGATCCATTTCTTATACGAATTCGTTTTGAAATTAAATTGTGGCCTATTTAGGGTTCCGTACCTCAAAAGGTAAAAACGGAACCCTTATAAGATCACTTTGTTGTCCGTCTATCTGTCAAACATTTTTTTCCCAGGAACGCCAGAAGGTATAAAGTTGAAATTAATATCGAATACTCGGATCCACGGTCTCTTTCAGGAAAAAAATAATCAAAATTATACGTCAACGCGATCAAGAGATATTACCGTAAATGTGGCGAATTTTCGCATATTTTGCGATTTTAGGCAGCAATCAAAACCTATGGGGTACTTCCCGTTGACCTAAAATTATGAAATTTGGCAAAAAGCAAGGTCTAACAGTACTTATACAGGAATAAATCTGAAAACTGTAAATATGTTATAGGAAGTCTAAAAAAAAGTGTTACAAACTTATTTTTGCGCTGGATTCAGTATGAGTCTTAAGGATCGAACTGCAAAGTTAAGTTTGTTTTTAAAACTAGTTGGACTTTTAGTTAGAGCTATAATGTGAGATGGTTTGCGTGTACGGAACCCTCGGTGCGCGAGTTTGACTCGCACTTGGCCGGTTTATTTCTGATTATGGAGCTTGAAGGTGTGAACTTTGTAATAAAATGACGTATCCCATCGAATTTGAAGAAGTTTGATTCACTTTCAAAAGAAATTATAATATAGATGACGATTTCAGTCATTAAAAGCATAAAAGCTTATACTTTCAGTTTTAAAAGCAGTACTTGTTTTAATTTTAAACAAAATAAAGTACCTGACTACGTGCCTCATTTATCAACAATATTTTTATCAAAACTAACATGGGAGTACAACATCTATATTTAGTTCAATTATTTATACGCTACATTGTAAAATCTGATATGATTTAATTATTTTTAACAAATAATTAACTTCCAACAATGAGCTAAAATACGCAATACTTTCTAAATTTGAAAAAGTCGATAAAGAAAATGGGAGTAATATAACAATGGAAAAGGATAATGAACAACAATAAATGAACATTTTCTTCAAGATGTGATTTTAATAACTTTCGCGTTAGTGTATTCTTTCTTTGCTTTGGTACTTAGAAGCTAGTATTGTATTTATCTGTAGGTACTACAAGTTACATTTTCACATGCTTTTTTTGCTGAAAATGGTACATTTCAAGCCGACTAATCTGAAAAACTTTTGGTTTCGTATTTGCCGTTTTCTAAGTAAAATCCGTTCAGAGATCCGTTAAGATCGTTCCTTACTTTTTGAGTTTATAACAAACAGACGCCGCGGGCTTAATATAAAAATAATATAAAACGAAATAGCTGTATTAGTTCATAACAGTTTTTAATTAATATTATCACAAACCATTATCGCAAAATAAAAAAGGTTACTGGACTGGTAATTCATTCAATTAACAAGAGGCAGTCTATAGGGGGAGGTCGATTTTTAAATCATATAAAATATATTTTTTTAAACTATAAATAAATTGTATAAATTAATTGAAAGTGTAAAATGATTATTTCATTGAAAATAAGCAATATGTTTTGGAGTATAATAGTAAGTATACTTATTTTTTACAACGGCTTTGTACCATTAAATCAGATATGTATGAAAATAAAAAAAATAAAAAATATTTCATACATATTTTTTAATTCTTCTTCTAAGCGTATCGATAAGGGTGGGTCATTTAATTTGTGTGAACTCTGAACACCACTTTTTACTGATTCATACTTAGAGCTCTTTCGGCTTGTTGTTTTTACATCAATCAGTCAGCCAGCGTCCATTTTTTATAAATAACTAGCTTTTGCCCCCGGCTTCGCCCGCGTAAATCTCCCACGGGAATAGTGCTTTTTCCCGGGATGAAAAGTAGCCTGTGTCCTTCTCATTACTTCTAACTATGTGTATGTGAAACAGGAAGATTGCTTCAGTAGATAAAGCGTGAAGAGGTAACAAACAAACTCACTTTTGCAACTTTGTTCCTCGGCTTCGCCCGGGTGAATATTTTTTTTTACCTATTTCACACTCTTAGGGTTGGAATTTCGAACTTACGTTATATAATGAACCTTGCAAAATTTCAAGTTCCTACATTTTTCGGTTCCATCTCTTCTCAAGCAATTTTATAAATACCTCTACAGATCAATTAACTTATCAAGATAACATTCTTCATCAAACTAATATTATAAAGAAGAAATGTTTGTACACATTTATGAGTTTGTTTATAGGGGCGGTAATCTTCGGAACTACTAAACCGATTTTAAAAATTCTTTTACCAATAGAAAGCTACATGTAACCAATATCACTCAGATATACCTGAGTGACATTGGCTACAATTTATGTATGTACCTCCCGAGCGAAGCCGGGGCGGGGCGCTAGTCAATTACATGGCATTGATTTGGAACTAATTGAGTTTGTAAGTACAATTCTTCATATAACTACATATATTTTACTTATTATTATATATTGTAGTTGTTATGGATGCTACTAGCTACAAGCCAGGGTTTGTCTGCTCAAGACCGGTCATCCTACGTGCCGCAAGTGTCGCCGACGTCTGGAGAGCCGCCCTGCGCTCACGGCCGCACCTACTGCGAGGAAGTACAGCATTACCCTACGTAAGGCTAGAAATTAAAGGCCTCTACTAACTCCCTGAAGCGGTGGTGGCCGCTCGTCTGTGGCCGCAAAGGTCCCAGGTTCGAATCCTGCCCGTGATACATGAGTTCGTATACTAATCTTACTCATGTACCTATGTTAGTTTTTATCGACCACCACTTGTGACTAACTCCCTGCCTGCGTCTGTGTTCCCGAGCACATACAACCTGACTCTCTTCAAAACCAGAGTGAATAGGCTGCTTCTGGCTAAGCTTGGGCAAGATTGAGGTCAAGAGCAAACCCATCTTTTATTTAAAAAAATCCGATTTTGGGCTTTAAATCAGGAGCAGTATTGCCACACCAAATTTTTAACAATCCGTATCTAAGGCTTTGCTCTAAAATCCGTAAAAATCCGTAGATTGCCTCTACAAAAATCCGTAGACCTACGGCATATTGTAGAGGTAATCTTGGATTTTCAAGAAAAGCATATCGGATTTTTTTAAATATAATCTGGCAACACTGCTCCCGATTTTGGGTCCTAAATCAGGCCGTGCGTAGAGGCCTTTTCTGTCAGATTGATCTACAGATTCTGAGGTACATGTTGGGTCGCGCTGTGATTGGACCCTATAGGGTCCAATCAAGGCATATATGCATTTTATATACCCGAGACTTCTGTTAACATATATCTATGTGATACCTAATGGTAACTATGATTTTGACGGAACTATGATTTCTATTTATTGACTAGCTTTCCCCGCGGCTTCGCCCGTCTGAATTTCCCACGGAAACAGTGCTTTTTTTCGGGATGAAAGGTACCCTATGTCTTTCTCAATACTTCCAAATGTGTGTATGTGAAATTTCAGGAAAATTGGTTCAGTAGATAAAGCGTGAAGAGGTAACAAACAAAGAAACAATCAAACTCACTTTCGCATTTATAATTTTAGTGAAAACCACCACCACCACCAGAGCACCAGGAAAGCCACTGACAAGATGGGTCGATGATATCCGGCGACACGCGGGCCCAGACTGGATGGCTAACGCCCGGTTTCCGAAAAGCATGTCAAGTATTGAATTTGGTAACAGAGTGTCATAATTAACAATCTGCTAAACAACTTTGGGTTTCTGAAAAGCTATTCACCGTAAAATTATCTAATCGACTGTTTGACTTTTTTCATTCACTCATTCATGTTTGTTTCTATCCAAAGAGTTTCCAAATACTCCTTGTAACATCCAACGCTCTAGTTTTGTCTCTTCTGTTGACAACAAATGCCAAATTCGACTTTTGCCACTTTATATGACGACCTTCGTGGCGCAGTGGGAAAGACCTTGCCTCTGAAACGAGGGGTCCGGGTTCGAGCCCTGGTCATGTCTGTGGTTTTTTTTATTGACATGATTTGCCATATTTTATTTATTATATAAATGCGCAAGTTTGAATAAAAGTTTGGAAGTTTTGACGCAATCACGCAAAATCTACTCGGCGAATAGACGAAATTTGGTGCCTACACGGGTAGAAAAATTTCGGGAATAGCATATAGGGTATTTTATCCCGAAATTCTCACGGGAGCGAAGCCACGAGCTGCGACTAATATATTTCGTAAGAACGTTTTATGTTTTCTTTGAAAATTTCGCACAGAAAATCGATAGATTTTACAAAATACTGGTGACATTTATTGTGACACTTTGTTAATTGGTCGATTTTCGCAAATTATCTCTGAAGACTATAACATGCTGTCAACATGCGAAAAAGCTTTCCGGAAACCCAAAATTACCTTAATCAGCCATTAATTCAAGATCTGACATTTGGAACATCAAATCGATGACATACTGTCACTAAAATTGTTCAGAAACCCAAACTGCTTTTAAATAGAGATTATCAACTTGCTACGTAATTTTTTCGTTGATTTGCGTTTCAGAAACCGGGGGTAAGGCACGAGACTGTCAAAGTTGGAGTCGAATGGAGGAGGCCTACATCCATAAATGGATATAAATAAGGGCATCGGCCCTTCATCATCATCGGATGATGATGATGAATTTTAGTGAGGATAGGATTATGATGGCGACTGAAGTTTCGGGAACTTTGCAGCCTCCCGTGTTTGCAGTAAAATAAAGTTCGGGCTAAGTCCAGTTAAAATCGTAGTTATAATCTAATAATAATGTATTTCAGTGACATCATCGTAAAGCTCCTGAAATCAGCGCCGTCGGAAATTACAAGTTTTCTAAACAACGGCTTAGACACCGACGCCGTCGAAGATTCTCAAAACCTATTCAAGGAGTTGGCAGTTATTCTTCAGTAAGTATTTGATTTGTGTTATTGACAATTTTTCTACATCTATACAGGGTGAATTCAGAAACATGGCATCCTTGCTACTGTTGAAAGATCTCATGAATATGAGCAACTTTTTGTATAGAACAGCTGATTTTTTTTTTGAGACATATTCATAGTTAGTCTTATACAAAAAGTTTCTAATATTCATTATACTTTCACCAGTAGAATGCGATGCCAATGTTTCAAATTCATTTGTATACTTATACTAGCTTTCGCCCGCGGCTTCGCCCGCGTGAATTTCCCACGGGAACATTAGTTTTCCCGGGATGAAAGGTACCCTATGTCCTTCTCCGTACTTCCAGCTATATGTATGCGAAATTTCAGGAAGATTGGTTGAGTAGATAAAGCGTGAAGAGGTAACAAACAAACAAACAAACGAACGAACGAATGAACGAATGAACGAACGAACGAACGAACGCACGAACGAACGGACGAACGAACGAACAAACAAACCAACTCACTTTCGCATTTATAATATTAGTTAGGATAACAAAACTACCTTTTGCCCGCGGCTTCGCCCGCATGAATTTTCCACGGAAACAGTGCTTATCCCGGGATGAAAGGTACCCTATGTCCTTCTCAGTACTTCTGACTATGTGTATGCGAAATTTAAGGAAGATTTGTTTCAGTGGATAGAGCGTGAAGAGGAAACAAATAGACAAACAAACTCGCTTTAGCATTTATAACATTAGTTAGGATTAGGATTGAACGCTGACAGATTGGCAATCAATTCAGAGACAAAACCGCCGAACGTAGAAACTTATGCACAGAGATTCTTTCAGCGTAAGTGAACACTAAGAAAGGAATTTTGGAAATCCCATCCCTCAGGGGAAATAGATGAAAAATGAAATTTACGCGGGCGAAGCCGATAGCAAAAGCCAGATGCCAATTCTAGATGTATTATTTAGGACTTGGTACGGTGGGCCTTATAAAAAAAGTATATTACCTTACACATTGCATTGCATAGTTGTATATTTTTCTATGTGACCCTGAAATAAATAACATTTTATTTTATTTCTTTTCTTTTTACACGACTGACTCTAAAAGGTGTTATGTTTCCAGGGTTCAAGTATGTATGTAAGATTCTTTATTCCACCATAAGTCCTGGATGGCTTAACGGATTTTGCTGTGAGAGATATTTTTAGATTCCTTGCATTCCTGCGAGTGACATGATTTGAGTCCTATGGCCCCCATATGGGGCAGAGGGCGTCGACAGTGTTTCAGTTTCCTCGATTTTGGGTTATGCGCTTCACTTCGGGCCAGGTCAGCCCAATTGTCTTGAGCTCCGCTCAATCTGTGTGATTTGTCCGTATATATTTATATTTATTTATTTATTTAATTTGTGCGTCGCCAGGTCTGTTTGGGTTGGCCAACTTTGCGCTTGCCCTAGGGGGTCCACTCCAGAGCTTGCCTCGGGATATGTGAGGGATCCCTTCGCAGTGTGTGACCAATCCATGACCACTTGCGGTGCCTAATTTGGAGGTCTATTGGCATTTCACGGCATCTTTCCCACAGCTGTTAAGCGAGTGACATAGGCCATGTGATTTGTCAGCCGTGTTTTTTATTTTTTTTATAATTACCTTGTTTATTGTGATTTATGCGCACTTTCAAAATGTTCCCAGCGTGAACACGTCGACGTCGGCCATGAAGAAGAAAGATGAGCAGCTCTGTCAGTCTCACGCCAAGACCGTCAAGCCTCTGGTGGCCCGCAACGACCTGAACGAGTGGCGGTACATTGTCAATCTCAACGATTATAAGCAGCTTTTGGAAATCGAGATTTGCACGTATGTAGCCTTTTAGCCTGTTGAGGTAAGAGAAAAGGGAGGGAGGCCTTTGTCCAGTAATGGGCTAGGCTAAAGGCTTCCCCACCTTTTCTCTTACTGCCTCAAGTTGCTGCCAAATCTACTTTAGCTGGTAATAAAATATATATTTAGATTTGGGTGTATTTTGGTCATAGAGCAATACGTCCACGGGCGGAAGTCCTTGTTGCTCGAAGATTTTGGTTTATGTTTCTAATGGAAAACAAAATATAGATTTCTACTTTTGTATAGACGATCTGGACCATGCAGATCAGAATAGGAAATCAGAGGTAAAGTAGCTCTTCTTTAGGCCAGTAAACGCTCAATTATTAATCAATATCAATATACATATAATAAAACTGTAACTAGTCTGTGTCTGTACATAAGAGATATCTAAGAAAAAATATTACGAGGGGTCTTTATAAGGCTAATAGAAGCCAAAACAACTTTTTTAGGAATTTTTTTCTGTCTTTATGTCTGTATGTTTGTACGCGCATCACGCAAAAACTACTGGACCAAATTTAATGCGGTTTTAAATGTTGTTTTATAGACGGTCTAACTTAAAATCTGGCGTAGGTTTTACCTTGATACGCCCGCTTAGAACCTGAGATATAAACAATAGTAAATTACGCGCGGATGAAGTCGCGGGCACAGGCTAGTTTAAAATAAAATAAGTATGACATTTTCGTCGTAATAGGATCAGAGAGAAAATAGTATTTACGGCATCTCGCTAAATTTGACAGTAATGAAATGAAGTCTTTAATAACCAAATGAGGACGAGAAACTTTTCATTGAACCTATTTCAAAAATTTTAAAAATATTACAGAAACGAGGCAAGAAAATGCAATATCGGATATAGAAAACAAACTGTCGCTATATGTGAACAGAAGATGGTCGCGAGACGGTTGCTGGCCCTGGACCCATCGGGGAACAAGCTGACATGGCACAACGGCATGCTGCCTTCGTGCTGCCAGTGTACTCTGTACGACGAGCCACGGCTTTTGCTGTAAGCTGTACTTAATAAAAAAAGCTTGATTGAAGACATGGCTGACTTGCTCTATAGTGTAGAATAAAACAGTAGCCCCATTCCCGTATATGTCGCTGCGGTATCGTGGCGACTTGTAGTGAGTAAGGCGTGGTGCGTCAATATAATGTCTAATCATATCTAATAATACTTTTGACTTAATGTCACATAATACTTTTGACTTAACACACTGCAAGTCGCCAAGATATCGCAGAGACTTTTAATACATACGAGAATTAGGCCAATAATTTACGTTATCGTTTTTTTATTTTATTTTTTTTCAAATATAATATTATGGAAGTCGTTATAACAGTTTCTAACTTGTTATGTATCTAATTTTTGTATTAATTTTATATTTCTTTGAATTTTTGAGCAATATTGTATTGTTTATTAGTATCATATCGACCAATTAAGTACCTATGTTTAAAGTTTTTATTTGAAATAAGTGTCAAACCTTTTTATATTTTTTACATTTCCGTAGTTTTTAATAATAAAGTTGACATTACTCTGCATAAGTATGAGTTTCTTTTCTGATTTTTTTTTGTAAAACTAAAAAAAAAACTTAGGTTTGAGCCTAGATTTAATGAATAAATTCTCATTCTAATGAGACTATATGCATCGTTAGATAGCCCTAGAGTCATAAAAACAATTTATTCCAATAGAAACATGCATAAAATATTAAATAAAGTAATTTTTCATATAAAAAACCAATAAATCTTAGTGAATTTAGCGATTTGTCCGCTCGCGCCCCCAAGACAACATATTTTCCTCTTATTGAGTTAACGAGAGAGTGAGAGGGTGAAAATCGCCACATCTGTGAGGGATGGAGAGCTCAACCCTTGGGCCGCACCCTTGGGGTTACCGGGACTACCTTAACAAATTTTCCCTTAAGCTACAAACCTTATTTTGCTGGGTTTTCAAACGTTTATATTCCTGCATATAAAATAATATTTTTTTTTATATTTTATAGTATAAGTATTTTTATTTGTAAAATATTTTAATTTTTTTTTTAAAGAAATCGCCAGAATTAAAATGAAAATAGAATTTCTCAGCTCTTCAATAAGTCTCAAAAGTAACTTTATAAACATATATCTCATCGGGTTGGGCCTCAAACTACTTACATATCTTGAAAACAAAAAATGTCGCAATGATAAATTAACATGTATTAAAAATAAACTATATTTCTCTCTCTTTAGTCGTATTTCCTCATGACTGAGGGTCGTGGTCATTATATGGAATAAAACACACACAACGACTCTCTTGGCAATTTTAATGGAGTGGTTTGCCATTGCCTTCTCCATTTCACACACTAGCTGATAATCATCAACCAGAGTGCAGGTTTCCTCACGATGTTTACCTTCACCGGAAGCAAGTGGTGGTCGATGAAAACTAACACGAGTCAGATTGGTATACAAACTCATGTAGCCCGGGCAGGATTCGAACCTGGGATTTTGTATCCACAGGCAGGCGCCCTACCACTCAGCCACCACCGCTTCAAATAATAAACTATATTAAATACCCATAAAATTAATTTAATTAAAAAATACCACCCTGGACAGTACCTGATTCAAAGGTACCCATTACGCTGGCAGAGTTTCCTCTCTAAATAAATTAATAAATTTATAAACTATATTAAAATATGAGGGCCGAATCATAACTTATAACCTAGATTGGCTCCACGTGAAATTTAAAATTCTAAAAGGCAAAGAAAGACAATTCTTAATGCAAACTACTACAAACAACCTAAAAGTAAAAGCCATCATCGTTATAAAGATCCACATCACGAGATGTAGTACAACACACCACAATAAAACCGAGCACTTACGACCAACGCCAAAACTCGCGCTTTTAAAAATAAAAATTGAAGCAAAAAGTCGCGCTACACGCGTAAAGTAAAAGAGGAAGCAGGGAAAAAATCAATGCTTGCGTTTACGTTCTGTGCGTGTGACAGATCGGTTGTCATGGCGACCATGGCGGGGGATTATTCTCGCAAAGAAAAACGCCATAAGTCCGACAAGGAAATGACAAAAATGGCGTCTGTGCATTCAGAATAAGGGCGCGCAATTTCAGTTGCGTTCGCGGTTATGCTTTTCTCGCTCCTACGTTAGCGAGGTGCGTTGTGAGAAAGAGATGAGAGATAGGGTAAGGGAGCCAGTAATCGATATTACGCACTTTTGTAGCAATGAAATTGGCGGCACGATGCAAGAACGCGGTTTGCACGCGTTGCAATCTTTTTAATTTTTGATACCGCCGCAACATGGGAATTGACTTTGATATATTATGATGATCTTTGTTTTTACTTTACATTGGTGTATTCTCTAGTGAGATAATAGGTACCTCTAGTGAGATGGTGGTAGTAGTGGGTTTAAAAAAAATACGAACAAATACTCGTATATTACGCTATTGCCCTTTGTAAATTAATGTAATTTTTAATTAAACAAGCTCAGTAATTGTAATAATAACCAAAAATTTTACCCAAACTAAACTTGCTCGCCGCGTGGTTTACTTAACAACATTACAGAAAACAATTTTTTTTCATGTTCGAAGCCAGATGGTCCGAATTAATAAGTTTGATAAATAATGGTGATGTTCAAATCGAAATGAGTAATTTCTATAAGCGGGTGGTGGAAATCTGATGAGTCACCGCGGGGGTGAGGGTGCAGCGGGGAGGTTACGGCTTTCTTGGAACTCTGAGTTTTCCAATTCCGCTGAATTTTGCGTGCGACAAAACAATAAACTTTATGTATCATTTTGAGAGTGATTTTTGTCTAGACTCCTTTTTGTGGTGTTAAAAATTAATTGCCTTTCGAAATTTATATCTATCTAAATAACAGTACAATGTAACTTAATCTAGTTTACAATTTTACATAAAGAGATTTTTTAATTGTACGTCTACAACACTGTCCACAGATTAAATACAAGAAAGTGTCTGTGAGGACTTACAATATTGTGCAATCAACATTAGTTCCTTCCTACTTATATCAAGACATTGCGTAATTATTTATTTTATTGTAGAAAATAGTATGTGCTGAAAGATGAGGGTACATTATCTAATCATGTGACCCTTCATCATTACTAAGCTTAGCACGAAGCTCCGCTTTATACCTAGAAACTGATAAATTAAAAATGTCTATATCTTCAAAGTGCTTGTTAAATAAATCAACTAGCCTATAAAGCGGAGATCTCCTGCCAGCGTTAGTACGACAGAAATTTGTTGCAAATAGTTGATAAGCTCTTTTCAAACGCCTGTGATGTTTGTTGGGACATGGAAGGCAAATCGCAAAACCACTCTAATAACATTGCCAGACATCGTCAAGACAAGTTCTCAAACAGGAAGAAATGATGGAAAGTTGTATATACATAATAGGTCTTACTGAAAATGATAGGGGATAAAAAATATTTGACTGTCCTTAAACCTTCGACTTTGGCCTGTGGTGTGGCCCTAGAATAGCACCAACCCATCTCTTCCCGTGGGTGTCGTAAGAGGCGACTAAGGGATTTAAAACACCGGAGGATGGGCAGCAGCATCTTGCCGCGTACTATGCCATCACACTGCGATCGCCAACCCGCCTGCCAAGCGTGGCGATTACGGCAAAACCCCCCACGGATAAAATCCTTGGGGGAGGCCTTTGTCCAGCAGTGGACGTCTTTAGGCTGAGAGAGAGAGAGAGAAACCTTCGACTTTGCTGCGAGAGGCATGTCGCAGAAGTTGTTGAAACGAGAAGTTATAAACCTTAAGCTTTTTAAAATTTAATCAGAATTTTAATTAAAATTTCCTAAACTCCTGATGATTGTGTTGTATTATGAGTAATTTGAAACTTATAATTTCTGAAATAAAGTCATGAGTAGGTTTTTATTTGTTTTTTTTTTTCACATTCGATTCGAACTAGCTTTTTAGCGGCCAGTTTTTGCGTCGGTTGCCATAAATGATGGCATACTTAATCAAAATGTAACTTGTTAATTAATGGCACACGTATTACAAATAGGAACAAAATTACAATAGGAATATCTAATCAGCAGGGAGTTCCCCGACATATCTCATGACCGGAACAGCCAAGGTGACGGGGAAGGGGATCAATTAAAACGGCTCTGTCAAGTGCTACAGCTATGGGGCACCTCAGATTTAGGCTGTGGGGTTGTGCTACATGCACTGGGGTTCAAACCCTCTTTGCACCTTACGTCCTGAACGCAAAACAATCGGAAACACCAACCTGTCGCAGAATGGGGACGTATGTTTGCACCCTCATGCAAAAATTGCAGAATAATGGAATTATTAGGTGATAGACAACCCCTTTTGGAATCCTACTGACCCTCAATGACTTAGCGTAAGTATTGACATTTCCAGTCTTACTGTCAACTTCATTTGAGCTATTTTGATTGTAACTGCTTGCTGGTTCTGCAGTTTTGAAAATTTCATATTGGAAGATGGAAAATTTGTCTTCTTAGTTAAGGATATAAAATATGATTAGGTAAGTAATTAATGATAACTCCAAAATATAGAAATATGAAATACCTAGAAGCTTAAAAATGTTTTTTGTTCAAGACAATTTAGTCGAAATCGAATTATAATTTTGAGCAAAACGATTGCAAGGTTGCGTGTGCCGATCGATAGAACGCCGACGACGCGAAAGCTCCGAAACTCCGAAAACAGATCGAAGCTCTAGCGAATGTTCAATCGAATCCCGCCAAATGCAACGACAGCTGTGCGTAGCTCGTAGCCGCTACGGTGTAGAGGCGGCGCCACCGGCAGTATTATTATTATTTGTAAACAAGCGGGCGCGGGGTGTCACGTGACCGGCCGCCATTGGCAGCCGCTGGCAGCTGCGTCGCCGACGCGCGCGCCAGTCCGCCGCCAACCGCCGCCGCGTCAACACGCGCGCGCTCATAAAACCGCGCGACGCGACACGCGCACAACTGACGCGATCGCGAACTCCGATTCCCTTTTTGTTTATTTTTCGCTTGCGTCCTTCGGACCGTTTTGTGTTTCCGAGGCACCGAGACGAAGAAAAAAACAGGCGCGGATGGATCAAGCGACCAGAAAAGGTACTAGTTCGCGTCAAAAGTTTTGTGCGAGCTTTCAGTTTGTGCAAGTGTAAGAGTTTAGTGGAAGCTTCTGGTTTTGTGGATTTTTGAGTAGAGGTATATTTATGGGCAGTAGAGCGTGAAGCGAGGTCCGGTGCGCGTTCGCGTGCTTCCGCCAGAGCTTTCGTTGTGTGCAGCTTTCGCGAATCGATCCCTGTTTTCCTGCTACGCATTTGACAACCATTTAGTGATAGATGGGACCTTACCGCAATATCTAAAAGACCATACAGATGCGTAGAAAGACGTTGAAATAATGAGAATTTGTGAAGTTAAGTGATCATGATCACCAATGACATATATTGTCAGGAATGAAGGCGGGAAATGGGGATAGCGTCAAAGAAATGGCACGTATGACGCACCGGCTCGACATTGATGCATGATGTCACGTCATTTAACCCTTAATTGTACACAACGAATTGAAAAGATGCTTTATCGGCAGTGCAGACTGCAATTTGTATCTACATATTGTTAGCCATCTAACACGGTCCCGAATACACCTTGAGTCCTTTTTATTCGTTCTTTCCCTTTTTAAAGATCTACCGATAATTTTGAGTTCTGCACCATAAAATTGTGTGTAACTTTCAGCCTTTACACCACATTACTTTATTCATTTAATATTGTAAAAAATTGCTTGGAATTGACTTACCTATAGACAATAGAAGATAACATAGAACTGCTTCTGAATTAGAAGGAACGCCATTAACTCAGGAATCATCTCGACTTCAACAATTTGTTGACCAGTTTCTATAACTGGCACGTGCGAAAATTGTAAATGTCTTGTATATTTTTTTTATTATAATATTGTTCTTCATTTGATTATGGAAAATAAATACACTCATGTCTTCAGTATCATGAAAATAAATAAAATACTTATAGCAAATAAATAAGAAAATCAATAAATCGTATCAATTTTAGTAAAACTACGGCAGGCGGGCGAATCTTCATTTTCAAATGTCAGAAAGAGTGATCAAAATTAAAACCAAGAACAAAAACTCACAAAGATGAATCCAAGATTTAAGATAAAACAAAGATACCACGAAAAGAATCCTTTGACACTGGTTTTACGATGCATATGGAAGATGTCAACATTGCCTTGGAAGATGATTCACAAAATAAATGCTTCGGTTTGCGTCCGATCAACATTTTCATATTTAACGCTGTCAAGACTTCACAATTTAATTATGGGAGCTCTTTATTCAAGAATGATGACGGGTTTTTATTTATGAAATGTTGAATAAGTTGGCATTGTTTATTTAACTTTTTATTGAAGAAGTTTTTGGTAATGGAATATTTTTAATAACATGCACGGCCATTATTGGGGCTAGCATTTAAATGAATTATTCTGAGATTGAAGCATCAGACGATAAGTCAATTAAGTCATCCCGAAATGCTACTGCTGATTCGTTATGTTAATATAGATTCAATATCTTTTACTTAGGGAAAAACAAGTTCAATCTAAGCTCATCGACCTATAGTTTTGTTTAAATATATAGATAGTTTAGTTGACAAAAGTAATAAGAATGTTTCAATTGAAATCCAAGAGCATAACGGGCTCCAAAAGGACTTGATCACAATCAAATTCGTCATTTCACTTGACAACGCTGTAGAAGATGATCCAGGCCGGTCCCACGGAATAATCGAATAAATAATACGCCTTCCTCCCGTGAATGCGATAATGGGGAGTCAAGTTCAGTGAGGCCAATGAAAACAAATAAACAAATTGGCCAATTTCGCCTCAGCTAACTGTTGAACGAGAGCAGCGCTGTGGATTGTGCAATGCTACATGCTTCCTTTTTAGTTGGACCGACGAGTTATGTTTCCTCTTTCATTCTAGTTTCGGAAGTTTTGAGTCCATAATTGCTTCATTGTTGTTTAATTGATAGGAGAGGACAGTAGTTGAAGAAAATTTAAAAGTAATGCATTGATATTCTATCGCATATCTTTGGTAAAAGCTATAAACTGTTACAGCCGTTGACAATTCTTTTAAAAAATTATAAAATATCTCTAGATCGGAGATAATTGGGCATCTCCTGCTTAAAATAAAGATACATTTATGTCTTACTGAATTTAAATTGTCTATGTGCACCAGACTTGCGAACTAAATTAATGTTTTTCTACTTGTAAAAATAGATATGTTGTTAATAGATTTTGTGATCTGAACTTTAATATTAGTTCTGTAAAGACTCAGAAGATACACTAAACCTTAGGATCAAATGTTTCTTACTTTTCAATATCTTCTTTATTTCCACAAGTATCTTAAAGTTGATTCTTACTTTCGCAGGGATAATCCCGTTCTTATTGCTTCCAAGCAAACTTAAAGGACGCTTACACTTTTCATAACGTTCATAGCTAAGCTAAGTATAGGTAAAATAACGTCTAAAAGTCTGTTCGCATTTTTGAACCTTATTCATATTATGTGGAAGAAAAGGGTTTGATTATTTTTAGACGTAATGCACGTTTTCTTTCGTCTACGTAGGTAAAAGTTTAAACATCGGTATACTGGAGATAAAGTTTTTGAGTTGTAATTGCGGAGAATATTTTATTTGGTTTGGGAAAGTCTCGCCGGTGAACGCTCGCTTTTCAATGTCTTCAATTCAGTTTGCTTAATCTTCTGCGCTGCAATTCGTGATTAGTTTTGTATTGATCGATTCATTTGTTCTTTTTCTTAAGTCTGTCATTATTATTGTACTTTTTGATTAAAAAACACGTGGAACGACTTGATTGTTTTGTCCTTTACCTGTCTAGGACCAATGTAGAAATATGGCGATGACAATCATCATTTGAATCTGATATTAAAGGACACCGACAATCTTCAAAAAGGAAACAATAGTAAATCATACAATCAGCGTCATACACATGTGACTTCCTTCAAACAATTCTATCTCATAGGTGTAAGTACAAAAAATGTTCAATTTCCGATGTCGCATCCGATAGCATAGACAGACGTGTGCACAAAAAATCTTTACAAAACTGTATCGCCCAACTTAATTTTGCGTTTGAATCATCACAAATTTAGAATCAAATAATCATTATTGTTCATGGAATAGAGGATAAAATAGCTTGAAGTTGTTCGCGTGAAAGTGCACGATTGTGTTTGTAGAGGTATTAAGGCATCAGAAAAAGTGGTAGTGTGGGAAAGATGGATGTAAAAAACGCCACATCTGCGTTGCTATTCAACTCGGTTCGAGTGCCTGAATGGGATGGGACGTAACTCTATATCGGCGTCTTGCGAGGCCTTATCATTCTAATGTGGCTTAACATTAGTTTCATCGGAGCTTTTAGGAACATCATTATTTTATACGAAGATTTTTGTTATGTATATGGAAATATACTGTGTTCCTTATAATATTTATATGTTGTAGACCTCTAAATGAGCTTCTTTCTGCGTTTTTACTTAGAAGTTGCTTGGATAGATTTTGTTTGTTATGATATTTTTATTGAAAGTTAACAAGAAATAACTACCTGAGAAATTCTGGGTTTTATTAGGATAAATTATTTGATTTGTCTCTTTTCTCTGTGTTTTAGCAAAGCTTTTAAAATTTTTGGTTTTCTTTTAGACAACTTTTTATCTTTTCTTTGCCACAAGGGCTATCCTTAAGCTTGTAGCAGTTCTATTGTATTTAAACTGTTACTCAGTATTCACTATTTCCTAAGGAACAATAAATACACTGGTGCAGTTTGTTATAAAATAATAGCTTCGAATCTGCGCCAGCGTCGCTACCGGCAATCACGCTGATGCACGTATCCTGTGCACGTTGTCATTACACTGCATTATATTATGCAGCCTGTGAGCTGGGATACTGCTTTTATATTCTCTCTCTCTCTCTCTCAGCCCAAAAACGTCCACTGCTGGACAAAGGCCTCCCCTAAGGATTTTATCCATAGGGGGTCTTGGGTTTTATATTCTAAATCTATAATATTTTACACTATACACTGTTATACTTTGTAATGCCCATCTTTATATAGTACAGTAAAATTGTGGATGTAATTGTATGCCGGTAAAAGCGGTAAATTTGCAATCAGTTTGAGTTGTCTGTTAATTGTTCTTTGGTATTTTTTGATGATTTTGCCTTTATGCTTAGCAAATAAACAATTAATGAGACACAAACGAATTGAAATGCATTAACTTTCACGACATTATCAAAAATATTTGTTCAAATTAAGTGATGATCACAACCTACATAATAATCCTTTTTTTAACATATTAATATGGCTAATGTATCAGGAAAATGACAAAGGTTCTACAAAACTGAAGCAGACCAAAACAATCTTGATCTGCATTAATACCTAGACCTATCGGATAACTTAAAGCAGCAATGTTTAAGTAACAACTAGCTAGCAATATTATCAGTTCGCTATCAACGTTATCAGTAATCATCGTAAGGATTGAGATATCATTTCCGGCAGGTATTGCGCCGGCGCCGGATGTCACAGGAACAGCTGTTCAGAAAAAAAAGAAAGAATACTATCAGTGGCTTCATTTACATACAGCATATTGAAGTGCTAAGTCCTGGATCAAAGTATCTATGAATTCGCAAGGAGCCATAGATCAGACATACCCAAGTCCGTTTGTACTAGTCAGAGTTTAGTATCTAGAACTTTACAGCCACATCTCTCATCTTCTTCCTATGTAAGAGTTATGTTCTTGTCAGTGTCATTATATGAAATGAAATATGCAACGACTTTATTGGCAATGATAATGGAGTGGTTTTGCCATTACATACATACACTAGCTGATAAATCATTAACTAGAATGTAGATTTCCTCACAATGTTTTCCTTCAATGGAAGCAGCTGATCTGCTGAAAGATGAGAAGGGGCAGAGGACGACCGCCTGCAACGTAGATGACATCAATCACCAAAGATATGGGATGGGCTAGACTGGAAATTCAGACAAACTAGGACAGACCGTCCTGACGCCGACGTAGGTACGAAAAGGGCCGACCCAAAATAATGGAATAAGGCACAGAAGAAGAAAAGGAAGCCAGTGATCTGAATCTTGACTACATCAGTTAGATATAGATGCTCCATAAGTCAGATAAGTTTACGACCTCATGAGGCACGAGTTGGATTTGTTCTTGGAATCTTTCGACCATTGGCATATCTTAAACACTCGATCAGCACAAAAGGAGCTTCTTGTAGTGGACACTAGGGCATGCATTTCGAAATTTCGAAACTTCATAATTTCGAAATTTCGGACTATATTTGCATGCCACGTAATTTCGAAATTTGCACCTGTACATTCCGAAATTTCGAAATCTTTATTTATTTTTTTATTTTATTTTTTTTATTAAAGATGGGTTTGCTTGACCGCAATCTTGCCCGAGAACAGAGATGAGGGCTACGGTGTAGCGAGCTTACCCAGAAGCAGCCTATTTATTCACTCTGGTTTTGAAGAGAGTCAGGTTGTACGTGCTCGAGAACGCAGACGCAGGCAGGGAGTTTCAATGCTTCGCTGTGCGCTTTAGGAATGATGACGAAAAGCGCTTGGTGGAATGTAACCCAGGAAGGGATGATAGCCCGCAGTGCGTCTGGTTGTCCTGGCGGTATGAGCTCATGCAGCTCATGAGCACACTCCCCGTAGTACACTCGGTAGAATACCGACAAACAAGCAACTTTTCGATGATGAGATAGGCTGTGGAGTATAGCGTTCGTTAGTTTTTCATCGCCGATTATTCTCTTGGCTATGCCTTCCACCGAATCCAAAGTGGCCAGTTGGTACTTCGCCGAGCCGTCCCAAAGGTGACTGCAGTACTCCATGCAAGATCGGACTTGAGCTTTGTAAAGAGTAAGAAGCTGTCCAGGTGTGAGATACCGCTTAACCCTATTGAGAATGCCCAGCTTTTTGGCCGCTGATTGTGCTTTGGATTCGATGCTGGTGCCGAAGTTGAGGTTTTTAGTCAACTCCTTGCCAAGGAGTTCAAGCTTGTCGTCTATGGGAACCGATGTACCTCGAACAGTAGGAGTCAGGATGAAATGGCTCCTTTTTGCGGTAATAGACACGCCCGTGTCTTGGAAGCGTTAAAAGTGACCAGATTACTCTGTCCCCACTGAAATACGTATTCTAGCGTCTGGTCATTTCGCTTAACCATGGCCTTTCTCTCTAGTTTTAGCTGATCCCCGTCAATCCCTGCATTGCATCTGCATACCCAACAATACCGGATGTAAGGAGGTCATTGATGTGCAGCAGGATAAGTGTTGCAAAGAGGACAGACTCCTGAGGAACACCGGTGACAATAGCCATTGGATCAGACGAGCAGCCATCAATGACCACTTTGATCGATCGTTCACTCAGGAAGTCAGCTATCTATCTAGCTACAGAGGCCAGCGGGGACGCCGTACGCGGGAGACTTGCGGGGTACTTGCTCATCTCAAATCATATTTTTATTTTATAATCGATATCACTATTTGTCGATGGCACGCATTTCTCTCTAGTCAACGGAGTCCGTCCCAAAGTAGGGCGTTAACGCTATTCTATCTAGCCGTTGATTTGGAGGCCGCAGAGTACGCACTTCTCTTAAATGATCCACGATTTGGGAAGTCTGGTAATTATAATGAAGTAATTGCTGTCTGACCTTCGCAACCCTTAAACAGGGGAATCAGACCAACTGGATCATGTTTACACATTCATCTCAATAAATGAAAAACTATCCGAAACGTGCAGGTTTCCTCACGATGTTTTCCCTCACCGCCGAGCGAATGGCAGATAGAATTGAAAAATCCAGAGGTACATCTAGAGGTTCGGATTAGAACCTAATTAGCAGGTTCGAATCCGAGCATACACCTCTTGGTTTTTAAATCTACTTATGTATTTCTGCCATTCGCTCGGCGGTGAGGGAAAATATTCTGAGGAAACCTGCACGTTTTGGATAGTGTCTCAATTATTGAGATAAATATTCTGAATAAAAACGTAAACATGATCCAGTTGGTCTGGTAACTGGTTCCCTTGTTTAAGGGTTGCGATGCGAAGGTCAGATCATCAGATGGCAGTCGCTTTATTGTAAATGTTATAGTCAATCCTCGAAGCTCCGGCGCTCTTAGGTTTGACTAGTCGATCCTCAGGTCTGACTTAAAGTCTTAGTCAAAGCCCAAACAAAAGAAGTTTTTCGGCCTCTGACTAAAGAATTTTCGTCAAACCTAGGAGAAACTAATTTGGTCAGTCAATTACATTTACATAATTTTGAAGAGCATTTTTTGTTACAATGACATTTTATAAAGCCTTGGCCCCCAAATATGAATCTTATGCACTTATTTCTCTTAGAGACAGCTTTCGGTTGGGCACATCCTTAAAATTAAGAAAATTCTCTTTGCATTCTTTTATTTGATTCCTCGAAAAAAGTGTGTTTATCGTTCCGTGCTTCGTCCCTACCCTGTTTTATCTATTATTATAGTTAGCCCAAAGGCTTTGGTCAAACTTAGGATAAACCAGTCATTCCACGAAGAGACTTCATATCGACCTTTGGCTATGACATAAATACCAGACTCGCCAAATCCTAGATTTGGAATTTGCAACCGGGAATGACATGATGATGGCTTTAATTTGATTTTACTGGTGGGGAGACATAAAATAATACTGTAATACAACATTATTTTTGACCATCACGTCGACACCAAAAAAAACCGGCCACGTGCGTGCAAGTCAAGCTCGCGCACCCAGGGTTCAGAGTTGACGCATAATTTTGATTATTTTTTTGCTAAAAGAAACCGGACAACAAAATGATCTTATAAGGGTTCCGTTTTTGCCTTTTGAGGTACAGAACCCTAAAAATTAAGTATATAGTTTCGAAATTTCGAAACTAATGAACCTAATTTCATAAGCCAATTTCGAAACTGAAAATCTATGAAACCGCATGCCCTAGTGGACACGATGGAATTTGAATAAAAGCTCAAACTCAGAATCAAACTTGAATTTAATTAAATTCGGTAAAGAGCACAGTACGTGGCGTTGCAAGTGAATGTTAAAATGTATTTTATTCTCTCTCTCTCTCTCAGCCTAAAGACGTCCACTGCTGGACCAAGGCCTGCCCCAAAGATTTTATCCATGGGGGGTTTTGCCACGCTTGGCAGGCGGATTGGCGATCGCAGTGTGATGTCATAGTACGCGGAAAGATGCTGCTGCCCATCCTCCGGTGTTTTTCAATCCCTTAGTCGCCTCCTACGACACCCACGGGAAGAGATGGGTTGGTGCTATTCTAGGGCCACACCACAGGCCAATTTTATTACGTGTATTAAATTTGTTAAACTTGTTGCTTTTTGAAATCGTCAGACATTGTCCTGAACAGGAGCGCTTTTTTATTTACATAATTTACTGCTGCAGCGCAATGACGCGAAGTGCATCTTGGACTCCGACACTAAGTGATGCCATTTCTTGGGGTCTTTTACCAGCTCTCGCCAATCGACAGCTCCGAGGCTCCGTAGGTCTCCCGTAGCTGAAGAGCCAGAAAGAACTTGGAAATCGAAAATCTAGTGTCCAAGCCAAATATCATCTGATTCACATAACTTGCTGTTTGCAAATTTAAATTTACGCACTCCAGATATATACAAGCGCAGAGCAGAGAGAACAGCTTTATACAGATTTCATCTTTAAAACGCAACTATAAAACTCTAAACCAACGGAACCAAAACAAATAGTGGATTCCTAGAAACCGAAGACAAGATAACACACATGTCAAGATGAAGTTAAACCGTAGAGTAAGAGAGTTAAACCGTAAACTACGAAATTGGATAAATTAATTTTGAAAATACATTTTGCTTACTAAAATTAAACTTTTCACATAAATATTACGTTCTAGATCGCATCTCGAAATGACAATGTAAAATACAATGATACGTCAGTATAATGTATAGCTTTCAGGCAAAATTGTTACAAGTATAATGACCAGCCACGAAAAATACTCGAGATTGTAATCTTAACCATATCCATGATGTTGATAAAACTGAAAGTTTTGTACTGTCAGCATACAATATAGTTTATGAATCAAATAGAACTCGCGATTAATTGTTATTGTTATGTATACGAGTAGACAACTCAATGCTACATCAAAGTTCCAAGAACTTTGATCACTCACATCGAACTGATTTACTTTAAAATCGCGTTCACAAGACTCGATTCCCGAACATCTAAACACTGCACAAAAAAGCGACAACATCCGACGCTAAAAATAAGCCGTATAATTGCAGCCGAGAAGCTTAAAGCTCAAAGCGCAGTGCTTTCTCTGCAGCGGTTGTACGGTTGCCCTTGACAACGCAAACCCAGATTCTATCGCGTTGACTCACACACGCGCGTTTTACACACACTAGTGCAAGCCAGACGAATCCTGGCTACAGTCCTATCGCACACAAGCGCAAGTGGCAAGACAGCACACAGGCAAAGCTCGCGTTCCGTTTGGAAGCTTTTATTTTTTTTTGCCCGTCTTTGTGCGCTACAAAGAGTTTGCGCCGTGATTGCTAGTCGGGAATTTCAAAATTATGACGTAATTTGGCGTTTTTAAATCTAGGAGGCTGTCAAGCCTAATCTTGGATAGATTAAGATTGATTGATTGAGCAAATTTAGCTCTGTAACATATCGGAAGAGAACAAAGTATCACGAAGACACATGAATAAACCAACAACCTAATTATTTAAAAATGAAAAACACGACTGACAACTTACATAGCCTATGTCACTCGAAGGAATGCAAGGAATCTAACAATACCTCTCACAGAAATAACTGTTTAGCCGTTCAGGAATTATGGAGGAATAAAGAAACTTACATAAAGTCCATTTATTCATAATTGTCCTATTATGTAAACAATTTTACCATGTCTTTTTATGATTTTACAACAATATGAATTAAAATAGACTTTTTAGGAAATTACTTTCGTGGTTAATAAATGTTTTACTTCAGAAAGTTTAGGTTTGAACTAATATTTGATTTATTTTCAACAAAATTCAATAAAAAATACTGTGAAGATTGTTTACATAATAAGACAATTAAGAAAAAATGGATTTTACATACATACATGGACCCTGAAAACATAACACTCCTTTTTTGGTCATTCGTGTAAAAAGAAATACGTACATGTTTTTGCATATAATTTGCGCAAAGTACCCAAAATAACAGGGCTCAGCCGTGAAAGGGTAAAATTATCTAAAGCAATTAATAAAATAAAAGCTCAATTAAAAGAGCTTTTATTGTAAATATTGGTCCTCAAAAATAAATCTCATATTAAATACCTACTCGGCGGTATTATTGAAAACATGTGAACCTCTCTATTTATTTTCTCTAGGAAAATCTGGGTGGTACTCGAGGGGAAAAGTCGAAACAAGCGTGTTGCAATTTGGGCCCTCTTTGTAGACCAAACAAAAAGTGTTCTTTGATGTTTTTCCGTGTGAAGTACCTACGTGAAAATCAACATAATTTCAAATAAAATTATATATTATCAAAACAATAAAAATGTCACTAAAGATTTTGAAATCAACATTTTATTTATTTAACACAGTAAAGTTAAAATAGAAGGTATACAATAAAAATGAGTACATGGGTGCTACATATATCTTAACAGAGATCTATTGTGTTTAATACTTATTTATTTATATACACAGTAATGTTATGTATAGTATAGGTATCAAAGAGATATCTTCCAGTACATAGTAGATATTTGTTGTATTTTGTTTGAAAAAATGTAGCGCAAAACTTTATTTTCTTGACGTCATAAATTTTGCAGACGACTCTTGTATCAAACTGGCTGGTTATGACAGAAATGATATCTCCTTTTCAAATTTAGAATAACACGTGACTTTGGCAGTCGGATTCCAATAGGTATTTCGCATTTAAATATAGAAAGGAATGATCCGATGAATGAAACGTATATAATATAATATTTAAAAAAAAATATAATATTTAAAATTAGAATCTTTTTATTTTTAAAACGTTTTGTGCTGACAGTTTAATTAACCAGTACTAAAAATAAATGTGTCTTATCGAATCTATCAGGTAAAGAGACACAGTTATAAATGAAACATTTCCAAAATAGTTTCACTTAAAATAGTGTAACGGAAATAGAGCGTAGCTTTACTATTAGCGTACCTTTCTATTATTAGCTTGTTTACTCCCATACACGATGGATCGAGTTAGGAAGTCAAATAATTGTTAGGAGATTAATTGAAATTGTAGTTTTTTTTAATGTTAATGAAAATAAATATTAAATGTACGATAGTATCCTACTACTATTTAAAAACAGGTCAGTAAGGCTTTTTGCAGGTTAAAATAAATACTTAACGGATTAATAAGTTTGTACACGGAAACGGAGCGTATCTCTAAGGCGCATTTAGCAAAACAAATCACATTACACCACATCATATCACACTAAACTTATCATATCACACTTCACATTAATATAATACGAAAGTATAGTTGTGACGTTGTGAGCTTGTTAGGTACTCAAACACTATGGTTCGACTACTGGTCGGATGAAATTTGGTACACACGTAGAAAAACTGGTACTACTGGCATAGAACATTGAGTACTTATTCAAAATTTCCCGAGAGCGGAGCCCAGTGGCACAGCTATTATATAAAATATAACTTTTCTAACTTTTACAATAATTTTAAACTATCGTTTAAGAAAAGAAGACAATTATTTTAGTTTAGCTTTAAAAAAAAAGTGGTTTTCCAAAGAAAAGCTGGTGTTCAGGTTACACGCACTAACGGGGTCAGGTCACGGGGCGATGACGTCACGCCACAGATAATCGACGGGGTTTATCTAAGCTCGTTATGGCGCGAACGATTTGCGAATTGCCAGGCACTTCGTAAACGTTAAATGTCAGAGTTTGTCACAGAAAAAATATATTGTGCGCAGAATATGGCTACGAAATTACACATTACGTCATATAATGACAGACGTATGTCAATAAATATTGACACATGTATTTATTAACTTACATTTTTTCTAAATTATGCCAAATTAAAGTGACAACTCGTAACTCAAATAGTTAATACTTATTTCTCTTTTCATTCGAGTAAATTAAACAGATAATAATTTTTTCTAACAAAATGTTCATCGAAAGGTCGAAAGTAATATGAAAATCCGGAGTTTATAACCTAGACCCGAGACCAAGCGATGATTTTTTAAATATAGTCAAGTAATTGAAAAATATCGCTAATATCAGTTCTACCATCATAAACCTATATCCTCCACTTACAACTTACACAAACTTACCCAACACAAACACTTATTTTCCTTGTAGCATCCCGCTATAATTCTAAGTGTAGTCCACAAACTAATTTAGTTGTAAATAACAAGTGAATTCGCGGTGGTCCATTATTCGCGCCATCGATTCGCGCGATTCAAAACACAGCGCGCGCATGCGCCAACGCCGGCTGTAAACATGTCCACGCAAACCCATAACTTTACAATTTTCCTTACACTTTCGCTTCCACCTTCTTATTCCAAATTTCTCGCGTAAAAAGAGCGCTGTAATCAGAACTTTTTTCTTTTTTACCAATCCTTTTTGGCCAGTTTCTACTTGGTTTATATTTAATTTTTGTTTTAAGATTTTCTGTATTTTGAATAAGGTACCAAAATCTAATGGCTCAATCAAATTCACCTGAAAGTCATGTCATGCGATATTTTTCCTTGTGGAAGTTACTTAAATATCCTAATTATTTTCTAAGTAAAAATTACAACTGAAAACGGCAGTATCTGATAGTCTAGATATACTGTCAATTTTCTATGCTGATCTAAGTAAACTAGGTTTAAAAGATCTACGCTACGAATCAAAAGAATAAAGTTGCTTTCAAAACTCTGACAGCCATGGCCGGCCAAAGACTAATTTTTTTTTCTTTTTTTCCAGATTGGTCCAGGCCGCACGGATAACACCTGACCCCGCGCCTGCTGAAGAAAGACAACCAAAAGCCACGAAATCCTCAAACCAAAGCCTCCAGTCATATCTTTCGTTTCAAAAATCTAAATATAAGCACTATTTTTTTAACCTTTTAACGATAAAGCTAAATCGTAAATAGTATACGCTACTCCCAAACAGTACAAATTAATTTAAGTCTGAGTGATCGGTATTTACAATAAAGAAGCCTTCGAACGAGCGAAAGATAAATCTATCAACGACCAGTATTTAAACGTTCCAAAATAATAGAAATCGTTAAACGAGTGCACAAAATATTTTATCAATCGTTAATAGTAACGAAACTATTCCTTGAGCATTTTCTAAAGTCAGCCAAAGATTTTTATAACCCATAGCGTTAAGACTCGTGTAAGTTAAACTGCCTGTTATTAAGGATTTTCTACATTATTTATTTGATAGTGATCAAACGAAGATATTGTGATTAGTGTAGTGTAAACCAGTGTGCCGTATAATCGTAAATTAAGTGCTATAATCCAGACTAGAAATACGACGTCAAAGAGTACAAATTAATAAGTTCCAGTGCAGTTCCGAGTGTTCAGTACAAGTAGACTTAGAGCTTATTTTTGCATAAAGTGATGGACGCGATGAGGCAGCGTCGGGTGAAGAAGTCATGAGCGAGACGCTGCGCAGCGAAGGTGCGGACAGCGCGCATCTGCCGCCGTTCTCCACGTTCGGAGACATGGCGGACGACCAGCGCATCCTCACCGACACACGGCTGCTGGACCCCGCCTGGGAGTACTACGAGCGCACCGGCGACACCGTCTCCGTCATCGCCAGCCAGGCTCAGTACCGCCCCTGGGAGTCCATGCCGCTCACCGTCAACTCCAAGGACGCCATCCTGCGAGCCGGCTTCTCAACCTCCCTCGACTACCAACCTATAGCCACTCTTCAACCTATACCGAACAAGCTGCCTTCCTTCCAAAGCCAGTTCCAAACGTTCCCCGAGACGACCGTGATCCCGGAGACGGGTCTGCCAAGCGTGACCCCGGTCCCGGTTACCGCCAGCCCAACCCCCAGCGCGAGTCCTAGTCAGTTAACACAACTCACGCAGCTCACGACGCCATCGTCTCCTGCGCATCTCACCACGCTGGCGCAAGTAACTCCTCTATCCACTACTCTTACTACCTTATCCCCTGTCAACGCCACTACATTCCACACGCTAACAGCTGTCAACGCTAGAAGCTACCCCATTGTTCCGGCCCCGCTACAAGCGAGGGAGCTGGCCCCCGCCGGCCAGACCTACATCGATGACAGGCATATTCAACTATATCAACCGATTAACACAATTAATACGTTCCCGGCGCAAAATGGCATTCTGCACCAAAATGGAACAATACTTCATCAGAACGGGAGCTTAATACAGAACATACAAAGTCCGACCGTCGTGCACGTCTTGAAGAACGAGCCGTTTGATGTCAAGTCTCTACAAGACAAGTACACACCGAATGGGCTGCATCATAGTAATTTCCAGAATCCGATGTTAATAGACAACGGGTATGAAAAGAAGACGAACGGTTTTGGAAGCGGTTCTTCGCCGACGAGGTCTGACTTTAGGAAGAAGGAAAGGCGGAAAATGCGTGCGAATAGTTCGGAATCTGACGGGTCGAATATGGAAGTGGGTTCAGAGAGCAGCGGACAGGTGGCCGCGGTGTCGTCCACGGCCGGGTTCAAGTCTCCGATGCACGGCGCGCCGCCCATGAACACTGGGCCCATGGAGATGGACGACATATCTAGCGAGAAACAGGTGAGAATCATAACATTCTACACATAAGCAAGAACATTGTCGGGGTAGATTCCTGTGCAAACGTAATTCGATTTGGTAATCGAGATGGCAAGATCCTCACGACAATGTCTTTGCTTAACCTTGATTGCACTCGACTTCTCTCGGAAAAATCGTTCCACAAAATTGGCACTATTTATCTTGCGTTGTGTTATCTTAATTTTCTCCATGTTAGGTGTATGAACTTTGAAATAACACGCGCTATTACTGTCGCAACACAACACAATAAAATCAGGCACGACAACTAATCTCCTTCAGCGAATCGGCGAATTGCGTAAACAAGACTCAGGGGAATCGCGAAAAGCTGACTGAATATTCGACGAAAGATATGAGAATTCTCAGAATTTCATCCGACTACATGCCGTAGAAAGTGGATATTTGAGAGATCCCCGAAAAAGAGAAACTTTCGCCGTAATTCCACCTTTTATTATTCGGGGAGCAGTTTTTATTCCCGCTCCGGAGTTTCGGAATGGCCGAACTCTCTGTCTTCGCGGCTATAAATTTAATAGTTAGCCGATTCTCTGGCTCCACCAATAAATTAACTTGCTCTCTCGTTTAAAACACAAATTAAAGTCGGGCGATTTACGCTTGTCCTGCTTAGAAAATTTTATGACTTTCATTCAAATTTAACAGCGAATGCAATTAGGCGGCAGTTTTGAAGCGTTCGGCAGCGGCCTTCTGGTGATTTAATTATACCTACGCTTCATAATTTAATTTTTTCGTCTTCTTATTATTCGGTACTTGTTTGTAATTTAAATTTAATCCATAGTTAGCTTTTTATAACGTGCATTTTTCATTAAACTCTTGTTAATTGATGCTGCTAAATGACGATTAAAAAAGCTAAGTCCAGAAAGTTCCATACTGGGACGACATTCTTGTGCAATAAATGTCAACGTTTCCTAGTCTAATAACAAAGTGAACACCTTTGCGTTAGCAGCTGCCTGTATCTATGCGGCTCATAATTACCACCACGTTTCTACTATTGTTTAGATAATACTGGCACGTAATTAAGAATTTAAACTATGATTAAGAAAAAAATAATTCTTCTCTAAATAGTTCCATTTACAAATGTACAAAAATGAACTGTAAAATTCAAATTACCTAATTATTTTGAAATTTAAATGCCTACGAATAGAAATATTTAGTTCGTAATTCCAAATAATACAACCTTATTGGGCAAATCTGTTTACTGTTTTTATATTTACTTTTACAGCAAAAGAGCCATAGTGGATGCTTTGCCAATCCATTTATTAGTGCGATCTTATCATTTTAAAGCCCAGCTGTTCTGATCGTTATCTCCTGATGGATCATTTCATAGAAATTAGTCCGAGGGAATGAAAAATGTTGAGAACTACCCACTATTTTGTTTTTGAGATAGGTAATTGTTAATCCAACATTAGGTAAGATCTAAGTAATTCTATTTTTATGAAAACATGTCACTATTTGGCTATTCTATTTGGAATTTAATAAAATACTGTAAAAGGTCTTTCATACTCGATTATTATAGTACATTATGATATAAGTGTGGTAAGTTAAATATTACAGCCGAGGCGATATTGCTAGCTATAAGAAAGCAGAGGTTGTAATTTTCAAAGCGCACATATGTCATACGACGTTTTATAACATATTTGCGAGGAAATAAATAGGTAAATAAAACTCGGAAAACGACAATACCAAAGAAAAAGCGCGCGGAATAATTTTACTTTTTCACAAATTAACGATGCGCATGCATCAGCGCTTTTTTTTAAGGCAAAGGCACAGAAAACAGACAGTATCCATACTAATATTATAAATGCGAATGTTTGGATGTGAGTTTGTGAGTTTGTGAATTTGTGAGTTTGTGAGGATGTTTGTTACTCAATCACGCAAAATCTACTGGACGGATTTCGATGAAATTTGGTACAGAAGTAGATAATGACCTGGAATAGCACATAGGCTACTTTTTATCCCGGGAAAAAGCACTGTTCCCGTGGGAAATTCACGCGGGCGAAGCCGCGGGCAAAAGCTAGTTACTAATAAAGTAAATTAATATTTTTGTGTTTTGTTACAGATAAATAGTTGTAATTTATTGTCAAAATTAATTTAGTTTTTAGTTTTCAAAAAATGTTATTTCATAGCATGTATTTAAAGAATTATTTTATTATTTATTTTATCTCCTAAAGTTAATTTTATTCGTAAGATGTTGACCACTTTTCTGACATAAAAACTATTTGCTAAGATTTAAAAAGTATCGTTCGTTTTTATGTAGACGGAGCGTGCGTTTTACTTTACAATAACGCACAAGTACGTAATGACATAAAATACAATATTGAAATTGGTGAAATAAGTAACACGAGCAAATATGTTATGTTATATATTTTTTAATGGATATTTTAACTTACACCATGTAAGTTTAAAAACCTTCAATTTTTTACATTCAAAACATACCTACGTAAAATAAATTCGCAGAATATCCGAGTCGCGAAAGAATTTTATTCTTTTTTCTCTAAGTATATAGAATTTACATAATTTTTTACGACCAGTGCTATAATTTGCATCCATTCCTATTACAAAATATTACTCGGTAACACTTATTAGCATCTAGCGTGGGACATTCGCCGTAAGTGATACTCACGACCACCATGCAATTTTTACCCCATTTTTCGAAACAGTTAATAATTTTACAAATGAAATACTAGGTATTTAAGAATATTAACACCACTGTTTCCACTTTTTGATAAAATGAATAACTTCACTGTAAGCTGAGGTAAAATCAACAAATGGGATTTCTCCACAAAAAATTCGTCTCTCCGAGTCTCAATTTTTTCTCTCAATCTAAACAAAATCCCTGTCCTCTGACAGCTAAAACATTTTGGAACCCAATTTAACTATCTTCATAAAGAAAGAAAATCCAAACAATGAAAAGAGTTTACATAGAAATAGGATCTCAAACTAAACATACTTGACATGCAATAATAACCGACTGGACTTGTAGCGGTGTAACGCTGCAGTATAGACAATTTTGGATTAAATACCTATTTTCCGCAGCCAAATAGTCATTTTAGCACAAAATTATTTTGTTATAATATTTGTTTTAATTCTTATTTGAAGGGCCTGCTGATAATGATGTCATTTATGTTTTTAAATAAATTCATAATATAAACTTTTGTATAAAAATCACTTTAGTATCTCAAAAACTATCTTCCGTCCGCGACTTCGCCAGCGTAAATTTTACACCAAAACCTTCCCCTTGACCCACCCCGTCCATTGCTTAAAACCGCATGAAAATCTGGTTACTAGTTTTTTTGTTTATAGCGAACAGACAGACGTAAGTATTTGGAATTCCACCTGAAAACTATTTTCAATACTCAGAAGTGCCTTTTGCCAATGTATAATTTGATTTCTATTCACTAGAGTTAGATCACATTATTGTCTAGCAGTTTGTCAGCAGAATTTACATATTACTCACGGTGTGAGTCAGGATGGGAAATCCACTAGACCACGGTTCAAATAGAAGTTGTTAGGTTAGAAGTAGGCTTTCATTTGTCTTTAAAACAACGTCGTGTCTCTGCAACCTGAACAATTTCAAGAGTCTTAATCACTACATATAATAAAATAAAGTCCCCTGTCTGTCCGCGACAAATTCAAAAACTACTGAACGGATTTTCAGGCAGTTTTCACCAATGGATAGGGTCAGTCATAAGGAAGAATTTGGTGAATGCGGGTTATTAATTTACGCACGCAAAAGCTGATAATGACAATTAACAATTAAAACCGTGAAAATAAAGGAAACAGAAATCCTATTTACAGTAAATAAATTAATTAAATCGATGATTGACCACTTGAAACGACGCGATTACTTATTTCAAAATATTATTGAAGGAAAGGTTCTTTATTTCCCAAAATTCCCATTGGAGTAGAGCACCGAAGCGCAGTAAAACTAACTATTTTTATCTATAATAAATAAAGAAACTACTATAACTGTAAAACGATTGAATATATTAACCGGAGTTATTCTTGGTAATATAAATAAAGATCATTTTTATTTTATTTATTTTTGTAAAGCTACAGTTGTATAATTACATGAGTTGGCTACTTCGCTAAAAATATACAATACACTTATAAAAAATTCAATGAACTTTAGAAGAAAATGTTGATGCTAGTTACATAGTAGACATAGTTAAGTTCACACTTGGTATTTAATTACTGGAGACATCTGCTTAACTGGTCAACGAACGATTAGAAAATAACCGTATATGTATATGTAAATAAAAGTATATAATTACGGATTTTATACATAAACATATGCAATTTTTACTAATATGATGACTCTGGTAAGACCACACATTTATGACGTAGTTAAATGCGTCTTTACTGTTGTGATTTTTGTTTATAAATACAAAAATAACAAGTAGGTTAATACAGAATTAATACGAACTTATTTTTAATTATTTATTAATGGTTGAAATGCATTTTTCAACATTACGATTTATTGGTATTTAACCAATTAATTAAAGTAGGTATTAATTATTAAATTATTTAGATAAAAATATGTCTCGTCGTCCGTTGAAATATTAGCTCAAGTCAAAAAGCATTGTATTTTCCATCTAAAAAAGTAATGTAAATTTTAATTTTCGTCAGCTGTTTAATGTAAGTTCCGCGGGTCTGTTCCGATCGCGACCGAAGATAACCGAGACATGCACGAGTGAAATTGCAAAACAAAATGGCGCCCGAACGTCAGCTGTCATATGTAAATTCAAATTCTATGAAAATTCCTAATGGAATAGCATGTTGGACTCGTTTTTATTTATTTTTTACTGTTCTTTACTGATAATTATGTTGTTTGAATATTTTTTATTAATTATACTGTTAGTATAATGTAAATAAATGTAATAATAACCACTTCGACTTTTAACGGCACCTTTAAGCGGTGGTGGCCGAGTGGTAGGGCGCTCGCCTGTGGATGCAAAATCCCAGGTCCGAATCCTGCCCGGGCTACATGAGTTTGTATACCAATCTGACTCATGTTAGTTTTCATCGACCACCACTTGCTTCTGGTGAAGGAAAACATCGTGAGGAAACTTGCACTCTAGTTGATGATACTCAGCTAATGTGGGAAATGGGGAAGGCAATGGCAAACCACTCCATTAAAATTGCCAAAATAGTCGTTATTGTGTGTTTCATTCCATATAATGACCACGACCCTCAGTCATGAGGAATACGACTAAAGGAAGAGATCAAATAAAAAAAAATGGGTCAAATACACCGGAAGCAACAGGAACAAACCGCTTTCGATTGAACGCGGGCGCAGGACCGAGACGAGTCATTAAAATGAGTGCAAAATGTACCGAAATTGTTGTCTGGATCTGGTTATGATTGACGGCTCTTTTGACGTCCGTTATCGACATGCAAGGTTGTAAATCTTTTTTTATATGCAGGAGTGTCGAATATTTTATTTGCGCGCACGAAAATAATACAAAATAATTAATAAGTTACCTGCTTAAAGTACTTTAGGAAATAAAAATACTTACATAAGCTCAGACTCAACTTCATGAAATTCTGAAAGAAATAAGAAAACAGAATAATATATAAGAAAACAGAATAATATATTCAGTTTAGTAGGACTGAAATGTTTCTTTGTTTATTAAATTTATACAAATATAAACTTTTTTAATCATTTGTAAAAAAATAAATACCATGTGGATCCCCTATTATTGCAGATGTTATAAGATTTAATTTTTTTCGTTTTATAACAATAAAAATAAAAAAAATTCTTTGCCAGCGCATACGCCATAATTTTCAATTCAAACCACCATCATTACGTCGTCATTCGCTCTATATTATCGAAGCAACGAAGCATGCTTTGTATCTTATAAATTTTTCTTCATTGAAACTTATTTGCATATCTTTTGTTGGATATTCGATCGAAGCGAAGGTCTGCTCAGTGCAAGCAATTTTAGAAAAATACAAATATAATAATACCTACTTATTTTTACATGTACTTACATAAATGTATTAGTTTCTCTTATATAGACATATCAGCATCATCAAATAAAAAAAATAAGCTATTTAAAATAATATGAATATTCATATTATTTTAAATAGCTTATTTTTTTTTCTGTGCCAATTTTACTGTGAGAAGGCGAGTGTAGTAACAATAATTTTCAATGTAATTAAGCTAAATACTTATACAATACAACAAAAACGGCTTAATTTGTGATAAGTATGTAAATGTATTGGTTTCTATTAAAATCTAAAACTTGAAAGCAATAGCCAAAATGTTGATGCATGAAACTTAGAGATTTTTGTTTTCTGAACTGAAAACACAGATTTTTGTTTTCTGAACTGAAAACACAGCCAAAAATTTGTGTGCTGTGAGTAACCAATCAACCTGTATGAGTATTTAAAAACTGAACCTTCCACTACGATGCCAAGGTTCAAAGAGGAACAACACAATAACTTAAGCCCAGTTCTTCCCATCGCAGACGAAGAAGAAGAGGAAGCGTTGCGGGGAGTGCATCGGGTGCCAGCGCAAGGACAACTGCGGCGATTGCGCACCGTGCCGCAATGAGAAGTCGCACCAGATCTGCAAGCAGAGACGGTGCGAGAAGTTGACGGAGAAGAAGGTAGGTTCCTCTCTTTCTGCTTCTTTAGTCGCGCTTAGCGTTTTGTTTTTTAGGTATTTATTTATTTAATTTATTAAGGTGTGTAAAACAGGTTACAGCCATTACATAAAAAATAATAATTTGTAATAGACTATGTTTTAGCCCAAAATATACAAACATAGAAGGTTTACAAAATATAGAAACGTAAATACATTAAAATAAATATAATAATTAGAATTAATTAATAATTATTTAATTATTATTTAGTTTTAATTTAATTTTGATGTGTTTTGATGGCAACTTCCGAGGCCCGGAAAATCTCGGAAGAGATTATCGTACAAAAGACAAATATTGTTGTATTTTTATATTGTATTAAATAAATAAATAAATAATGATAATAATAAATAAAAGAAATAAATATATAAAGTAAGTTCGAAATAAATAAGATAAAAGAAGTAAACTCCATTTATTCTTAGCAGTCCTACAATGTAAACAATCTTCACAGTACTTTTTGTTGAATTTGAAAATAAATCAAATATTAGTTCAAACCTAAACATTCTAAAGTAAAACATTTATTAACCACGAAAGTAATTTCCTAAAAAGTCTATTTTAATTTATATTGTTGCAAAATCATAAAAAGACATGGTAAGATTGTTTACATGATAGGACTGGTAAGAATAAATGGAGTTTAGAAGTAGTATGAATGTGAAATGCATAGAAAAAAACAGTAAATTTAAAATAAAAAAAAGCTCTATGGTGAAATGTATTGATATGACTAATTAAACCGCCCCCGGCTCTATTCCGAGCAACGTCGGCTGGAGTCGACGAAAGAAATAGGGTATAGAAGCTTTCGGGACCAGGACCGTGGTCCTGAAAGCCAAATCATTAATATCTAGACGGCGTTTGAGGCCGCAGCCGGCAGGAGGTCTTCCGAATCAATTGATCAATTAATTAATTTAAGGACTTCGTTTTTGTCGGTGGAGTATTTTCCATGTATGCCTCTCTTCTTCTCCCGAATGCTGCATCAACAATTATTGTAAATTCCAAGGTGGGTTTTCAGGACCGCGCCCCGATCCTGAAAGTCTACAAAAGGAGCCCACATTTATGAAGCCCACATTTTTTCTCTTAGTTAAGCTCACACCATTTTTTAATAAATTAACTCCGGAAAATTCATAAGTTTGGTGTCTTTTTTAGCATGGTAAATAGTAGGAGAGAGGAAAGTCGATGACGTAATTGATTTTAATATTCTGGTGTTTGTTACTATTATCTATTATCTAATCTGTGCTATTATGCCGTAGGTATTGATGAAACCTTGATGATGTGGATGGACTTTGGCCTCTGACACTAGATGGCAAAGATTTAATTCTTCCGTTACTGACTGAGTGAATGAAAGACAATGCACAGCCAAAACCACTGGTCGTAGGAAGCTGAAATCTAGCATATAGGTTCCTTAGGGATTGTGGGGGAATAATAAGAGAGGATTCCCAAAATTCCCACAGAAAGAAAATCCCGGGCCCATGCTTAGTATCATGGCAGATATGGCTGTAGCTACGCTCTTGATGTTCCTTTCAGTTTTAAACCTTTCAGTTTCATTCGTCCGATTCATTATACATACGGTGCGAGATTTGCGAAAAATTCCCGAATCGATTCGGCAGTGACGCAAATGTTCTGCTTTATGTATGTATGTAAGTGACATTTGCATTAATTTATACCATCGCATACATTACCGCCATTTTGATGTGGACTTGTTTTGGATGGAGAATTAATTTCAGTTTCTTGTGAATTATTTTACTATCAGAAATTTTCTCAAAATTTTGACCGAATATCGCTCGGTGATAGGAGTCGCTCAATAGTCAATAGTTTGGATAATTTTCCAGTTTATATTAAAATGAAAAATCAAGAAATGAAGAATGTTTATTGTCACGAAAAAAGTACTCAAACTATTTTGCAAAATTCGTTACCATGTATGTACCCATAGATCTAGGAATAACTCTACAACTTCCATTAGATTTCAGTATGTTTGAATTCTTAATAAGCATTTTTAACAGAATTTTATTTAAGTTACTAGCTTTCGTCTGCGGCTTCGCCCGCGTGAAGTTCCCACGGGAACAGTGCTTTTTCTCGGGATGAAAGGTACCCTATGTCCTTCTCCGTACTTCCAGCTATGTGTATGCAAAATTTCAGGAAGATTGGTTCAGTAGATAAAGCGTGAAGAGGTAACAAACAAACAAACAAACCAATAAACAAACAAACTCACTTTCGCATTTATAATATTAGTTAGGATTAGGAGTACATTTTAACTTAAATGTTTTTTTGTTTTATTCAAATGACGAAGTATCTAATATTTTGGCGCTGAAAAACATTAATAAAAACTTGGACAAAACAAACAATAGAATCATACAAACAAAAAAATCTTATACAAAACAAAGACAAGTGATTATCATAAAATAGTAATAAAAAACATAACAACGAAATTAATAGCCCGTGAAAAGATCTTTCGTTCTTTTCTTTCTTTGTATAATTTTATATCTGCGTCCCTTTCACTCGAACGGAGTAAAGATACGATAGAGACTACGACGTGAAAATTAGGATAGAACAGGATAAAGTATATGTGCTAATGGATTTTTAACAGCCAGAGAAAATGTACATCGGTAAAAGGTAAAGATATATGGTAAGCTTCCTATCTTTCCCGAATAATCAGGCGGAACGTACGATTTAGGGAAAATGCGTAGATTTCTCGTATATAAAAAGGAAATTATTATTATCTATCTTTATTGTTATAGTGATATTATTATACGTTTGATAAATAAGCCCATCTGCACAGTAACTTGTGAATGTTACTATACCTATAATTCAAAGCTTGTTATCATATTTCTTCTATGGACATACTAATATTATTTATTAGAAATGCAAACGTCTGATTATCTGACTCTCTGTCTGTAATGCTTTCACGGATAAACCTCTGAACCGATTTTGATGAAATTTGGTATAGATATAGTTAAAGATAGTCTTAAAAGAGCTTATGCTCGACCTCGGGGTCAAGCATAAGCTTTTTTTATCAACCCACAAAGGGATGCAATGGGGGGTGAAAGTTTACATTAAAAACACGCAAGCTACTATTCATTTACTTATTTGAATTGAATTTAATAAATAATAACTAGGGCAGAAGACCTGAAATTACGCCCCAAAGCTTTTCAGCATAAAAAATAATGATTTTTCTTGTTGATTTTTGCGACCTCCGTGACCTAACGGTAATCACGCGGTCTGTCACACCGGAGGTCCCGGATTCGAGCCCCGGTTGGGTCACGATGGAAAATGATCTTTTTCAGATTGACCTGGGTCTTGGATGTTTATCTATATATGTTTGTATTTGTTATAAAATATAGTACCCCATAACACTAGTCTCGAACTTACTTTGCGGCTAGTTCAATCTATGTGATTTGTTCGTATAAATTTATTTATTCAAATACTAGCTTATGCCCGCGGCTTCGCCCGCGTGAATTTTCAGTGCTTTTTCCCGGGATGAAAGGTACCCTATGTCCGTCTCAGTACTTTAAACTATGTGTACTTATATGCGAAATTTTAAGAAGATCGGTTCAGTAGATAAATTGTGAAGAGGTAACAAACAAATAAACTCACTTTTGCATTTGTAATATTGGTTAGGATATATCATTTTTGACGTTATCGAAACTAAGGACTTCTCATTGAAATGCCTTCGCGAGTCTAGAAAACCGTTAGACGTTTTCTCAAGAAAAAGTCCGCAACTCGAGGGGGGGTTGGTACTTTAGTTAATTTACGATTACAAGTTGCCGAGTCGAAGTAACTTGGGCAAATTAGTTTTAAAACAAGCGTCGTAAAGCTTAGCCGGCCTCACTTAAGGTTTGGGAATTATCATTATTCTGCAACCACTTGGCAGGTAGGCACGCCTTTATTATGTTTTTAGTAAGCTGTCGGTAATGCTAATATTTATATTCATCATGAGAGAAAAATTATAAATCGGACAGTCCAGGAAAGAAGTTGCCTCACGTCCAGACTGATTCTTATATTTGTATGTATAGCATTAGTTTATAGATGTCGCGTGCTGTGCGAGGTGCAAGCACCTCGCATGCTGTGCAGAGAAATTATCAAAAAGTCATCTACATAAAAAAGTGGTCGGTTGGGATTAGGTGAAGAGCCGAAAGGCTGCTCTGGCTTTTGCTCTTTGCTGTTTATATTTTTATATTTTCTGTCTTAATTTTTACCTATTGCTTAATTATTACCTGAATAAACTCCCTCTTTCATTTATTACGAAACAATAATACACACCTACTTAGGAGTATATTTAAAAAAAATATTCCTCTACATAAAATCATAAAATTTGTAAAAATTAGAATTCATAAAAAGGGTTGATAATGATAGATATAGGTAGGTACCTACAATGTAATATAAATGATATAATGGCTATATAAAACAGAAAAAGTTCATAAAGAACTATATAAAGTAACATAACAAAGTTGAAGAGTTTGTTACTTTGTGTGAACGCAGCAATCTCTAAAACTACCAGGAGCCTTATTTTTGAAAGTGTGACATACCGCCGAAAACGAATAGACTATTATGTCGCACTCGTCCTATTATGTCACTAAAAACATAAAAGCCTTAGTTTTACTATGTTTACTATCTATGTGTACAAAAATTAATAAATAAATAAATAAGCCGTATTTTTGAAATCACTCGTCTAACAATGTTGCCAGTGATATGAAAATAATGCGAGAAACAATTATTGCTCCATTCTACGCAACAAAAACCGAATCGGTAACGAATCGTTAAAAAAATGTTCGTAAATTTTCAATCAAAGAGAACGTAAGCGTTAAACGGAACGCAAAAATGAAAATTATAATAAAAAAATATAATCTATATCCGTATCCGGTTGTCTGTCATTCAAGATTTTGACGTAAAAATCGTTCGACTACCAAATCATACGAAAACGAGTGGTCTAGACCACTCGTTACGAATTATTCGATATAGACAATTAAAAAATACGGAATAATTGATATCGAATGAAAAATAATTCGGCTCACGCTTTTTTGGTAAGTCACAATTTCAAAAATAGGGCAGAAGTATTTTAAAAAATCTGTGTATACCTAATAGCCACATTTATGTGATAGCTATCCTGAACCTTGAATTTCGCGAAAACGCCGGGAGCTGGTGAATGATAAAAATAGTTTAAATTTTTTGCACATTCACAGCTTAAGACAACTTACTACCCGACGACGCAAAAATATTACGCAAAATCACCACAACTCAGTACAGCATATTAATAAACTAGTGCAGGTGATTCCAATTGTCAACTGGTCGTATTCAGCCGTCATACAAAAGGTATTTCAGCTGCTTGGAAGGAAACCTTTATTATTTGGCTTTGGCCACCGGTCTATTCGGCATTATTTATATTGTACGGTTCATATGTCGCGCACATTATCTTTACACGGGCTCAATGTGCGAGGCAGCTGCGTGGTGATTTTTTTTAAGTTGACACCGCGATTTTATGCTTTTTGATAAATTTATCTAGTACATAGCGACCAAACGTGTCTAAGAAAGTCTTATCTGACACTTATGTCTCACTAGATTTTCCCCAACAAAACCTTTCTCATATCCTTCCCCGTTCATTGGTGAAAATAGAAAAATGACCATTTCGGAGTCATGTGCATGTTCCCTATTGAGTAAATATATGTGTTATACTAACTATAACAAATTGTGGAAATCCTTGGGGGAGGCCTTTGTCCAGCAATGGACGTCTTTCGGCTGAGAGAGTACAAATAATTATCAGCAACATGCTTCGTCAAAAAGTTTACAGAAATACATCCGCAACAAGCTTCGTCAAAAGAAAAAAATACTTAGGTATAATTAGGTGTGTTAAAAAATTGATAAGTGCTTCAAGCACTAGATCTCGTATATGTATAAATCCTACTTGCCAGGGCGAGCAGGTAAAAATCATAAAACAAATTAAGTAGGTACTAGCAGTACTTATTTTTTTAAAGAACAATTTTATTAGACTTTTTATTGAAATCTGGCATTGCAGCTGGTCTCTTTATCAGCCGTCGCACGTGCCCTTCGCCTCCAATCGGCGCCCGCGCACGGCAAGCAACGCCTCTAGGATTTTATCGACCAACTATTGTGTTCCGAAAGGTGCTACGTTTGATTGATTTTGTACAGATATTGAACGCGTGCGCAGGGTCAATGTGTGTCTAAAAGATAACACGTTTTGTTAACTTAAACATTTTGGATTTTAATCCAAAAAATCTATATGTGACACTCAATACCGCCTAAAAGCGGTATTAAGTTTTTTTTTTTATAGAGATACTTTACTTATTCAATCAGGATAATTATAATATTATTTGTATTCATAAATGTTTCGAGACATTAACACTGGCTGAAAAACAGAAATAGGACATTAAACGGATCAACTGTTTTTTGTTTCTTAATTCTAAATCCTACTAATATTAAAGTATGAAAGTGTGTGGATGCTTGTATTACGCTTATAGCAATGAGCGGATTGTAATTAAATTTAATATACAGGTGAAGTAAAATTTGATATAACACATAAGTTATACTTTTCATTCCAACGAGAGTAAAACACCGGGGCGAAATTAGTATTATATAAAATTGATTTTTCAAAATTTCAGATTTAGGTACGTTCATATGAAAATAAGAAAAAGTTATTCAAATACTTGCTTCAATGCGATTTTTATTAAAATACTTTCATACTCCACATTCTTATTTGCCCGATGTTTTTGATAGAGTCGCTAGGAATTTTAATAAAATCTAGAAATCTAGCTTATTTGCTTGCTCCTCCTCTCTGCTGAAAATATATTTTATCTTTATATCTCCTCAAATTCCATTTTTCATGTTATAAGATAAAATATTTTAGAATAACTAAGTATAATTTGAATTTGACTGTTGTTGAAATTTGAAATATGTATTTCTGAAAGAAAAATAACAAAATGTAAATTAAGTTTAGCTCTTAATATCTATAAAATAGTTAAACAACTATGTGTCATAGGATTGCGAATCCCTGAATCATTTTGTAAAGAAAATTCTTCTATACAAATACCTATATATAAAGTTTGCATGACTCACAAATGCCTAAAATTCTTTATGATTTTATGAACGTTAAATTTCCGTTGAATGTATGTTTATTATACACACAACTTTAACTCAGTTTAATATTTATTGTACATAGGAAAAAAAACAATTTGCAGTTATTTTTAAACCGATTTTTAAATTCAATCACATCTTAAAACGAATATGTATTATTTGACGTTATCAAATTTGTTTTTTTTTTATTTAGGATACATTTTATGTTCAAAATTCGTTTAGTTTTTCAAATCAGTTCAGTATTCACATAAATTTAATTTGCCAACGAATTGTATAAAGTAAGTATAATTTTGAATAGTAAAATATACACCAAGGCTTGTGTCACGCTAAGGGAATAATAGTGTTTTCCTTCGAGTCCCGACAATCGAGTAATAAACATTACCAAGAAAGTCTCCCATAAATCTAAATGTTCATCGCCATTTTAATAGCTTTTTTGTTCTTCCATAACATGTATACTTTTTAATCGTATTTCCAGCCAGTTCATGACCAATGTTGCCAGAATATATCATTTTCAAATTATTACCTTTCGAATCTTAGAATATATTTGTTTTTAGCACATTACAAGTCCATGACCTCTAATATTACATTATTTACGAGTTATGTGTAGATAAAAAAACTAAATTTGTTTGCTTCGGATAGAATGGAAAATGGAAATTTATGGGTTCGCAAATCGGCCTTGTCGTGCACTAGAATTCGAGCATAAAGTTCAAATAATAATGTAGCTAAGCATGTGTAAGATTATATTATATTACATAAAATAAGACTCGATAGACTTCAATTTGAAAAAAAAAACGATTTTTATAACTAAAATGTGATATTTTTTAATTTATAATACTGTTTGTATTTTATCGAACGCATTTGCTTTTCAAATTTTGTACAGTTCGAACTTTAAATTCGAAACATTTTCACACACCCACATCACTGCGCACTGGCTGGTAAGTCGATTATAACGGTCGGCAGGGCTTACACTTTTGATTTTTTTTTCTTTTTCCGTGGCACGCGCCGATCGCCCGGTGATTCAGTGTCGGCAGATGGCGACCGCTGTTTTTGTGCTATCAGCTGATGTAACGGGCAGGGCCGGCCTCCTAATGATCCGTCTTATGAACTCTGCATGTTGCACAGTTGCATAATTAAAAAAAAAGGTTTTCGGTGTATTGATTGATCGTTTAGTACGATGGTTGTATTTAGATTTTGACTACTGATTTAATACTTTTTTATCGATCGTCGGCTAAGTATCATCCCATATCCTAATCGTAACTAATATTCCAACTACTATTTATAAATGCAAAAGTGAGTTTATTTGTTGGTTACCTCTACACGCTTAATCTACTGAACCAATGTTCCTAAATGTCGCATACACGTAGTTAGGAGTACTAAAAAGGACAGAGGGTACTTTTATCCCAAAATTTCCACTGAAGTGGAGCACCGGGGTGCAGCTCGTTTTTTTTTAATTTTGTCTATAACTTTGGAATAAATCCTTAACTATTATAGCTCTTGCTCTGTCTCTTTTTTGTTTAGGTAAATGAAAAGTTTTAGTAATGAAACCTAACTATGTACTTAGAATATTTTGCTTAGCTTTTCTTTACAAAGATTTGTTTCAAAGATTCGCACAGCGAACTTATTTACTCGAAAAGAAGGCTGTTATTTCCTTAACAAGCGAAATAAATAAGTTAAACCATTAGAAGACATTGCCACAAAAACAAACAGGAAGCGACGCAGACGCTTGTTTACGTCAAATTTATCTTTTTAACCAAAACAGCTTATAACAGTACAAAGTATTCGTAAAATAGTTCCCCACTTTACTGAGACCACGTTAAAAATCCTAGCGAATGTAAAATATTATTTATTTGAAGCCAAATTTCTAATTAAAAATTATACCCAAATTCATAGTCGTATCTTAAGTTTATCAAACCGCACTATTTAATTCGCAACCTCTGTATTGTATAGGCAAAGTACTTAGTTCTAAGATCTTTGGCAAAATATTGTGAATAAATGAATATGAATAATATTACCTTGTAGTTGTATATAATAATAATGTAAGGTTGTTGTTGTAAGAAAATACACATCTATACAAAGTCGGTAAAAGGAAATTATAATCCTATCTAATATTATAAATGTGAAAATGAGTTTGTTTGTTACCTCTTCAAGCTTCATCTACTGAACCAATCTTCCTGAAAATTTTCATACATATTGTTAGAAGTACTGAGAAGGACATAGGGTACCTTTCATCCCGGGAAAAACACTGTTCTCTCAGTAAACTAGTGCATAATGATATTGTTATTATATTGCTTACTCAAGTAAAAACTGAAGCTGTGGCATATCTAAATTGAAAATGTACCTCGGGCGTAATGTACAATATTTTTTTCTATATTTTCAAAGCGCCATTGTTTTAATATTTAGAATTCCGATGAGCTGCGGGGACTAGCGTTCATTTGCCGCAAAACTTTTTCAAGCTTTTTCTATTTGTGAAGTAAATTATTCTACTGTGTATTTTAGTAAATTAACAATTTTTTTATACAGAAAAAATATATTTCTATGTCACATTCGATGCAACCACATATTTTGACTAATGTGTAGAGTTTTTGGACTTGGGGCGTGTAGAGTTTTGCTTTACATGACATCTGATAACTTTTTGACAGTGCCAACCATATGGTCTAGTTTTGGCAACATTTTACATCAAAATGTTTTTGGTGGGTTTCTTTATACAGAAAAAATATGTTTCCAAGTTATATTCTGAATACCTAAGCTGCTAGATAAAAAAAATTATACCTATTCATTAAATTAATTGACACTAAATTTATAGTGTAAGAAAACTCTTTTTTTAATAAATATTACTCATTTATATGTTTCAACATCATTACAAATGTTATGTCTGTACATTTAGTATTTTTAACTGTAAATGAATAGAGACAGTTAAAAAGAACAATAGAAAGCATTAAAAAAAATTTTTGGAATTTCTTGTCTGTCTGTCTGTCTGTCTGTCTGTCTGTCTGTCTGTCTGTCTGTCTGTATGTATGTACGCGTTTCACGCAAAAACTACTGGACGGATTTGAATGAAACTTTTTTTGTTGTATAGCTATTAAGCCTGGGCAACATATAGGCTATAATTCATTTTGAAAACTGGAGGGACACTGATGAATGAACCATAGCAGAACAGCTAAACTATAAGAAATATGAAAATGGTGCCGTATGACAAAAGTCGAAAGTTCAACCGATTTGAATGAGCATTTTTTGTTGTATAGCTATTAAGCTGACATTTAGGCTATAACAATTGAAGATCTGGAACACCTGATCAAAAGCTCCAACAGACCAGCTACACTAAAACATTTATGGAAATGGTTCCTTAACAAAAGTCGTTCAACCTGATGAGCATTTTCTGTAGACATAAAAATTGAAGATCTGGAACATCTGAACTGCAGAGACCAGCATAACATATATGGAAACATGTCTGATGAGCACATATAAAAATTGAAGATCTTGACATCTGATGAAAAGCTCCAAAAAGATTTTTCATCTAAATCTAAAATCACGCGGGCGAAGCCGCGGGCAACAGCTAGTAATAAATATTACTCATTTATATGTTTCAACGTCATTACAAATGTTATTTGGATCAATATTGTTAATGTAACGAGTTATCAGTTAAAAAAAAAACTCGTTTGCATTAAAAAGATGGCCGAGTTCTCTTTACAATGCTGTGGTTGTCTTTTAATCCTTTAATAATATTCGTAATGGACATTAAACTATTCAAGTAACGGTTACCGTTGGATATAACCGGTTTTATTAAATCATTACAAATCATTCCCACATCATACAACTCATACATAACTTATATGATATGAGTTAAAAATCTGCTGTGGTATATATTCAAGGAAATATATTTTTTATTTGATTGATTCTATTATAGTAGGAACTTTCAAAAATATAAAAATAAATACGTATACGATCGTACAGTCTCGTCTCGACGACACATAGTTAAAAAGTATCAATATATCCAATCTTGCATACTTTTTTTTAAATTCATCTTACGTCAAACTCCATATGTCACTTAAGTATTTATTGATCCAAAATAAGCTCATTTATCTTAGTAAAGATTAAAAAAAAAACTATTCAAAATTCTATCTAAATCCTCATCGGAACAATTTTCAAAACGCTCCATTTGCGAAAGAGCCCTGCTACTGGACAACAAATCAATACTTTTTCCTAGCAAAGACTACCCCAATGCACGCAACTAATTCATACAGCCTAGAACACATCGCTATAAATAACTCTATACATAAGACCTCTTTTCTACAACCAAACAGGTACGCACACATGCGCGTGGACCGACCAATCGTAGCGCAGTATTCGTGTATGCACATGATGTTGATGTGTGGGTAAGTGCGTGAGGGGTGCGTTGATGCACCCTTGCCATGCATTAAACACGAAACTGAACTGCATTTTATTATTACTATTAAAATAGGATTTTGTTTGCCCCGGATAGATATTACTTCATTTTTATTGGTTTAACTCATGTGATATTTTTTCTGTTTTTCTAATTTAACCAAAAAATATTTATTTATTTAACCTTTATTGTACAAAAATACAGAGTAAACGTACTCGTACAATAGGAGGGCTTAATGCTAAAGCATTATCTACCAGCCAACCTTTGGGTTATACAGAAAATTTTAGGTGGGTGTATATTAATATCTATGACTGAATCGGTGATTTCATAATACAGTTCGTATCTGTAATGATGTTATAATTATTTTTAAATAAATAAAAAATAAAATAAAACTTTAATCAGTTTTAACGATTTAAATAACATTATATCTAATACCCAGAAAAAAACTTCTCATTCAAATCATTCCATTTTAAATCTCTTTAACTATTGGTCTGGCCACTAACAATTTTCTCCTTTTTTTGTTCTTTTTATGCTTCAAAATCATTACTGGCATAATATTTCTTTGTTTTTTTTAAAGCACGTGCATATATACCTATCACTAAACTATAACAAGGTGAAATGTTAAGTGATGTGTGTGTAACTGCGTAGGGCGCCGGGGCATCGTAGCGGCAAAATCGCGCGTGCCCACGCATACAGACCAAGTGACAACCCTAGCTATGGTGGATCTTTAGCACTAGTTAAAATAAAATAGGCACATAGGTACATGATTATTATTATTTTTCAATGAATCGCACATAGGGTACTTAAAGCCTATGCCATGTGCTATTCCTGGTATTTTATACTCCTGTACCAAATTTCACCTAAATCTGTCCAGTAGATTTTACGTGATAGTAACAAACATCCTCATCTAAACTTTTGCCCAGAATTGGTACTTTTAGCTTTTTAATAAATGAGTATTAGCTGCTTCCACGCTGGTCTGGGAGCGAAGAAAAAGCATATAACGTGCCAGTTGCTTCTCTTCCCGCGCGGATTGTAAAAGTAATTCAAGGGAAAGGGCTTTAAACTGGGGATTCCTCCACTCATAGGCGATGGGCTAGCAACTTGTCACTATACATACTTACCTGAATCTCCATTCCATCAGAGAGCCCACTATTCAGCTAAACGTGGCCTTCGAGCCTCACGACTCTTGGCTCTGTCTACCCCGTAAGGGATAAAGACATGATTGTATGTATGTATGTAGTATTAGCCATGAATTCATGAAGTGGTCGTCAATCATTACTAAAATTATACTACGAGCTACGATGACTAATTAGAAAGAAAAAATTCGTTAGATGGTTAGTCTTACAATTACTTGACACAAATCGCCGTGGCTAAGCGATCGTATAACATTTTAAAACCTACCTGAGCATAGATTTAGCTACGCAGCTAGGCACACTAGTTCATACAGTTCATTAGAGACCCCGCGCCCGTGCAGCGTAAAGACACCACCCTTCCAACACCCCCTCTCATCCCCCCCTGACACCCCCCACTCAGCGCCCTTACGTCAGAGATCTAATTCTGCACGCGTTCGAACACACATTTGAATAGTCAAGATTGTCGCTGGTTTTTTTTTAAACGGAAAAACGTCTAACTAGGTTTTTACCACTAAACTATATAAGCACAAGTGCTGTTATGTATAACTAGCTTTCGCCCGCGGCTCCGCCCGCGTGAATTTCCCACGGGAACAGTGCTTTTTCCCGGGATGAAAGGTACCCTATGTCTTTCTCTGTACTTCTAACTATGTGTATGCAAATCAGGAAGATTGGTTCAGGAGATGGAGCATGAAGAGGTAACAAACAAACAAATAAACAAACAAACTCAACTTCGCATTTATAATATTAGTTAGGATTAATAAAAAAATATACTTATGTACTTTAAAATGCTGCATTATTACATAATTACTAACAATGTCAAATTAGTATTAATATATGTAGAGTTTTAATTTCTTCAATAATTATTTTAAATATATTGAAATAATTTATACACTTTATAATACTTTCATGATTATAATATTTTTTACCATAAACACAACTCGTTTTCTACTTGATCAACTGTGAAATGGCACCTGTCTAAGTTATTATAGGTGTGTAAATATAGGTGACTGAAAATAATACATAAAGCTAAAAAATAACGATGTCTAAAGCATAGAGCAACACGGACCACCACGCGAAGTCTAAATGCGAAATCTTGTATACATTATGAGACTTGACCTGTGCCAAGTCTTTTCGAAATTCGTACCAAAGCGAACTATATTTTTCACAAACAAAAAAAAAATATTTTTATTATGCTTGTCTCCTATGCCTGAACTTGGGACTTGATGAGAATGTCGTGCCACAACACTGGTCGGGAAAATAAGCTAGATTTTTTGTTTTTTTATTATTGTTAAAATTCTTGGGAAAGTACGTCGACACGCAAAGAAAAACAACTACATACTTACATCAGGAAATTAGGTCGCGCCCCAATTCCAAACACTTCATCAGATCAGTTCCGCGGAAAGACTTACCTACGCAGTTTCCTCAATAGCACATGGGCGGGTATGTATGACATACTATGTGTATGTGGGACCCGCCCCCGGTGAACGCATAACCTACAAATGTGCACTTACGACGAACTCTATGTTGCTGGAGTTAGCTGCGAAACAGTTTTTTTTTTACTTTTTTTTCTAAAAAAGGCGTACTTATCAAATTTTATTTTCATGACTTGAGTAGAGTCGTACGTACTTATGCCTAAATATAATTAAGATATATTTTTCAATACATGGGTACCTATATATTGTATGCCGTATTTAGTCTACCCTCTTACTTGTGTTATAAATTCGAAAGTATGTTATTGTTTTTTCAATGACAGATTAGGCACACAAATATGATATGTCCTGGATTAATAAGTATAATAATTTTATCTCCAAATTTTCACAGGTATTCACAGCTTCGAAGCGCTTTAATATTAACAAGAGCCTCGCTACTTTTACAAAAACCTTCTAGTTAGCAAACTAATAACGTATCATATATCTAGCTAACTCTAGTTATCCTGGATATAACTAGATCTATCCAGCTAGGTCCGCAAAGCGCTGGGCGTGACGAGGGGACGCGTAACCTACTGAACCTGCTACTCATACGCACCCCCACTCACGCGTGCAGGAAAAACGCACGCCACGGCTTAATTGCGAAAAGGGTTTGAATTTCAACCTAGATGCTGAAAAATATGCTATATTTACCTTATAGTAATCAGTATAGGCTGATTACCAAGGCCCGCAAAAAACATTGGCGTGTTTCTTACAACAAGAGTATTTAAATATACAATATAGTAGGTATATGGCTTGACAAATTCGCTTGCTCAACAATCAGTAACCCACCAACGCGTAGATAGATAGATAGATAGTTCAACACTTAATTGCACCATTTACAGAAAAGAACATACAAAGAAGTCACAAAATGTAAATATATAAATGAGCGCACCATGCAAAGTATCTTGCATGTTTTTCATACAAACTTTCACCTTACATGCACACAATTTTGTATTTTAAAGTGCTTATTGATTTTTCGAAGAGCCGCTACGAATCTCTTTGCTAGAAAAATATTAGAAACGTTATAAGTATTCATTAATATAGTAACTGTTTTTATAAATGAGTAAGTAAGTGCACAATGAATAAATGAGATTTGTATATTAATAAATGAGTTATCGTAAACATTTATTTTAAACCGATAATCGTAGCTTCGTAGCCTCTTAGAACTACGAGTTCGAAGTTGGAAAATAAAAATTCTATAAAATTTTATTTTTTCTGTTTCTTTTCTACTCACACAAAAAGTAGTCTGAAAATATATCCTGTGCGAATTGATAAAACCGATCAAGGAAATCGGCAACTCTGCTCAAGGGTTACAAAATTTCCATTTTTCCATTTTCACATCTTCACATCATACTACAGCCTCCGACTTTTACTTCCCCAAAAAGAATAAAACATGAAAATATATATTTTTTATTATAAAAATAATAAGGTAAAGAAGGCATTATTCTCATAAAATGCGTAATTAAGGCATCATTTGCCCTGGACAATTTACGGATTCAGCACCCTTCTGATTAGTAACGAGCTCTCGGCCGGGTCAACTTCGAGAGCATATCCCGGTCGCCCCGCTTGCCTACTTATTTCCCCGTGTGTTTACGTGGAAGTATAGACTAGGCGAGTCATATGGACAGTGCCATATACCAGTAACAACGACAGAGCCATCAGCGTAAAGAAATACTGGTCTAAACTAATTTGATAGCTATTACAGCTCGACAAGAAGAAGAAGATATGGACAGTGGACTTAGCTGTGCTATTCTCCATATTAGCGTTTAATCTCAAAGTCGTAAAATGCCAAGGTTCGAATGCAAGCACGATGGTAATTTCGTATTTCGCGTCCTATTATTTATCTACACATTTTGACATGTTGATGTTGAATCAAAGTGAGTGTCGATGTCTAATGGAATAAGTAATGGAAAATTTCATAAGTTGTTTGATTTTCTTTTCAAATTTGGATAATTTAGGTAACAAATTATCCAAAATAAATATTATAATTGTTATGGAAATCCTTGGGGGAGGCCTTTGTCCAGCAGTGGACGTCTTTCGGCTGAGAGAGAGAGAGAGGTAACAAATTAGACGTATTGTTTCTTAATTATTAACTGCAATGACTGTAATCAATGTGTGGCCTAAAATAAAATAGGGCAGCAGACTAGCAGTAGAGTTTCAGTGTTCATCTTATAAACTCTCAGAAAATCATCGCTCAATTCCCTCTAACTATCTCTCTCTTTCTGTCTAACAAAAATGAATACGCGTTTACCGCAATAATATAGAACGAGCCTAACTTACTTTATTACCAATTTTTATCTTCTGCCCCACCAATGGATCGTCCAATGTGATCCAGATCTCTTTTATTTACATATACACTCATTGCGTCATCATCGAACAATCAACACAGGCTAACGACCTCCTAGAGCCTTCCATACCCTTCCAGCCAGCCTTCCAAGACCTCTGCTGACTTCCCCAACCTCCCTTCAACCACCATTATCTTTAAAAAAAGAAAGCGGGGCGGTAGGTCTTGGTATAATGGTAGGTAAGTTTATTGTGTGACCCAGGCACTGATAGGTAAATTGCAGTTTTTATGCAACGGGGAGAGGCAGCCCTAGGTGTAATCGAGGTAGTTTCAAAGATGAGGGATGATACCGTGATCATTCGTAATTAGCTCGAATTGAAAGGAAAGGGTTCAGGGTTGTGTAAAAACATAAAAAGAATCTAGCTCAGATTTGAAGAGAAATTTACTTAGATGCGCTGAGCTGAAAATGATACTGTGGTGAAACGCTTGGTCATGTTATACTAAATAATTAGTATTATATAATCTGTAGTAATTCTAAAGACCTAAATTTGGTCTAGTAGTTTTTGCGTGATGCGCGTACAAACATAAAAACTGACAGGCAGACATAACGACAAACAAAAAATTTAAAAAAATCGTTTTGGCATCTATTGGTCCTATAAAGACCGCCATTATTTTTTTTCTTAAATATCTCTTAAGTACAGACACAGACCTGTTCAGTTTTATTATATGTATTCATGAAAACACATAAGGAGGAGCGGGGTCTCCTAACACAGGCTCTTTGATGTCTAAAAGGAGGCCCCATCCATTATAAGTAAAACTGTACATTGTTACTGAAATAAATACATTTTTATTTTTATTTATTTATTTTATTACACAACTACACATTACAGACGGTCAACTATTACTTCGTGTTGATGGATCCTTCAAGTATGACCCATCAAATATAACTCGATACTACGCGACAGGGAATTTTCCGATAACGTCGTACCGCGTACCGCAATAGAATTTCAGAAATACCGAGCTATACGGATAGTACGGCCAGAGGCACATTCACAAGTTCATAGCAAATTCGCTGCTATTACCAACGCATAGAGATCTATGCATCGATGTAGGAATTCAAGTTAAGTTATTGGTCCAGAGACATTTCAAAATCGAGTTTGCTCTTGCTTCACACCCGTCATCCGACCCTTACAAAACGTTTTTTAAAAGTAAAGAACAATAATTAATATCAGAATTTTAATTTAATCGAATTTCATTAAATTTTTACATTATTTAACAATTTGTAAGAAATTAAAATACCACATACATTCGTTTTAAATTATTTTTTGGGATTGTCATAAAATCTACATTGTACGAATCATTTTTGCAAATTATCACCACCTGCAACTCTAAAAAATATCGAATGACATCGATAATTATATGAAAAATCGAGTAGCAATGATCATGATCACATGACGAGACGTAACTGGATCCCGGCGGGAACTGTAAAGTATAATTTATGATTCGAATCCGGATCCACGACGCTTCCGTCCTCAAACATTGTAACGCAATACCGCGCCACCTTTATTTGATTTACTATAGAGTTTTTATACTTTTTAAACCGTCCCTGGGAAACTGGCTGGAAACAGGAGTTACTACGTTTCATTGACTGTGCTTTATGATTTATTACTTTATTTTGTGTAAAAAATAGAGTGCCAGCTTCATTTCAGTCTAATACATAAAAAAATGTTTTCCTCTCACTCAGTTTGTACTATGGTAATAACAAAAACACTACCACAGCAATCCATATATGTATTTATGTATTATTCATTTAATTACACAACTTATTGCTATTTTTCCTACAATGAAACTTGCGTAGGACACTCGAACGTTTTTTTTATAATATCACAAAATATTAATATTTCGACCCTTAATTTTTTGAGAAATTGCTAGTGACCGACATTTATAAATGACTCTAAAATACGCATCATCATTGTAACATTTGTACATAAATATATGAAAAGCCATATCCATGTCTAATATACTGACCATAAATAATAACAGCAGACAATGGAGTGATGTTTATGGAAATTTTCACATTGGAAGTTTTGTATTATCTGTGGTAATTACGTGGCACGGTGTGATGGAGACATTCGTTGCACATCTGTCGCTTTTTGTCTATGCCTGATGTTTCGAAAAAGGAACGTTTCGATTTAACAGGATGTTGTAATGTTTTTCATTTAGCTGATTGGGTACAAAAACTGTACCTATATGTTTAGTAAAAATATGTGATATATTTTTTTTAATCATGTGCTTCTATGTACAAATCATGACAAGTAAAAAGACAATAGACGCAGGATGGTGTAGGAAATTAAAAAAGTAAAGGTACGTACCAAAGTGCAAAATATTATTTTCATGAAACCAAAAATAAAGTAAACTACTCGTAGCTTGACTGTAATTCAGTAATTATTTTATATGGGTTATAAATATTAATTATCCGTCCGATTCCTATAAGTAAAAAAACATTCAAAAATACTTTCCAAACTAAAATCCCTTTCAAGTGAGCTGAATAAAAAAAATTAAATCGTTGTACAATCCATCACTAAAACGTGCATTTATTAATTTTTGACATAAATGTCCGCCATATTGAATCGTGGCAGCTGTTCCTTGGGTTCGTTGACCTGCTTTTTATGGTATATCCAGGTAGAAAACTTTGTTCTATGGGTCGACCATAGACCTTTGGAAGCGTATGTTATTTTAAAAGATATAATATCCACAAATAATCCCTTAGGCGGAATCCTTTTATAAAATTATAATTAATTTAAATGTACTATTACAGATTAGAGCTCAAAATACGCGTATCTACTATTTTAGTTTTAATTTACGTTATTGACCCGTGTATACTTTATAATACGCACTTAAAGGCCAACTCATTAAAATACAAAGTAAACTGTGTTTAACTACTTCTTCGGTAATCAAGTTTATTAAAATGTATTACAAACTGTTTTAATACAAACTGTTTTAAATACAAATTATATTTGAAAATACTTATATTTATGTACGTATGTACATAAGCAAAAGAATTATTAATTGAAGAATGACCGTCGCCGACTTACTATTGTTAAACATACCAACAGCTAAGAATAACCGCATACTTATAGGTAAGTAGAGTAAGAAGACCTCATTAGTGTTGCAATAATTAAGTTAATACCAAACTTACACATAACTGGCGTCAATAAACTTGCCGCATAAAACAGGCATAGTTTAGTGGACAAGACAATAATTATGCTAGTAAAAACGCGATCGAGTTTAGAAAATCGATCATGTGACCTTTCAACGACGTCTTTCAACGTAACCTTTTAGCAACGTAGCACGCGCCTGAGCAGATGTGATCAGGTAGGAAGCACCATATGTCGGGTCGTCAGCTGCGTTGACGGATTTATAGAATTGTTCCATTATCCGCGATTCGAAAATCAAACTAGATATTGTCTATGATAGATTTTAAAAAGAGTACCTTTTTCGGGAATACCTAACTCCTTTGTGTTTAATTAATAGCTTAAAGCATAGAGTTAGGAAACAAATAATAACATTTTTTTTTCTAAGTCTATGGCATAAACGGTATATTTTTTTCAGTAAGAAGTAAAGTCATCTCATTCTAAATTAAACTTGTTCACAAGTTTACCAGAGAGGTTAGTTTTAAAGAAGCTAATCTCTGGTACTGTTAATAAGATTGGAAACATTATTTTTGGGTATAATTTACATGCTATCTAATCTAGCTATCACGTACCTTAAAGCTTTAGAGGCTTTACACATTGTTGACTCACAATTTTTGTACCAAAAATAACACATTTTTTATAATAAAACTAACAAATGTTTTCCTTTTTTCCAGGTAAGTCCCTCAAAGTCAATTTCAGAAACAACAGACATCAACAGATGGCGACCATCGAGAAGGTAACAAAATAGTGAAAATGCTTTTTCATTACTACCCCTATTGAGTTTTTAATTAGACAACATAGCAAATACCAATTTATATTCAAACATCGCATATTTTAATGTTGGGTTAGAATGTAATCACTTGATTTAGGTGTTATTAAAGTCTAGACAAAAGGCATTGTAGATCTGGACACGCTTACAGAATAAATTAACGAAACTTATTAAAAAACGAATTAATTTATGGCAACAAATTAAAAAGTAAACTACTTACTGGCAAGTTGCAAAAAAACAAAATCCAAATTCTGTTTAAAATAAAACGCATCGATACCTATTTGAAATGAGAACAATTCGCATACGCCGCAACCTCTATAGCGACTTGCTTGAAAGGTTGAATGAGTCATTGCGGGGGTTGCGGGGGGAGAGGCGCGCGGGAAAACGGTCGAGGGTGAAAATGCGACGTTGCATTTCCCCGCTCGGTTCTACGCAAAGCGCTCTGTTGCCGTTTCTTTAATTATGCCTTCGCCGATTTTTTCTTATAATTAAACTTATTTGTGGCTCAAACGGCTAGCCTCACTCCGCTCTGATGCTTGCGAATAATTACAATTACTTTGCAGAAATAGCAAAGGATGAGTGGAACTTTTTAATGACACGGTATTTGGTGGCTCTTTGGTTAATTAGGTGTATTGGACTTATTAAAATATATCATTATTGTTTCTGAATAATACAGATTTTATACGAAAATTATTTTTTCTGAACTTCAAACTTGAACTAAATGTCTCAATTTTCAGGTGCACTTTTAATGATATTTCTACCTTCGACTGCAACATTTCAGTTTCTGTTATTTTTATACAATGTTTACATTTTTTTTAAAGATTTACTTTTATCGGTTAAACCAGCGAAATCTCACATCGCCAGGTGTTATCAAAATGCATTAAATTAGCGAATAATTCATCAGACATTGTGCCGAGCTTTGCACGAAAGCTTTTGTTGCACAACTTGCGCAAGCTCGCGGCGCACAAAAGAAACTTTACCTGGCTTTTTGTGCGTTTTGTGCAAACGAGACAATACCTTATTCAGTTATCTGAGCTGTCAAATGTCAACAGAGTAATGCAAGCTAGATTTTGATTTCTATAACTTGGGCATAGAGTTTAGTTTAGCCTGTGAATTGACGCAGATGCGCGACCTATCAAAAGCAGATTTATTGTTATCAAAAGAAATGGTTTGCGCTCCGCAAAGATCTATAAAATGGCGACAGGAATGCAAAATTAAATAAACTATTCCAACCTTAGGTAGGTTATACAGTGTAAACTCTTTATAACGTTATCCTTTATAACGTTATCCTTTATAACAATAAACTCCCTGTAACGTTGAAGTGAGCCCAACTTGGTTGGTTTGCGTTAAAACCCACATATTGAAACACTCTTTATAGCGATATGACATTCTCTATTACGAAGAAATGTGTTCATATTTTTAGGCAGTAAATATTTATTATCGGTATTATTGTTTATGTTATGTTATCAGGTAACAAAAGACTGAAGCTCCGAAACATCCGAGGTCGGTCTAATAGCTTTTGTTATCCTTAATTGCCTTGAACACGTGCAGTATGACGCATTGTTTAATTTAGTTATTTTTTTGTTCACTCCATATAACGATAACTCTCTATAACGACAAAAATGCTCAGTCCCTTGAGTTTCGTTATAAAGAGTTTACACTGTATTTAGACTGTACCTATACCTATGAGGTCACTATTTCAGATGACTTTTATCATTCATTCTGTTTATGTGGTGCCTCTCCCCAAACTATGGCACATTTATTGTCTTGCCCAGCGTACCCTACTACCTGTACGCTTAATAAAGACCTATATGACGCAACAGATAATGCTGTATCTGTGGCGTCATATTGGTTATCACCCGCCACGCCTAATCGACACGCGAAAAAGAAGAAGCTATCATTAGTTTTTTTAATATACATAAAATAATTTAGTCTAGGTAATTATAATACGTAACGATAACGATCGAAAAATTAGCTTCCCTCATTAAGTATACAAAAAGCGAGCAGAATGAAAAAATCGATTAAAAATCTTTATCAGCAAATTGGTCAAGCTTTAAAAAGACTACAAGCTTTCGATAAAAACCTGGCGCGTGCATTTAAAAAAATAAAGGACATCCTCGGCGTGCGCTGCGCAAGAGCAAAAGCAAGATGGCGCGCGTCCGCCTGCCAGCCACTTCCGCGGCCGCATCCGGCCGTAATTCGACTCCTGCGCAGCCTGCGGGCAGCCTTAGCCAATCGATTTGCAGCGTAAACTTTGAAAATCATTCTTATTTATTCCTAAAGGTTAAAAGCCTTGTAGTTTAAAAACTAAGAAAAGAGAAGGCGTTAAAAATGTAATACCTAAGGAATTACCGGCCAAGTGTTTGTCTGGCTACGTATTATTACAGGTAAAAATTGAAAACCTTTTTATTACTACCTAATTATTTTTAATGACTTTTGGTATATATAATTTGCTGTACCTATATTAAAGAGAGAAAGAACTTCTTATGTTTTTTTAAATAAAAAAATATTATTTGGGCGTACAGAGTCACTTCTACAGATAACCCTTTTATTTTTTAGAAATCATACTTGCTATTAAATTAATAGCAAATATATTTTGTACCAACACAATAGATAGATTTACCTGTCATACAAAATAAATTCAAATAATGTTAAAACAAATCGGTAATTTTATTCAAAAATCGATTCTATCTAGTGCTTCGGTATTGGTGTAAACTACGTTCAGGAACCTTGACATTATCTTAATGGATTCACGTCACAAAGACTTTCGGCAGCTCGGCTCCTTGCCTAGTCAATCGCAAACAATTTATTCATTCATCGACAATTGTAATAAGGCCACGCGCGATTTTATTTCTAGCATATTTTAAAGTAAAACACATATTTTTTCCTCAATCGATCGATTCTGCAGCCACATGTTGCGTAACAACTCGATTATGATTTCGACATAAATAATTCCGAAATACTCGCTTCCTGAAATTTCAAAAATGGAATTTGGTACGCATTTGTCATCGAATAAAATAAGTTTCAATTTTGTCGACGCGCTTCGAATTATAAAACTGTAAATTGCACGAGAAATATTCTACTCGCGTCCCTTTGTGAGTCGATAGTCGTGAGAGAGGGACAGAGATATCTTGCCGACCTGTTCGCACTCATAAGGATGACACTTCCGAGAATCGTCTGAGCTTTTGAAGTATTTGAAATGCCCCACACACAGTACCGTTAGTTTACTACAAATACAACTCACTTTTAGATTTTTTCATTCGCTCTTTTGTTATTCGCGTCTCCCCCTTGTGCGAATTTAAGAAAAAATGTATTCGCGTGTCTATTAAGGTGTCTTTCGGCCAGGAAGCAAAGCGAGTATTCATTAGCGGTTAATGCGGATAACCGCATTCACAAGCAATTTTGTCCTTGATTTTTCTACTTATTACAACGAAACCAGGATATTTAAAGAGCCATAGATTGGATACTAAATCTGGAAATGGAATAGAAGAGAATTAGATTTAACATACATATTACATTTATCAATAGGATTGTCTTGACTCTTAGGACTACTTAGAAGAACAAATTTATCAATAATAATATCATGTATATGAACACTATCAGTTTGAAAATTTTCCGATGCGAATACTTTTGTGTACTCATATCTCAGAATTCTTTCTTCCGTTTCTTAGGTACGAAATTCACATAGAGAAAAATATATTGCGCTCCATTGCCACTGCCAACATTACAAAACGAAAAAGTTCGTTTTCGGAACTACCCGTGCACGCCGTTCGTCGACCGGGGCGACGCGACGTTGCCAAAACGGAAAGTGAAATTTCGTCACACTCTCCCTCTCGTTCACTCACGCACACACGCGAATACCGTTCACTAGTTCACTCACTGTATCTGTGTGAGTGTAATTCGGTGCTTTCGGCGGTCGGTGTACGTGTGTGCGTGTTGTTTTGATGAATGCTATTGCTATGTAAGTGCTGTGTTTGTGTGTGTTTGTATGAAATGCAGTATATAAGTACGCGGAAGTTCGATCGACTTGTAGACGCAGACGTTTCGTGATTCTGGACAATTAAAGTTATTAGTAAAGGAGAATTCTTTCGCAAGTTGTCCTAACGAACGGTTTTGTTGCTTTCGTACGGTATTAATTGCATTTTGCTTGTAAACGTATATTGGTCTAATTGGGAAGAGATGGACTTTAGAAATAAAATGCAGTAGAATATAATGATGTAAAGTTTTTGCTAGAATTGCGATATTGAACTCACAAAATGTTGACATTAAATAAGTATGTACCTAGGTAATTAGGATGAGGATATCAACGCAGAGACAAAACCACTGATTGTAGAGACTTAAAATTTTGCAGAGAGTTTCTTTATACAGACTATTCATACAGATTATGATGAATAAAAAGGAATTCTGGAAATTCTACCCCTAAGCTGTTAAAATGGGTGCAAAACAAAATTCACGCGGGCGAAGCCGAGAGCAAAAGCTCATTTAAAACAATAGTAAGGGTGGAATGGAATTAAAATCAAAAGTAAAAGAACAATAGTCCTTTTACCCCGAAAGACACATAAAGGAAACGATAAGAAACCTACACATAACTGTACTTTTTAACTGTATATATAATCTATGGCAAAGTTCACTACTTACTACTTACGGCATAATACATAATGTCAAGTGTCTATTTACATAACAGTATAGCAAGCCACGAGTAAAGGCGTTGACCTTCATTCTGACGACTGTATAAGCTCACGGCTCGAGGCGCGAAAATCCGATAACTTTCGCATCCCCCCCCTTCCGCCCTCCCCACCCCCCCTTTAATGGCATAAAAAATCAATTTCCCGCCCAAATTACGCCGACTCGACAAATTGCGAACGCGTCTAGTCTATAATCGAGAGTTTTTCGGCATTTAGAGCTGGGAATATATTCCGGTGTTATTTTTCAAGAGATAATTCGAGTTTAGGCGAATATGGTGATAAAAATGACAAAATAATTTTAGCTTTTAACAGTTATTTAAGACAGTACATGAATTTTATTTAAGTATATATAGGTGTCATTACAATTTTAAAACTAACTTGTCAAAAAAACAAGACAATTTTAAAAATATTTGTAGTCAAAAAAAATGTTTTTAGATCATGAAAGATCTATAAAATAAGCTGGAAGATCTAAATTGATCTTTTCCTATTATTTTGTCATAAAGAGCCTGCAATTTAAACGATCATTAACTTACCAATAAAAACAATATCACTCAAGCATTGACAACCAATAAAACAGCCAAGATTCGTACCCCATCAATAAGCAGTAAAAAAAAGTAAAAATGTTACGGAAGAATTCGCGTAAGATATTTTTATTATTATCATAAATAGGAACTAAAAACGTGGCCCTCAATTTTTTTATCGTAAAATAATATTCCGTATTATTCTAAGTGAATAAGTATATTGTGGGTGCATATATTTTATGTTTCTAGCTTTTTTCTTCCAGAGTAGTAAATTTTATATATTTTCTTTTTTATTCGGATTTTTATTAAGGTCCTCTTTTTTCCGTTTTTGTATCAAAATTATCAATATATGTATTACTGTGTATACATTTTTTTATAAATAATATAAATATATTTTTTTATCTTTTGCCTCTTTATTAATAAGACTAGCTGGCGCCCGCGGCTTCGCTCGCGTTAATACTTTCTTAGCGGATGCCTACGTCATAACATCTACCTGCATGCCAAATTTCAGCCCGATCCGTCCAGTGGTTTGGGCTGTGCGTTGATAGATCACTATGTTAGTCAGTCAGTCACCTCTGAGTTATATATATATATATATATAAAGAAACTTCTCTTTAGCCTTTGAAATGTCATACAAGCTAACTTAATTCGCAGAATTCGATTTTGTGAAGATTTTTAACTAAGCGTGTTGTTGATAATTATATGTACTTTTTACTATAAGTTATGTTCTAAATAAATATTTTCGACTTAATTATTATCAGGATTCAAAATCAGACTTGCCTTAATTTTTTACACGGCTGATTTCCTTAAACACTTTGCAAAAGCGTGTTTAAATCTGATTGTTAGTTCATTTCCCTTCCACTATATATGTACAAACATAAAAACACAGTACAAATAAGTCCTATAAAATGAGATTACTTACAATTTTAAGCACTAATGTCCAATCAGCTTCCATTTTCCGCGCCAAACCCTATACCTATCAATTAAAGCTAAATGAAACGTACACGCGAATCATACATACATACACACACACATTTACATGTCCTGTCTGCCCGTGTGACCTTGGAGAGAGGGTGAAAGTGACGCCCCCACCCCCGCCCCGGTAGCCTTCCGGGATCTATTTGGAGGTTTTAATACCACCTTTTTGGAAATTATTTTAGTATAACTGAAATACGTCATTTGTGCCATTTCGGGGGGAATGGTGCAGGAGTGGCCACTTTAAGTTATATATAAGTTACTACCACATTTTACTAACAAAGAGCCTCTGTTACTTGTCAATAAATATTTCATTCATTCATTCGTTTATTTAGTATTTGTGTAGAGAAAAGGTGTAAATACATACTAATATTGTACATGCGAAAATCTGTGTTACGCTTTCACTGCTTCAACCGCTTGACCGATATTAATGAAATTTAGCCTGGAGGTAGTTCTAAAACCGAGCTCAAATTTAGGCCACATTGAAAAAAAACAACCCCAATACAAGTGTGCAGAGCAACTACGCTCTGCTGCCAGAAAATGTGCGCAGAGCGAATCCGGACAAACGAAGCGGCGGGAAGAATTCTGTACCGGAACTTCACCGGGAAAAAACCACCGGTAAAAAATAAGTACCGGGAAGAAATCTCCACGCGGCACCACGTTTGCCCGACTAAAACCTAAATAACTTAACGCAGTCTGCTACCACCGTAGCTTATGAAGGGAGCTACAGGGCCCTATATGATAACCTAACCTATAAATTAATTACACTTAAAAAACACTTACCAAGCTAAATCTTCCTTCTCTTCGGATCCAAACTTGAGTGTCTTCGGGAAGGGGAATTCCTAATCACCCTACCTAACCCTTGAGATCTCAATTCCCCAGGACAAATAAATAGATTTCTTCCCGTAGTTTCACTCGGGAACAGCCAGATGTGAACCGCCAGCCACGTTTCACCTCTCACAAGAAAAAGTCACCATGACGGGTACACAAACACAAAGTTCAATAGTTATTTAACAAACAGGAAATTCACAAATACAACTCAAGTTAATTAGCAATCAAAGAACGCGGGCCCTCTCGCGTATTAAAAATCAAACCGATATCGCATAGCAATGCAATGGCGACCGTCCGCGAGCCATTCGCGCTAGCAGTGTGAAAACCCCGAACGCCCTCTGGCGGCAGCAATGCGAAACGCCTGCGTTTAGTTTTACCCAATATATTACAAACATCCCCCCGTCCCGGTCTGAGAAGCAGACCGCTAGCTTACTCTACGGGAAGGCGGGCGAGAGAGGTCACACCTCTCCTTAAAATCGAACCGTCGACCAACACCTCAGCCACACGCGGAGTGCCATCTCCGCCAAGAATCAAACGTAATATGCGAGCTCGTCGCCAAAGCAATGAGGGCAAATTTGCCTCTTTTAACAATACTAAATCACCCTCCCTGGGAGGCTCAGTCCTGTCTGTCCACTTCACTCTTTGCTGCAGCAAATGCAAATATTCAAGCGACCAGCGACGCCAAAAGTCCTGGCTCATTTGCTGCAACATTTGAAAACGCGACAACCGATATACGCGTTCCTCCTTCCACGGGTATTCGGGCAGGGCATTCAACGGCCCTCCCACCAAAAAATGACCAGGGGTGAGAGCTTCCAAGTCATTTGGATCTGGAGATAGCGGACAGAGAGGACGAGAGTTGAGGACCGCCTCAACTTTACAAAACACTGTGGCCAGCTCTTCAAAAGTTAGAGCCGTGTCTCCGATAATGCGGCGGAGGTGGGTCTTTGCGGATTTCACAGCCGCTTCAAAAATCCCTCCCCAATGGGGGCAACTTGGGGGACTAAACTTCCAGGTTATTCCCCTTTGAGCAGCAATTTGACTTAAACTAGTACAATTTTTATCAATAAACACAGAAACATCCTTAAGATAATTTACAGTTCCTTTATAGTTTGTGCCATTATCCGACCTAATAAGGGAAGGTAGACCTCGACGCGAAACAAAGCGATCCAACGCGGCGACGAAGGCCTCCGTAGTCAGAGCCGATACCACCTCCAAATGGACAGCCTTGGTGGCCAAACAAACAAATACACACAAATAGCCCTTCACAATACGGGCATTACGAAAGGGAGAAGCCTTGATCGAAAAGGGACCGGCAAAATCGGTTCCAACGCCGTCAAACGGTCTCGAAGGTCGGATTCGATCAGCGGGCAAATCACCCATCTGTGGTTGCATCGTGGATGCCTTCAACCTATAACATGCAATACATCGAAACAGGACACTACGGATTGCTCTTCGGGCAGACAAAATCCAAAACTCGCGTTGCAAAATAGCCAACAAAGCATTGCACCCAGCATGGGCGTTACGAATGTGTCGATCAGACACCAAAAGCTGCACCAAGGGTCCGCCCTTGGGCAACAACAGAGGATGGCGAGTCTCATATGGAAGATCCGCCTTCCGGAGCCTGCCTCCAACCCGAAGAAGCCCATCCGAGTCGATGTACGGGTTCAAACGAGCGACCGCGCCCTTCAACTTAGCGCGTGCGTCGCGCAAGATACGAAGCTCTGACTCAAACCGTCCGGTCTGCACGACACGGACCCAATGCAACAATGCGCTCCGGCGCTCTTCTGCACCTGCAATCGGCTCCAACCGCTTTGCCTGTGGGTTTCTACAATTATGTATGAAACGCTTAATCCAACTGGTAACACCCAGAAGCTTATCCAAGCTGCTATACCGAGCAAGTAGCCAATCCGGCTCCGACGTCGTCTCAGCGACTACAGCATGTACACGGAGCCCAGTCAAACTCAAAGAAGTAACGTCTGTCTGACAGACAGGCCAAGAAGTTTCTGATCCCATCAGCCACTCTGGACCCCACCAGAGCGGGTGTGACACCAATTCTGGTGCCGTACAACCTCGGGAGGCACAGTCGGCTGGGTTAAGCTCTCCCGGCACATGTCTCCATGTTATATCAATTCCGATATTCTGGATTTGGGAAACCCGATTTCCCACAAAAACCTCCAAGGTATGTGGGGCCGCGCGCAACCATGCAAGCGCGACCTGGCTATCCGACCAGGCGAAGATGTCCCGTATTTCGACCGTGGCCGCCAGTTCACTGGCAACGTGATGCAACAATTTAGAGAGAAGGTGAGCTCCACTCAACTCAAGCTTGGGAATAGTCAGCCTAGTCCTGATGGGGGCGACCTTGCTCTTCCCTAACAAAAGCGAGACATTGACCCGGCCATCGGCGTCAACTGTCCGCATATAGACTGACGCGGCGTAGCCTCGCTCCGACGCGTCACAAAAGCCATGCAGGCTGGCTCGATATTTCCCGGGGGCAATATTCGACGAGGCAAGGCAATCCGATTGACTTCCTTAATCGATGAAAACAACTCGAGCCAATCATCCAATGGAGGACCAAACAGCGGCTCGTCCCACGAGACGCCCAAAGTCCAAAGTCTCTGAAGAAGACACTTCGCAGAGAATATCACTGGACTGATCCAACCGCTTGGATCAAACATACGGGCTATTACGGACAACACTGTTCTCTTAGTCCAGACCTTTGGTATTTCCAAGTCCACTTGGAATGTAAAAATATCGGTTAGCGGCTGGTACTGCATGCCCAGCACCGCTATCCTGTTGGGATCATCCACATCCTCAAACAGGTGAGGGTTCTGTTGGTGATCCTCCGGGATCCCTTCTAGAACTTTAGGCTCATTAGACAACCACTTACGTAGCTCGTAGCCACCTGTCTTCAATATTTCAATCAATTCATCCCGCAGTAGGAGGGCCTCCTCAATACTTTGGGCTCCGGTGCACACGTCATCAACATACAAGTCACGTGACAGCACGGAAGCCCCACGGGGAAAGCGGATCCGTTCCCGCTCTGCCAATTCAAGCAATGATCTGATGGCGATATAGGGACTAGATTTCAAACCATAGGTGTTTGTATTGAGTTCATACACCGTCACAGGATCCTCAGGGCGCTCACGCCAGAGTATCAACTGGAATCGCCTGTCCTCAGGATGTATGACTGTCTGGCGGAACATCATCCGGATGTCCGCGCCAAAAACCACTTGATGTCTTCTAAAGTTCAAGATGATGTCAATTATGTCCCTATGCAATTTGGGACCTGAATGCAAACATAGATTCAACGAAACTCCGTTCGAAGTGGGTGCGGACCCATCGAAGACGGTCCTCAATTTGCCTGTTGAGGCCTTCACCACCGCGTGGTGGGGCAAAAAATAATGCTCAGTTGAGCTCCAATCAACTCGAGCCGGAGACATGTGACCCAAATCCTCGTACTCGCGCATAAATTCAATATATTTATCGCGAAGTACGTGGTCACGCTGCATGCGTCGCTCCATGGACAGCAGTCGTTTCTCCGCAAGCGCCCTACTTTGCCCTAGGCTAGGAAGGGTAACCTAGTTACAAACCGACCGGAGGGCAACCTCTCCGTGGTCGATCGAAAAAGGGCTTCGCACTCAGCGTGTTCCGGATCCATCCTGGAACTCATAGGTGGCTCCTCCACCTCCCAAAACCTTTGCATGGTCTTGGCCAAGGACGCAGATGCGACAACCGGTGGCTCCTCCGCGGTGCCATTATCAAACACAGGGCCCATCAGGGCAAAACCAAAAATCGTAGACACTGCCATCAGTGAAGACGAACCCAGAGCCTTCTGTGTACCCAACAAAATCCAACCCAATACGTCCGAGCCCAGGAGCAAGTCCACTGGGCCGGGATGAAAGACAAAGGGGTCGGCCAAATCCAGACCCGAAACCAAAGACAACACACCCGGCGGTATGTCTGTCGAGGGGTGCCAACCCGCAATGGTATCCATTACCATAGCCGAAGTCGTGATCCTCATTGTGGAGGACTTCAGCGAAGAAAAGGTGACAAGTGTCTGGCCCGTCAGACACTTCACTTGTATGCCACCAACTCCAAGAAGTGGCACAGGCGAGTCTTCCACGACTAAACCTAACTGGCGTGCCACTCGAGTGGTAACCAAACTGCTTTGAGCCCCTGAGTCCAACAGAGCTCTCAAATTAATGGCTTCCCCCTACGACCCCATACGCGGACCACCGCGGTAGGGAGCAGAACCGTCCGCGGCTCTGTCCCAGCAAGGGAGCAAGCTAGTTACGGGCTCCCCACTCTCTCCAAACCAGGGGCGCGCCACTGACCCGGATAATATGGCGGGCGAGTGCACATCCCCATCTGAGGGGGCATAACCCGCGGCCCGGCCATACATATGGTACGGCGGGTGGTACTCCAGCCGTGGGTACTCGTGCAGCGGCGGAGAAAACCGCTGCGGCTGCATGTGTTGGGTATTGGTAACCCGCGTGGGGGGTGTCCCCACTCTCACGTCCGATCTAGGGCCCCCGCCCATGGGGGCCCTATCCGGGGCCTGGCCAGCTACATACTGGCCATGACCTTGGGGCGCGTGGTCCCGGTCCGCCAAGACCCGCGCAGGTACGCGACCCCCTCCCGAGGGGGTGCGACGAGCGAAGCCGCGTCCTCCGTCCGGTGGTGGAGGGCTTCGCGCAGGAGCGCCCCCGCCCATAGGGGACCCCTGCCTCAACATCCGGGTGCCATCCCCGTTGCGGTTCATGCAAAGCATCGCGTGGTGCCGCCCACGGCATGCACTGCATGGTATGGCACTGGGACAGTCACGTGCATAGTGACCGCCCAAACAATAAAAGCAAAGTTCATGCCGCTTTGCCATGCGGCGCCTATCTTGTACTGGCAGTCTCTGCCAGTCCCTGCATTGTAGCAGGCTGTGGCCCATCCGGCCACATTGCAGGCAGTCCGCGTCCCTCGCGACTGCTGCCGTGTGCGCAACCCGCACACCAGCTCCACGCGGTGGCGGTTGCCGTCCCTGTTGGGGCCTACGTTCAGGCGCTCTGGATGGCGCTGAGTCCGTCATGGTATTCTCAGCAGCCCGTGCCTCAAACTCCAAAAACTTCACCAAGTCAGTGAATGTTGGTAGGGTGGTGCTATCCCGTTCCGCATTCTCGCGCTCAAATCGCGAGCGGATGTCATTGGGCAATTTGCCCAATACAATGTGCACCAACAAAAAAGACCATTGGTCCACCGGCAGCCCCAGTGTGCGGAGCGCGTTACAGGCCACTGTAACGGGCGTGAGCAACTGCAGGCGCAACTGTGCCCTGTTGGCCACCTTGGGCAGGGCCATCAACTGTGCGGCGTGCGCATCCGCTAACAAACGTAAGTTTTGGTAGCGGGAGTTCAATAACTCCCAAGCCGTATCGTACTGGTCGTCCTCCACCCGGAGGTGCTGGATGAGCGACCGCGCTTCATCCTCAAGAGTGGAGAGGAGGTAGGCCATCTTCTGGGCCTTCGACAAATCCTGTCGGGCTACGACCAGGGACTCAAACATATTTTTATATGCTACCCACTCCTCCATCCTACCCCCAAAGTGGGACAGCTGAAGGGTGGGGAGCCGACCAGTAACCGCTGGTCCTTCCTGCCTAACAGGTGTGCGAGGGGCTGGTCCGCCAGCCTGTCTCGCCCTTATTGCGGTCACCGCCTCCGCGATATCATCGTGCAGACTCAGGATCTGGTCCATGTCCGCCATGTGACCTGCGTAGGCCTCCGGGGTAAGATCGGCTTCGGTAAGCGCCGCCATGGCCGCTTCCGCGCTAATCAATCGTGAGTGGAGGTGATCCGCTCTTAGCAGTATGGCGCCCTCCCTGTCCTTCCGGGACAGGAGTCCTCCGGCCGTCACAAACCATCTCAATTCGTTGGCGAGTGTCGCCCTAGCATTGGAGGCCTTCGCCATCGCGTCAAGTCACAAACAAAAAATAACAAAAGGTAAATAAAAAACAACAAAATCAAGCAACTACACGAAGAACCGCGGTAGGTATGAGAATGGCACAAACCCGGAACGCACGGTACAAACCGCAAACAAATACAAAAAAGGTTACAAATATTCTTATACAAACAAACTAAGAAAAATCTAATAATTTTTACAAACAATTAATTATTTTTTTACAAACGAACAAATAGAGGGTAGATAAACTACGCTCTGCTACCAGAAAATTGTGCAGAGCAACTACGCTCTGCTGCCAGAAAATGTGCGCAGAGCGAATCCGGACAAACGAAGCGGCGGGAAGAATTCTGTACCGGAACTTCACCGGGAAAAAACCACCGGTAAAAAATAAGTACCGGGAAGAAATCTCCACGCGGCACCACGTTTGCCCGACTAAAACCTAAATAACTTAACGCAGTCTGCTACCACCGTAGCTTATGAAGGGAGCTACAGGGCCCTATATGATAACCTAACCTATAAATTAATTACACTTAAAAAACACTTACCAAGCTAAATCTTCCTTCTCTTCGGATCCAAACTTGAGTGTCTTCGGGAAGGGGGAATTCCTAATCACCCTACCTAACCCTTGAGATCTCAATTCCCCAGGACAAATAAATAGATTTCTTCCCGTAGTTTCACTCGGGAACAGCCAGATGTGAACCGCCAGCCACGTTTCACCTCTCACAAGAAAAAGTCACCATGACGGGTACACAAACACAAAGTTCAATAGTTATTTAACAAACAGGAAATTCACAAATACAACTCAAGTTAATTAGCAATCAAAGAACGCGGGCCCTCTCGCGTATTAAAAATCAAACCGATATCGCATAGCAATGCAATGGCGACCGTCCGCGAGCCATTCGCGCTAGCAGTGTGAAAACCCCGAACGCCCTCTGGCGGCAGCAATGCGAAACGCCTGCGTTTAGTTTTACCCAATATATTACAAACAAAAATTATAACACCCATACAACCCCCATACAAGATATTTTTGCCATAAGTGGAGCCGCAAGCAACAGCTAATTTGGACTTATGAATTTCCAGAAATTCCCACAGAAATAGAGATCTCAGTTAAAAGCTAGTAACAGTACAAAATGTTCATCTATTACACGCCATTTATATCCGAGTATAAATGTGTTTAAAATTACTTTATAAATAAATTCTACGAGTGCCGAGTAACCGTTATAATCGTATTAACATTTTATATACTCGACCTTTAAAACTTATTCGTTATTAAATAAATTCATAAAGATATAGGCAAAATATACAACGATTCGCTCTTGTCGTTAAACTATTGGCAATAAAAATAATTAATAATTCAAAGTATATAAAGTTGGATATGAATGAATTTACTATAATAAGTCTGTTACAGTAAATTCATTACATTTCCAACTTTATTTGCGCATGATGCATGTATGAATCTGTAAAAATCTAGTTATCGAACTGGAAAGTTAGGTTTTATTTAATAAAAAATTTAATAAATTTTATATAGTTGGTCTTTATTTAGGACAATAAAATGTGAAATGCTTTGAGTGTGTATTTTTTTTTTTTGAAAATTTTTATCTCGAAATTACAACACAATCTGTTCATACAGATAATTAAAATAAAACTATAAGGTCCTATGAACAGTAGACCTCGCTAACAACCACTCTATTTGCATCAACAGTATGAATTTCCCCCTATCTCGTCTTGAATGTCTTTTTCACTCTTAAAATGGAGTTGCTCGCTCGCTTCGCTCACCTGCCCCCCTAGCATGACCACGCGTCGTAGATATACGATAAAATATATCGTATCATATATCACCAACATATTTATCGATTTCGCGAGCATGACCAAAGTAGCAACATGATATGATAGAATTTACCACATGATACGTAATTATTAGCTTCGCGATATGGAATAACAATGCTGCCAATGTAATAATAAAATTTTTCAATCATCATTCATTTTCACTCGTTCTTTTTTTTTTTAATCTCACGTTTTTGACGTCGGTAGGTGACTTTGACACTTAATTAATTATCGTTTTCTTTTATTCATATAATCTTAAAAAAATAATTCATATATTATTATTCACTCATTGATTATTTATTTAATTATTTTTTTAAACTTCTACAGGGTATCCTGTAGAAGTTTGAGGAGCCAAATTTCGTGCTTTCCCTCTAACTCCGAACATAGGTAGTAAATCATTTCTAAAGAGACTTTATAATTTCTTAAAAACATTGTCTGGGAGGAGAAAACTGGTCCTTTCTTCCTTTCTTACTTCTTTCTCCTCCGCGGCAAGTAAATTTATTCTTTGATATGACCTAGCCATATTATTGTGAAGTTGTAACTGAAAAAATAAATATTAAGGATTATTTTCTGCATTTATTTCATAAACATTTACACAACAATCATAAAAATAAATCTTACCTTTTAATCGGAGAATGAATAAATGCAAAAAACTTGTAATTTTTATTATATCGAGCGTATCACGCACTCTAAACATCGTCGATAAAATAACACGAATAAATGTCAAAAATCGATATTTTTATCGCTTATATTTGGTCATGCTCGAATTTTCGATAAATAGCCAACTGTCGTGCTCGCTCTTTTATTTATTATATCGTATCATAACACGGTGACGTTACTGGTACGGTGATGCTCGCTGTTAAGATAAAAATTCAACATGGCGGCGATATTTATCATATTTTGACAGTTGGCGTGGATAAATCGCTATATCATATCGTGTTTTGGTGGTCATGCTAGCCCGGCAGGTCATCATCACATCGATAAAAATATTATATACCTACATAAAGTTGGTATTAACAACCTAAATATTTCCCAGTGCTGTAGAATTCGTAGCGTAGGTATTAGACGGCGTAGCTCGGTGCTACGCCGTCGTAGAAACTCGTAGCCGGGCTACGAAGATCCTAGCCGTCCGATTCTTTTCATCTTTTAATCATTTTCCTGTGGAGAATTTTCTGCCGATGTTTAATTAAGTTATTTTGTGGAATTTTCCTCTCTATTTTCTAAATATATAAATAAAGAATCTTTTGAAGACCTAAATACACAGAAACTGAATAAAGTTCTTGGTTGTAATTTTATGTAAGTAGGAACCTAAGTGCGTTAACATGTAGTTATTTATAAGTAACATTTTATAAATTTACATGATGAATTAATACCGATTATTATTTTGTGACCAGCTTTAGACCTATTTGTTACTCCTGCAAGCAGAATTTTCTGGAAGAATCTTGACAAAAATTGGCTTAGAAATGAGATTAATTTTTATCCCATAGTGTTTTTTATTTTTTCTCTTAATCATTTATTTGCATATAAGTAAAATAGGGTCAATGTACAATACATAGATAGAAATCTATAAACAAGTAGCAAGCCTATTTAGCCATTAAAAATAGCTCCTAAAATTAATATGAGAACAGAATTTGAAATAAAAAAAAAACAGAATTTGAAATTTCAAACAAAAAAACATGTTGCATCAAATTTCTTCAAAATCGTACTAAAACCCAAAAATAACTACAACACACGAAAACACGTGACCCAAACATTAATCTCGATAGAACCCAGACGGCCGCCAGACAGACCCTACGGGAGGGCCGGACCCATCCGGATATGCGCGCGAAGGTCGCAACCTTACCCGGTTTATGTTCCTATTCTAATTCGGGGATAACAAATAGAAGGCTGGGTTTTCCTTGTAAGAAGGCAGCGTTTTCGTCTGCGCATTTTAAAAATTTTGTCGGAATTTTAAGCCCAGAGGCAAAAAGAGGGTTGTAGAGGTTTTGTCTGTGTGTCTGTTTGTGTCATCGTAGCTCCCAAGTGGATGAACCTATTTTGTTCTAGGTTTTTGTTTGAAATGGTGCTCCCAAACTGGCAGTTATAAAATGTTATGTAACATCTTGCATTGTTATTGTAACATTTTGCTCGTCGACGTCCCTTGATTGTTGCTCCCGTCTTCAACACAGCTTTCTCCCACTGTTTCTTCTGCTTTCTTGGCCCTTACCTCTATAATAAGTTAAACCGCACACTAGAACTACACCTACTTTCTAAGTTTCATTAAAGAATAATTTCTAACTTTCTTCTCACCCTAAACTACGACGAAACTGAAGACCTAATGCAACCCCTTATCTAACACTAATATTTATAATTTATATTTATAATCATAACTATAATTATTTATGTACTATTTTTTCTAACATATATTTACTATAATTTCCACTCTAAATTGTTCTTCTTTTACTCCAAGTGGGGAGAGGCTGGTGTACAAGTGTGATACAAGCGTTGCTTAGTTCAGGCACCAGTCTCTCACAATCTTATAAATGTATACCTTTAAAAAGTACAGACTGTAACCTTTTAATATGTTTTGTAGATTGTGGAGAAAATAAATAAATCATTATCATCTGTTATCTCTGTTACACTTATGTTACAAGTTAATGAAAAAAAGAGACAGCAAACGTTGTATGACATTTTATAACTGCCAGTGTGGGAACACCAAAAGTGACTTTGTCGAGAATACTATTACTTACTATTATACTACTACAATTTCTCAGAAAATATTTTTTCCTGTCCAAAATGTTCTAGAAATCAACGCGTTTAAAAAAACCCTATGGTTTTTTTAAATATGACTCTATAGTCATATAGGGTTTATATTTTTTTATAACGTAGAATCAGAATTAACCAATATAAATAAATGTGTTAAATTCTTTAAATTAGCATCATTTACATGTACTCCTGAGTATGCAAACATCCGATGTAAAGTGGTTACCGCAGCCTATGGACGCCTGTAACACCAGGGGTCACGTGTATAAAAACAAACCGATATTTTACCATAGAGTGATAACAAAAAGACGAGTGTCTGTGTGTCTGATGGTCGTCTGGGATTACCGGGGCCCGGGAAACCCGGATAACCGTAATCCGGAGTCAGGTTTAAAGCGAGGCTCTTGCAAAAGGCATTACGGTTATGTTTGTACTGATGCTAAGTTGGCATTTTGGCACAGAAGTTAGAAAATATGTAAATTAATTCACTTACCTACGCATTTTAATAAGAATAAAAATGAAATAATAATAAAATCATCAACAGCTTTAATAAAAGGGGGTGGTATGAGTACCGATCAATATTATACATCCAAAAAATATAGTTATATATTTTTTTAAATTTTTATGGCATTAATGAAATATTTTGAAGAAACTTGTTGCCATACATTTCTGTCTATTTTTGCCGAAGCATGTAGCAGATCGTAAGATGTAAAGTTTATATTGTCAATACATTTTTGTTTTATTATTATGTACGACAACATAATATTGATCAATACTTTTAAGTGGAACCTTTAGGTGCTATTGAATACGAGCCGAAAACGAATATTTTGAGGTCTAGGTCTTCCTCTTAGATAAATTGAAATGAAAGTGTCACAATCATAAAAAAATTGAATTTTTATGATTGTGACACTTTCATTGTAGTCAGAACTATGCAAAAGCAAACGGGGACTAAGAAATCGTTCGCCGCGGGTGGCGTCGCCACCTCAGGGTAGTGTCACCCCGTCAATCTACTTTCGGAAAGTGTCGGCGTTCCGAAAGAATTGTCATGTAACTTCCCACCTGCGATATGACGGAGGTTTACGTTTGTACGGGGGTTATTTTGTGTATTTTTCCTTTGCTCGTAGTTTCTAAAAGAGGATCGAGGGATTTTGATACGATGTATTTTCAGATCTAGTTGGTTTGAATATAAGTTAAAAGATATTTTATGGAAGACCAGCAATTGGTCAGAGCCACCATGCATTATAAGTATAATAGAAAATAAGATAAATATTTCAAATAAAGATAGGAACAATTTAAAATATAAGCACAACCAATACATTTTATGACAACTATCTCGTACTCAACTAATATCGTCATAAAAGTCTAAAATTTTAAAGATTTTCTCATAAAATCTTTATTTTTATAATACGAATCGACTTTACTTAATCTGCTTGCTAAAAAACATGTAATTAGTAATATTATATCAATAAATATACTTCTACACTAAAGCTCAGAATAAATTATAGTACCTACGACTACAATAACCAAAAGTCCTCACATATTTTCCTCCAATTGTTTTTCTTTCGCAGCCAACATAAATCAGTCTAGATACTTCGCGAAAGACTTTCATCAGTTCCCACGAAGTGCTTTTAACTATTACAGTCGCAGCAATATTTTTTCTTTCTCCGTTCGAGATAACTTACAGACTCACCTGGTCTTTCGAGAACATGCGGCGTTTTCAAAATGGCGGCGAGTAATCAACGAAGGGATCTGAAAAACCCATTTGCAAACATGTATTTTCGAGCGTAGGAAACGGTGTTTGAAACTTGGAAGGAATAGTTATTTTGTGCTAGATGAAATGCTATTTCTTGTCTGATATATTTTCCATATTTTCTATATATTTCACCTGGCGAAAAACAAAAACCTTTCACTTAAGTATATTAAATGCAACGCAACCTACGAAGAGGATTCTTTGGAAATATCTTTACGTCTATTTTCCTTTATAAAATACTAGCTTTCGCCCTCGGCTTCGCCCGCGTGAATTTCCCACGGGAACAGTGCTTTTTCCCGGGATGAAAGGTACCCTATGTCCTTCTCCGTACTTCCAGCTATGTGTATGCGAAATTTCAGGAAGATTGGTTCAGTAGATAAAGCGTGAAGAGGTAACAAACAAACAAACAAACTCACTTTCGCATTTATAATATTAGTTATAGTTATGATTCTTCTTTTGAGAAAACTTTCCCAATAGAATATTTTATCTCTTTCTGTCTCATACTGTAGAAAACTTGATTTGCCATCTTATTTTTTCCACAGTTTTGTACTGTAATTAGAAATAATTAAATCGCATATTCAACCCCAGGGCATATTTGATTGGATCTCGCTAAACCTCATCCCTCGCATATAAACGACGATGACATCATCGATTTTGGACCCCTGCTTCAGCACTGACCCTGGTTTATCACCGGTCTAGAAGCACAAGGGTATTGCTTAATAATAATCTCTCGAACTTCGTCAATATTCTTACGAGATAGTAAATTTATTGATTGTGATGTACAGTTCTCTCTGGGGACTATTTCTTATATTGAGTATTTTTACAAAAAAAAATAAGAAAATATATAAAATATGCCGGTTGCCATTTCTGCTTTCATGTTATTTGTAATTTTATTTATATAATTTGTGCAATAAAGTTGTTACAAACAAACAAAACAAATATGCATCGTCTTCTTGTAGGTTATATAAGTGTTGAAATTGTTAGTCCCTTGTCCCTCTTTTATTGTGTTAGATGTAGATATAATATTTAGGAAAAAGAAGATTGTGAAATAGCACTGACAGATTCTACGGCAAAAAAAAACTAAATATAGATACAATTGTACAGCAAGGATCCTAATCCTAACTTCCTAACTAATATTATAAATGCGAAAGTGAATTTGTCTGTTTATTTATTTGTTTGTCACCTCTTCACGTTTTATCTACTGAACCAATCTTCCTGAAATTTCGCATACACATAGTTAGAAGTACTGAGAAGGACATAGGGTACCTTTCATCCCGTGAAAAAGCACTGTTCCCATGGGAAATTCACGCGGGCGAAGCCGTAGGCAAACTCTAGTTAGTATATTAATTAGCAAAATAGATTAGAACTCCATTTACCAAACTCAAAAGCTTTTCGTCAACGAGATTAGCACATAATCCGCGAAAACAAACCAGCCAGTAAAAATTCACGATCGACCCGTACCCTTCCATTCACGTTCCGAAGATCCCCGGATCCCCTGAAATAAAGAGGTCGCCAGGAAGAGCTGGCGACCCTGAACCGGCCACATCCCTTGCGACCGCGGCCCAAGGTCAGACCCGACCCTTGAACTTTACGTGTGCAGTACCCCCTTACGCGTTCGGGGGTGCCATTTGGGAAACTGAATCTGTACGAACACGTAACATTTACGGCCCGCGTGTGTTGTTTTTTGAAGCCACAGATTAGATAATAGTAACACGAATTGAATTGGTGTGGTACTTGTATGGATGACTTATTGTTAGACGATAGCCCGTAAAACAAATAATAATAAAATTGAATATAAAAATTGATTAAAAATAATAAGTAATTATATATAAGTTTAAATCTTGGTTGCTTTTTTGTTCGACATCATGTTTTTTTGTGTAAAAACCTGCTCACTGATAGCTCTCGAATGGTATATTTTGATAGAATAAACTCGAATAAAAATGGGAAATAATTTTAGTATAACCTCCTCGCTTGGGTTAGAGGTCGCAAATAAAATCACTTACTATTTATTACTGCCCATCGTCTAGTATTTTCCCTTTGTCATGTTTTATTACTGCAATTAAAAAGCTAAGCTGCATTTCAGAACTTTGTTAGAACCCTGAATATTTCTCGTGATGGAAAAAGGCGAAGGCGGATCAAATTAAAGTTCAATGACTTAAAATAAATTGCAATGAAAAATAAAACTTTGCATCAACATCGTGAATTCTTTGTAGTAATTTTAGAAGTTTATGTGCTCCTGTTTTTAAATTTCGAAAAAAACAGTGTGTTATTTTACCATAGAGTAAATTACTAAAGTAACTGACCGCTTTCCGTGACTTTTTCTAAATTGAGGTCAATGAAATAAAATAAAAAATTTCGGAATTTGAAACTCGTACAATGTAGATCAATCACTACGAGTATTGTCCCAGGAATCTGTTCCCATAGCAGATTCGCTCTATAAATTTAAGTATACTTAGAAAAACATCACCATATCTTTTATCTTCAGTGCCGAATATTTATAAAAATAACATGTAATTTCAAGAGCATTGTGTTAGGTTTAGCATAATGGCGTTAATTTTATTGTTCCGTTCGGATCTCAATCGAAAGATGACTCACTCTCATCCAAACAATGTACTCTGGATCTGACTCATCTGAAATTTTCACCAAACGGGATTTATTACACGACACATGCTTTATAATAAAGCAACAAGAATGGAAAAAGAAAATTAGTTTAGCATACAAATAAATTAATGACGATGGCTGAAGAGATTTTCTGTTGTTTAAACGTCCATATTTCTGAAAGTTCCAGACGTTTTTTGTTCTTTCGGCATTTCTTCTCAGCAGTGGTCGTTCCGAAATGCTAGTAGTTTGTAGCTTTGAGACATAATATATTATGATTAAATAATTAGTTATCGACGTGAAAAAGAGCCTTCTTTGAAGGCCAAGTTTCAATAAAAAATTGACTTTGACTTTGACGAATTATAAACAAAATACGTCTATGTTAGGATATTATAAGTATAAGAGGAAAAAAGTAGGCTATCAACTCAAGAAGCTGCTTAAAGTTGGACAACGGCTCTTTAAGATAATTTTAAAAAGCGCCTCAGATGCAATACTTACTGACAATTTCGTATACAATTCTCGTAGTGCGTTGAGTTTAGATAGCTTTTTAAGTTTCACGCTTAGCGGTAACAAATACTTATTTTATTGTTGAATTAGGTAAGTACTATTAGTACTGGCCACTCAGAAAATTCTGAAAAAGCGATTATTTTTCCAAATAAAACTATTAAAAAAAGGAATGTGCTAGTCGATTGTTTTACTGCGTCGTCGTTCGTGCGTGCGTCACAGCACGTAACATATCCGCCACTTGGCGGCGGATGGCGCACAATTTGCTGAATTACATCTCCATGCACAGATTCTCAGTACTCGTGAGACCAGCTTGTTACAACACTAGTTTTTGTTCCGAAAAGCCCACCTAAAAGTTTTTGTTGTAAAGAACCCTTGGTAGAAAGAGCGCGAATGGCTGATAAATTCTCAATTTTTCACATTTATGTAAGAAGTACGACATTTGTATCGTTATTAAAATATGTATAGACGGCTGAAAAGAGAAGGTCGAAATTTTAAGCTTCATCTTTATTTGCTCCAATGGCTGCAAGTAATTGTCTAAAGAGGCACGTGTACAAAACAAGCTAATTATTAAAAATAAAAAACACGACTGACTAGTTTTTACTCAAAAAGTACATACAAACATATAAGTTATATACATTTTTGAAATCGCCTTTTAAAGCCCTTCAATTTGATACCCCACTCGATAAGATTGATCAAATTTTATTTTTTTGGTCTGCTATTTATCGCATATATAATCCGCCATTTTGTTTTTATGGTGACGTCATATAGCCTATGTCACTCGGGGGAATGCAAGGAATCTAAAAATACCTCTCACATCAAAATCTGTTAAGCCGTTTAGGACTTATGGTGGAATAAAGAAACTTACATACATACATACATACATACATACATGAACCCTGAAAACATAACACTCCTTTTTTGGTCAGTCGTGTAATAAACGAATACTCTGGCTACGCTACGCACTAGGAGCTTCCGCTACTCGCCGCCGCGGCGCTGGCGTCGCAACCAGTATGCGTGCCGAGCCGTGATTGCACTGAATTGGGCTTCCTTTCGTCGCTCGAAGCGGGATAAAAACCGCCGTCCTCGCATTAAACAATGGCCAATCGGCTGACAGCGCTCGTGAACCGTTTGGACGAATCAATTTGGTTCTGAGCTACATTCAATCTCGGAGTTTATTCACATCTGTGATTGACTTGTGTAACAGAGAGAAATAAATTCGTTATTGTTAAAAAAATATAAATGGTTATTTGTAAAAGATATACCTTATCATCGTCAGCTTTTTACTACAATTCTAAAGATAAAGGTATACTCAAAAACTATATAAAGGATCTGGCAGAAATTTAACTTATAGGCGAAATAAACAGAAAACATTTCTCTTGAAAACTGGAAAAGTCATGGGAAACTCGTAATTGATCGCAAATTGAAGTGAATCACTTTTTTATTGAACGTCAAATAATAATTCAAAGTCAATATTAATCGAAATATAAACTCATATGCGCAAAATCAAATTGAATAACAAAGCTTTTCTGGCCAATTTGCACCCTATCAGACACCCCTGCCCCTATTTGGGTAAATCTAACCGAATAACACCTGTAACCTTGGGGTGGTGGCGAGATCGATACCACTTTACCCTTAATGAGGTTTACCTATGGGGATGATGCTCCGCTACGTCTTAATCGAAAATTGAGGACAGATTTTACAACTTTTCAATGTAGTAGCTTTTACACTAGAGCTATAGAGCTGTGGTCGTGATCTGAGATCAACAAATTTTCTTTTTTTGTTGGTCTGAATTGGTCGTATTAATATTTCCGTAAAATATAGATAAAGAAATCCTCTTTTCTAGATAAAATTCAAAAAAGAACCGCTAAACGAATATTTATATAATGTAGTAGAAAATACTATAAAGTTTACATAGTATTTGGTAGTAGTAATAACCTGGATTAATATTCAGGGTCTCATTATGAAATGTCATGAGACGGAAGCCGGTCTAGATAGTGCTAACTAAATTCAAAAGGTAAAAAAAAACGTCCATGTTCGAAAAAATTTCAAATAAGTCTACAAAAAAGTACGAAAAACTTTGTGAATAGCAAGTTGATGTCCATTTTTTTTTCATAAGACGCAAAATAACTTCGTCTTGTGATCCCGATGTGCAGAAACTTTCAGATAAAGTTAACCTATAAATTAGAGGAACTCCAAAAGTAATTTTACACGTGAATACGTTTAATCAGCGTTCGGTTCAGACACTGAGATGAAAAAAAAACCTAATCTTCGTACGTCTAGACTTATTTTATCAAATACAAATATTTTGGACACTTCCTAAACAGCACCTAATGAAGAAATACATATACTCGTAAATATACAACAAGATTTTTGGTGGGGCCTTCCATTATATAGTTTTATTGTCTGATTAAAATTAAAAAGTAAAGATTATACGTACCAAACAAAATTAATATTTCTTGAAAATAAATTGTCATCAATTGTATGTTATCACTTTATTTCTTCATCTGGAATCAGCGCAAAAATCTCGTAATTATGCTGTTTGTTGTTCGTTACAGAAATTAAGCTTTGAATTTAATGTAAACAATTACATAAACTTGTTTCCAAAATTGTTCACGCTCCGGGACGATATTTTGCTGCGGTCTTATCTAAATGATAATTTTAGCAATAAAAGCTCACGCGACGCGAGATAATCAAACGAAAGTTCAATAACTAAAAAGCAATTGCCATGAGAAACCATTTTTGTATCAATATTGTCAATCTTATTGTATTGTTAAGGTACTAACTGTATTTAGTAGTATAGAGGGGAGGTATTTTGTTTGTTCCTTTTTTTATTGTTGTGAAAAGTATGCAGATAAAACGGAGTACGCTATTTAACTTTTTTTTAATTTTAAACACTCGCTTAGAATTTTTAACTTATAAATCTTCGAAAATCAATCGCCCGCTGACACATTTTAGTAATCCTAACTCTGAATAACAATGTAACGTAAAAACTACCAGCAATTTATTTGAAGCAAAATATTCGCGTTTATGTGGGCCCAGTTCCGCAAATTACTTAGCATGCCATCTGTCGTGGAATAGCGGCACTAATACACGGGCGCATTGTAATTTTGTAACGGTCTGCAAAAACCGACCGCCGAGAAACAAAATACGTCCCAATTAACCTCGATATTTTTACTGTACAGATTAAAGTTCGAGATTATCTCTGCCTTTATTATCTTCAGCGATACAGTGCACCTGCCTTTAACCGATTTTAAATAACTGCCATTTACATCCATCATGCCAACGCGAGTCGAAGAATAAATAAGTTTTGAATTATTACTTAACGATACGTACATAGTATACAACGGATGTTGTATTTTTACAAGTACATTTTTATGATATAATTACGTTGGTTCTTTACAATAAATTGCGTACATTCCTGGGAACTTCAAATTACTTTCTGCTTTCGTTAAATCTAAAGAAATATCGAGTATGAATAAATCCTTTTGGTGTAAATGAATTTTTTATTATAAAATAATATCATTTCATCGTACACCGTTGTTCATTATCGTCGTTGCATCGTTCTAAATTAATTTCTTCTTCTTTTTGATGTGCCTATTTATTACTGAATGTTGGCAGTCAGTTCCTTAAATTTAGCCTTGTTCAAAGCCAGTCTGAACAGTTGTTCCACTGTTTTGATTCCCATCCACTCTCTGATGTTCCTGAGCCAAGACATCTTCTAAATTAATTACAAAATTAAAAATGTCCACGTATGTGAATTGTATATTTATTAATCAATCACGTAAAATCTACTTGACGGATTTTGATAAAATTTGATACACGGGTAGAAAAATACAATAGAGTAAATTCTCGCGGGAGCAGAGACTCGAGGCACAGCTCGTAAAATTATAAACGTCATATATGTAGTATGTGAGAATAGGTGTTTGATTATTTGTCTAGTAGTCGTCCAGTATATTTTGTGTGATTGAGAGTAATAGACATCAAAACTCACAAACACCCAAGATTTCGAATTTAAGTATAATATTAGTAGAATTTAGATGGGATTGGTAGACCTAACGATTTTATAGCACCTATAAATCGTCAAATTGCATAATTTTAAGATTCAAAATTGTCAAGACATCAGTATTGGAAATGTTGTTATTGGCTGCCAAAATAAGTAACATTAGTGGTTGTGAATGAGATCGCGTGAGCCCCGACCTGCCACAACCACGCATCTGCCGTACGTGCGACGCGCCCACGCGTACCGATTTACTCATTTACACGTAGTACGCACGTCTTCGTCCACTTTAAATGCAGTATTTATAGGCTTCAACCTGTATACTGGATTATGGACTGTAGTAAGTGCACTGCACGTTACGGATCTCATTTCTTTCGCCCGAATATTCAAAACTACGTTTGAGAAAAACCTCTTCAACTGCTTTTTCTCTTCAGCCCGTCTCAACCCTACGAGTGTAGGTAGATCCTTCATCTTAAGCCACTTCTTTGGGTCTTGGGCAGTCTCCATCCATTTCAACTTCTGTGCTGTCTATTATAATATGGCACGAGAGTAAGGACGCGTTTGCGTGAAAGTGCTTTAGTGTAAGAAACAGATCACTTATCAAACTAGATATGTAGATTCAAATTCATAATATTATAGAGAGAGAAAAACATAAAAATAAGATTAAACGGTCATGTTAAAACGAAACCTTGAGATATGTTTGATACATTGTAAAATTAATGACAGTTCAAATCAAATAGAAAACTAAGTACACAAAAATATTCAAATTAAGCTAAATATATTCAACTCCAACAAAATTAAGTTCTTCTTTTAAAGATTTACAAACAAACTTTTTCTTCTTAAAAGTAGACGTACTTTTAGATAATGGTCTGCCGTTATTTGTTGTTTTAATGTTCTTACTTTACTTCAAGAGCAAAAAATCTCAACAAATTCTTAATAATAAATAGCTTTTTCTATTTAATTTCCACAACTTATATAAAATTAAGACAATTTATATGTTTAACAACACCAATAAATAAAGGGCTGTGCTACCGAACTTCAAGTTATTTAGAACTTGTAAGTTGTACTATTAATCTTGTTTTTTATTCTTACTTGGTGTAAGAAATTACTAAAACTATGAGTCAAATTAACCACATAAGGCCAGCTGCCGAATTAAACCAATCTTTTTATTCATCTTAATAAATCTCACGATGAAAATGAAAAATTATTCCGTCCGACCTGTTCATGGAGATAATTACAAAACCTGCAATTTGAATAAGAATAGACAAGACGAGTGAGAAGGTAAATGTTAGAGGGAGATAGAGAGAGAACAAATGTCGTGCGCATTCTAACACAAAAACAGGAGTAACGAACTAAAACGCCAGGTGTGTGCGATGCCATGTGCGAGCAACAGAAACTATATTTATTTTGTTCTTTTATTTCATCGGCCTCTAATTAAATTAGGCTTGTTAGGTGTACCTGAGATATGTGTACATTATATGGAGACAGACGTTTACTCTTTGCCATGAAATGTTTTAAAATAAATAAGTTTAACAGTTGTACAACAAAAGTTGCTAGCAACTATCCCAGATTGCGCGTAAGTGTTAGTGTTTCAATAAGAAAAATAACTTAATTAGGCAGTTTATGTTATGGTAACTGTGAGAATAATCGGACGCAATTATGTTAAACATTTAAACTAAGTAAGTATACCATTTAATTAATCAGTCGAACCAATGTTACAAAAATAAAATCCCTTAAAAATCGTAAAGCAAGTAACTTACGTACTTCTCTTGCTATAAACAAGGATAGCATAGTCTTCAATTGAAATAAAATAATATAAAATGACCATGATACATACTAACAAATGAGTAAGATTTTAAAAAACTTTGTTGCCAATGCATTTAATTAGGTAGTTTATATAATGGTAACTGTGAGAATAATCAGACGCAATTATGTCAAACATTTAAACTAAGTATACCATTTAATTAATCAGTCGAAATAATAAAAAATAAAATGTGTAGTAACATTTTAAAAACTTTGTTGCCAATGCTCTGCCATCTAGCGGCGAATAGCAGAAGTACGACGTACGCCGTGCCTCCTATTGATGCTTCACAAAGTCCACAGGCGTTACTTACGTTCCGCAGTATACCGCTAGATGTCGCTACAAAATATTTAAATAATAGCAAAACTTAAATAAAAAAACATTTTAGGTAGGCATTCTGTAGGTCCATTTTCATTATTTAATTTTCCACCCCACAAACTAATTACTAAACCACTAATCTGTCGCCATCTAACCTGATTCCATTGCATGTATGTCTATTCATTTCTCCCTTTTGTGTTAACATTTCTCCTTTGTTTTTACTTTATTTTTGCTTTATGTTAAGTATGTGGTGTGTCTGTGTTGTTATAGCTTATTTTGGCGCCGGATGGGACGCTGCAGACGGTCAAGAGCGAGTCTCGGCGCGGCCGCGGCAGAGGGCGCTCCACCTCCACGCCTGTGAGTACCTGCCTTTTCTTTCCTTTTTCATTTCTCCTCTCATGTGTACTTATCATGTTTGCGACTAATCGTGACTAATATTTTTAACATTCCTTCATTTTCACGAAAAGTTTGACATCTCGGTATTATCGTTATTATTAACGGGTCACTCACGTATTTTAGTTTGATATATCGGTATTAATGACAAAAAACTTATAAACACGAATCAGCGAATGTTTACACTAGAAATAATTTAATTTTGTCGGAAAATTTTAAATATGCCTAGCTCTAAGTCTCCATGACCATGTGAAAATGATTTTATTTAAATGGGCTAAAAATAGCACTTTTAAATCGTCGTATACTTGTTCTTTAGTTAGTTGACGTCATAAAATTACTTAAAGCTAAGGTTACCACCGCCTCCAAAGCGCAAGTGGAGAGAAGAGGGGCGCAAAAAACTCCACTGCTGCATTTTCTCCAAAGACGTCACTTTACAACATAATGTGTCTTACAATTAAAGAACTAATCATGTGGGCACCATGGCATGGCCCTCCATTTGAAATAAATTCTTCTTCATTTAAGGTGTTTGGTCGACTAACACCACGATTCGACTAATCCTTAAGATTATTTATTTTGTGAATGTTATTTTGTCCATTCTTCCAAAACAATATGAAGACAATATTATCAAACTCCATTGAGGTCTAATTAATTATGATCCTAATTAACCTTATTTAACCAACCCGTATTCAAAATCAGCGTCGACATTACGTAAATCAAACAGGGAAAAACAGGTCACTCTCGCTTTCGGAACGTCCGAATATAGGAATAAAGTAACCCTTGCATTCACGGCCATAGCCAGCGGCGTAAACATCCCATTCACTAGATTAATACACAGAGGACCATTTCCACAACAACAACATCGCCTGAACACTTCCATCGACGCTTTTGTTCACTAACTTTAAATAGCTACCAGTACAGAACGCGCAGTGGATGTTGAGCTAAACGGAAGTGTGGTCGTGGTGGAAGATTTGCGGGAATTTTTCAGCAATCCTCGTCGCCACGTGTTCATTCAGTTGTGAGTGCGTTTGGAATTGTAAATCGCAATTACTGAATGGTTGAAATCAAAAGTGTATCAGATTTGGTCGCGGGGCTTTCGATCTAGGCCACAGAAGTGACGTTAATGGGCTAAATGACTTATTTTCTGAAAACGACAATATTTTGTGCGTGGGATACAATACAAATGTGAATTATAAAGCTTGGTAAGTAAGTACTGGCATAGGCGATACTGATAAAAGCTTGTAAAACAGTGCAAGATGGTATGGTTAATGGGGATCATGATCATATAAGTACCTATTATGTTTAATTTTGCTGACAAAAATCTTTATAAGGTACTTGTAATGCTTAAATAATGTCATAAGCAGGCGAAAATCATGAATTAAAAATAAATTTTATAATTTTAGTTACGTTGTAAGCGATGCCCACCCGACGCGACGCTATAAAGTATAACTACTTGTACTATTATGTATTCTGTGGTATAACTTTAAAAAAAACAACTGTTTTACACCACGTTATTGTTAAATGAGTGAGTTTAACAAATGAACTGTGCTGTCAAAAGCAAACACTGTTTAATTTAAAATTTCGAAGTTGAAACGCTTGTAAATACAGCCCTTTTGTGGCCGAAAATTATATTTATTTTAGAATTAAAATGCCATTCATTCACCTCATCAAATTTTGATGAAATTTCGTATACTAAATTGTTAGAAACTGGAATTGCTTAGCTCAAATTTCCCGCTTGAACGAAACAACGGAGTGCAGCTAGTAGTATTAAAAAATCTTATGATCATAAGACTTTTGAAATTGATCGAATGATTGGATGGAATGATATCTCTAAATAATCGAGCGATATTGATACTGACTTTATCTAATTCAATGCGAAAATTGTAGCCTATATTTTATTTGTAAAGTAGCTCCGATTTTTAAGATTTACATCTTGATAATAATAAACCATTAACAATAGGTCCTTGGGGGAGGCCTTTGTCCAGCAGTGGACGTCTTTCGGCTGAGAGAGAGAGAGAGAATTCCCGCGGCTCAGTATAATTTCGGTAAATCCACTCACGCCGGACGTCGTCGCTTACCTCTGGATTTTCGTAATTACGTTATTCAGGGTACGGATTATACTGATGAAAATCTCCATTAGGCACTTTAAACTTATATTACATAATTATTTTTAAATATAAATTATTCTGAAACATTTAGTTTTTTAGTTTGCAAATCCTGGAACAAATAAGAAAAAAACATTTTTATTCATATATGTACATATTTTTTATTTCTTTTTTCCGATTTGAAATAAATACAACTTTTATGAAACAGCACATGGATCATATTATTATTATTAGACGAAAATTAGTGTATATATCACCAATATGGTGGGTTGACCCAGCAACACCCCACCAGTTGGGTTGACCCACGCAATGTCTAGTCTAATATGGAGATTAGTAGGTCTTACGAGATTTCTATCCACTGCAATTTTCTAATGCAATCTCCACATCAGACAGGTTATTACTTCCCAGCAAAAAGTAGGATATTTAAATGAGCGTGTAATCAAATGGAGTTCCTAAAAACGCCTTTCGGGACACAAAGGAAGGTTTTAGCTAACGATGGAGATTGCACGTCTTGGGGCCGGTACCCGGTGACAAAAGTTTTTCAAAGGCGTTCGTTTGTTGTGTGCGCGACGTGAAAAGATATAGAGCTGACAACATTTTCGGTTAAAATACTTCTTCTCTGGTTGGAGTATTCGTACCCTGTCTTTGATTTGAGAGTATTTACCATATTGTAGGTACCTTATAAGCCAAGCTTTTAAGCCAAGAAGGGCTTATACATATAGACCAAATAAAGGAGAAGGCAAAAGTTGTGTCGTACAAGGAGGTCAAAACGATGGCCGAGGATAGGGAGAGATGGATAAAACTCCACCGACAAGAACAATGTTCTTAAATTTAAATGAAATGAGGTACCTTATGTGTAAAATTCCACAAAAATTATTTTAATCAATCAATCAAATACTTTATTTGTAAAACATAGGTAGTCGTTTAAAAGTCGCAAACGTTTACCTGGAGTACACAAATTAGAGTAAATTGTCATCTTCAGCCTTCTCTGACATACTGCATGGAGACCAAATATGTCGCATCAATTTGCCTAGCCCTTTCCAACCGGCAAAGCATGTTTTATATTTTTTAAATTTTTATGCTTAATTCATATTTTTAGATGTCCAAGGTACCAGGAAAAAATATTTTAAAAAATCGGAAAATCACAGTTTTCCGGGAAATCGTCTGCACGATCGTGCGTCTCAGGAATAATTTGACATGTGCACGAATGTGCATCTTGATGAAAAAGGTATTTTAAACCATAATAAAATCAGAAAATATTTATTTTAATCAATTTGACAATCAGTTTTACAATTCTAATAATAGTTAACCTGAATAGGAACAACTAATTCTTAAAACTTATTAGGATTGTGTTTTTTTACGAAAAAATAATAATGTGCTCACATTTAGTTGTAAGTCAACAAAATCAAATTTTAATCCTTATTAAATATCTTCTAAAACAAGTGGTCAGTACTTTAGAAATATAAAAGGTAAATAAAAAAATGCAAAAAAAGACTTAATTTCACAATTTTTATGGAATTCTTTGAAGCAATTCTGGCCCCTACTGTACAAAGGTAAACATTGCATTTTATGCACCGAATCTTAGTTCTACTCTTACACTTTTCAAATTGACAAAATCTCTGTCATTTCAAAAATTGGCAAATGGTCATTACCATCATGCCTTACACTATCTTGGCTTTAAAGTTTTTTAAACTTTCGTGTTACTTCAAACTCAAGTGTTACTGAAGACTCACGACGCTTGTCGGGTGTATTCAGTAATACTTCAGCAATTTGTAGACGAAACTCCAATAAATCCATAATTTTATTTCTTTTATAATTATAGCGGAAGAGTCTATTTTGTACGCACGCCAGGCATTCACTAGTGCCAAGTCAAAAAAATGTATCAACACTTTCAGTGTCCATTTTCTTATTTTGATGAAGGTTCTGTAATACAGGTTGAGTATTACAGAACCTTCATCAAAATAAGAAAATAGGTCCAAGGTACCAGGAAAAAATATTTTAAAAAATCGGAAAATCACAGTTTTCCGGGAAATCGTCTGCACGATCGTGCGTCTCAGGAATAATTTGACATGTGCACGAATGTGCATCTTGATGAAAAAGGTATTTTAAACCATAATAAAATCAGAAAATATTTATTTTAATCAATTTGACAATCAGTTTTACAATTCTAATAATAGTTAACCTGAATAGGAACAACTAATTCTTAAAACTTATTAGAATTGTGTTTTTTTACGAAAAAATAATAATGTGCTCACATTTAGTTGTAAGTCAACAAAATCAAATTTTAATCCTTATTAAATATCTTCTAAAACAAGTGGTCAGTACTTTAGAAATATAAAAGGTAAATAAAAAAATGACTCCAATAAATCCATAATTTTATTTCTTTTATAATTATAGCGGAAGAGTCTATTTTGTACGCACGCCAGGCATTCACTAGTGCCAAGTCAAAAAAATGTATCAACACTTTCAGTGTCCATTTTCTTATTTTGATGAAGGTTCTGTAATACAGGTTGAGTATTACAGAACCTTCGTCAAAATAAGAAAATGGACGCTGATCAAGGACGTCAACACCTCCCATGTAACGATTATAGTTCTGTATTATTTTAGGAGCAGTAACGTCCACATAGGCACGAATTTTCTTGTCCCATCGTTTAATAATTTCAGTCGTGTTTGATCCAGTGCAATTAGAAGCTATCAGTACAGACTTTCCACTTCACCAGTACTGTAGAATCTCTAACTACCTGTAGGCTTTCACCACAAATAACCTTGCATGAATTCTTTTGGACTTTTTACCAGGTTATTAGGTAGAATGGGATAGGAATGCTCTTTGTCTTCGAAAGTTGTTACCTTCCAACCTTTCGGTCGGGAACCTGAATGGCTTGGACACTGTGGAGCTGATGATGGTGGTTCTGTTGCTGATGGCTGCCCGGGAGATGAATTTTCAGGTCCAAGAACGTCTTGTAGTTGAGCATTTTGATGATCTTCTGCTGAAACTTCTTGAAAATCGAATTTATTAAGATAATCGAGGCTAAAGAAGCATTCTTCATCATCAGAGTCGTTAAAATACTCAATATCTGAATCGTCACCATTTTCCTAGGCTTCTATAATGTCTTCGTCCTGAAAGAAATCTGAAACACCATTTAATACCGTTAAATAACACGATACAAGTAGTACCGAGTAGTACGGAATAAGTCATATTTTCGTGCAATTACCACCGAAACCGCACATGCGTGCATCTTTGAATTAAAAGACGAATAAAATAAATTCCACTGAAATATTTAGGAAAAAAACGCGTTAATAAAGTAAAGTAATTCACACTCAAACAAATGTATGCTTTATAAACGGATTCTTATAAAATATAACCTAAAAATTAATACTTACGTGACGCTCTTCCCCCGCCGAAATTTGCCGCCATCTTTCGTGAAATCCTGCGTCGGACTGGCGAGTCCAAACTAGCCCGAGTATTATTATTCACATAGATAGGATCCTGCACGAACGATTGGTGTCGGTTGCGTTCCACAAAATAAATTCTGGCGAGCACTAGATTTTTTCAAAGTTACATGCACGCTCGATTACGAGTCGGTTGGAAAGGGCTAGGTGATATCACATAGGTGAAATATATCCGGGGTGATATGAAGAGACTGAAAATTCTTTTTCACCTAGTTGCAAAGAAGGATAGAGAATACACTCGTGGATCAGTATCTGTATTCTTATTACCTTCTTATATTCCAGTTATACTTATATTGTTATATAAAATACTTATATTGTTATAATAAAACTAGCTTTTGCCTGCGGCTTCGGCCGCGTGATTTTCCCACGGGATCAGTGTTTTTTCCCGGGATGAAAGGTACCCTATGTGCTTCCAGCTATGTGTATGCGAAATTTCAGGAAGATTGGTTCAGTAGATAAAGCGTGAAGAGGAAACAAACAAACTCACTTTCGCATTTATAATATTAGTTAGGATTAGGATATAGCAATATAACTATTTCATGAAATGTTCACTGAGCTGTCACAAGTTACAAAGTATTTAGATACATTTTTCATGCTTCCTTACTTTTCTGTTACATAGAAATGTAGCAAAAACTAACAAGCTCAAAAATAAACATACATTCCTATCTTACTAAACAAGTCACGAATAGTTTAGAATGTCCTTAAAATAACAAATGCTTTACAGAGCGCCAGAGGCACGTCTATGACAAAGCTTTGGAGCTTCGATGCGAAGCTTTCGAAGCTTCGATTTTGGGTCTGCGCGATAAACGGATAGTTTCAAACAAAATAAGCTCAAACTAAGTACATTAGTATGCAATATGCATGGAACTTGAACCTATTACTCTAATAATAATAAGGACAGTAAGTAGGTAGACGTAAGTTTAGACGTTTATGAGAATTATACTTAATTTGGTTGATTATTTATTGCAGAAAAGGTTCTCATACTTTTCAATCAGTTAACAAGCGAATTATTTAGAAATAAAAAACACGACTGACAACTCACATAGCCCATAGGCTTCTTAGATTTCTTGCATTCGAGTGACATATTACTCGGAGGACACAAAAAATCTAAAAATACCTTTCATATCAAAATCTGTTAAGCCGTTTAGGACTTTAGGTGGAATAAAGAAACTTACATACATACATACATGAAACCTGAAAACATAACACTCCTTTTTAGGTCAGTCGTGTAAAAAATAGAGCTAATTTAATTAGACAGTACTATTAATATTAACAAAAGGAAAAAAGATGGGGAAATAGAAGTTTTTCCTAAACATTTTCCCATCATCAGGGATCAGAATAGCCTTTGCCTGGACGTCAACGTTCCTACTCATCTACTCAATCCACAACATTCGTAGCTCATCCCTTTCGAGCAACTCGGACTTCCGCGCGCGAGGTTCGTGCCCATCCCTCTAAAGTAACAATAATTCCATAAATAAATGTATAGTCAGACAGTAAACCTAGCCAACTGTAACCCCACAGAACCGATGGTTATTAAAACTAATATCATTATAACCGAACACGAAAGTTCAATTCAGTAATAAATTGAAATCCTACATAATGAAGACGGTGCATACAGCTTTCAGACGGACTAATTTGCGAGCGCCATCTTGCCGTTGCCATGGCGACCAGACTGCCCCCCCTCCACCCTCGCCCCACTGCACTTGCATTGCACTTCCTAAAAGGCTAGACTCATAGAGTTAGGAGAGCTTCCTTTTCCTGCTGCAGGTCGCGCGCAATCGACCGAAAATCTGTGAGCAGAGTAGGTATACATTAAAAAAATACAGCCGAATTTAGAACCTGCTCTTTTTTGCTTTTAATGTCGGTTGAAAATATTAAGAATTTGTGGATTAGAATACTGTGTGTGTATAAATAAATTATATACTTTAAAAAAAAAGCGTTGCAACAGTACACGATAAAGCACTTATTCATTTCAAGTCTACACTTACTTTTCTTAGCGTGTAATTTTAAACTAGTGTCAACATTATTTTTTTCCTTTGTATGTAAATTAATTTCTTGACCTAGTAATAAAGATAATAAGAGTCTATGCTAAACCACTTTTACTACTATTCATGCAAATCCTGGTTGTAGTCAAAATATTTTATACTTTCAACCCAATAAAGTTTAAAATCGTATCAGTATTTATTGTTCTGACAAATATGGACTAAACAGGGGGTCATACCGCGGGACCACGGGTAAAACCTAAAATCAACAATTACTATGCGCTGCGCGCTCTATAGATGAAAGCTACTCTAATGCTACATATCGGTCTATAGCTAAACGTACTGATTAGTTATTTGGATATCAATGCGGGCTGTCTATCAGGCTTTGTAGAATGCACAGAAATTCGAATAATGGAGAATGTGTGTGTGATATTGGATGGGTTTAATGAAAATTACGGAAGATGATATAGATGTTCCTGATATGTGGGTTCGATGCAATTATTTTAAATGAATTATTTATTCGATTGAAATATACAGTTTATACAGTTTGAAAATAATTGTAATCTGTTTATATCAGAAAAAAATTGAACGTAAAACACAAACTTCCTTAAAAACGTTAAATGGAAAAGCGATAGGTAACAAAACATTCGTTTTTCCAAGTCATATGTTACTGGCACGTCGTAAATAAAGTAACAAACGCATATATCAAACAAAGTTTCCAAAATTAATATTTATTTATCAGACTTCTTACATCGCGTACGAGCAAGAACACGAGAATTTCGGATATTCGAAAATGCCGCAATTAAGTTAAATTTATTTTCGAATATTGTTGTCCCGCTCTCGGTTTCTGCCAGCGAATGGGAAACTAGACGCTAGAGGCCGCCTCCGAATTATAAACTCGGCGAAATTTGCACAGAGCACCTTGTAATTGCAAATTTCGTCGTTTCGCGCATGCGCGCCTCCGCGATCAATACCGCGCACTTTATTATTGTTTTTTCTCTATACAATACGCTTTGCGCGCGTAAACATAACGAAAGTTAGGTTATTTTTTTCACATTTGGAAATATAATTTTTATACGACTCGGTTTTGGCCGTAAAACGTAGTACCTATTAAGTTTAATATGATTCGTCGGGGGTGGGGGTGGGGGTGGCGCCCGCTCTTATTGGGTAGTTACTCTAAACTATTGCCTGAAACTTTCATTAATGCATTCTATTGCCGCAATGTGCATTTTGGTATTTCATGCGATGATAATTCTGGCATTTTATTAGTCATAAAATATAGGATTTGTTTTAAAAACTTTGCGAATGTTTATTTATTTTACATATAAAATTCAATTAAAATAAAAACGTGTTGAAAATATCATGTAACTTGCTAAGATTACAAAAAGATTGGTTAATAAAATCCCTAAAAAAAACTACGACCTTTCCACAAAAAATCCTAAAATTTACGCGAGCAATTCTTAATTTCCGGCACATATTTGAAATTTTAATGAATTTTCACAACTTTCAGCCTGTTCCGATGTTATAAAGGAGTCGTTAAATATTTAATTCGGCTGGAAGCGGCACGAAATTGTTTCTTTTGATTACCACCCCGGGAACGGAACGTAATAAACGTCAATTGATTTCGTAAATATGTAACAACTTTCACGCAACGGAATTGTATAATAACCGGCCACTTTGTGTTTGAGAATCCCCATTGTTTCGTTTTTTTTAAATTCAATTTATAAATATTTATTAAAAAAATTAAAGTATCCATCTCTAGGTTAAAGAGCCATGTGACAGAGTAGAGCCACAGAATACATAATAGTACTGGTAGAGCGAAGGCTTAGAAATAGGGTCCCATTTTTATCCTTAAAGTATATTTTACTTTAGAGCTATGCGCTGTAAAACAGCGTATATTAAAAACTAGGAGGCGCCTGCCCGGCTTCGTTTGGGAGGTAGGTTATACATAAATTATAGCCTATCCATGTCACTCAGGTATAATGTAACTTTCTATTGGTGAAAGAATTTTTGAAATCGGTTCAGTGGTTCCTCTTCTTAATATCTGTGATTAGTGTGAAGTGTGGTATTAAAGGACATTCTAATATTTGAATATTTTAACAGCCGTAATAAAGACTAAAAATTTATGTGGAGAAGTACCCATAGTGTTGCCCGCCTGCCTTTAGTCCAAACTTTGCCAGACAGAATCGACGTGGCCATCCATGTGTTTATATTATATTCCATACGTTGCTAAATTGAATTCTGAAGGGACAGGACAGGGGCCTTCTCTGACATATCTAGACTATGCAGCTATATCCCTACATAGCTACCTTTGTATGTATAGATTTTTTTTTCCATTGTATTTGGTACTGTAAAAATAGAATAAGTTTGCAGAAATAAAAATAAAAATGGATTTTGTAGCGTATGACGTAAATACCTTATGTTGCTCTCTATGGAAGCAACTATATCCATAAAAATCACCATTTGGAATACGTAAAACTCAATATATTTTTAATCTTATTTTTCAACTTATGTGAAATATGTAAGTTTATCATTTGGAATAGAACATTCTATCTCGCTATCGATTAGTTCAGTATTAAAAAACTATTGGACTGATTCTTCTCTCTCTCAGTCAATGGCAGCTTTTGGCGATTGATACTTACTTTTTTCTTAATATACTCTTTATTTCTGTAACGAAGAAAGAAAAAGAACCGGTATTATTGAAAATCATAAAACTATGAAACTCAAAAATCGAACTCCAGGAGTCGCCAACATTTTCACATCGCTATCGCCAGAAATATCAGAGTGCCCGACAGAACGGTGATTTTTCATCGTTACTAGAACGGAATTGACAGATTTTTCTTTTTAATTAATGCTTCCATCGCACGACACGAAAGCTAATTAAATAAACCGTAACACTTAATTAGTTTGTTAAAACGTTTACACTTTTTTACAAACGATTTGTTTTAGTCTAGTTAAAAGTGGATTGGAAAATTAAGATCGCGTGATTTGTTATTTTATAGAATTCAATTCTTGTTTTACAAAACATTAAGAGAGTATAAACTAGGCATCATGATTTATGAGTTTTTGAAGACTTCAATGGAAGTTCAAGGTTTGCAAAGAAGGAAGAGATAGATGGATTGCATCCAGGACAGCATGAATAGGAAGGGAGTGTCGAGGGAAATGGCAAAGCAACAGAGCGAAGTGGAAGGAGTTGACATACTGTGCCGACCTCAAATAAATGGAAAATGGTAAGGGAGAAAAAGAATGGAAGTTCTGGGCTTAAAAAAGGTGCGCTAGTTCAGAGGAATGGGATTTGACCCTGGGATTTTGACCACATAACTGGCTATTTTTAACCATTATTCTACTTTTATATATATTGTGCCTACTAAACCCTTATGAGTGTTCAAGGTAGCCTTAAATAAAATTTGCCTAAACGCCAGCAATAACCACCGAACATGTCACACGCAACATGTTCGGCAATTCAGAAACAGCCGTAAAATGCTAAAGTAAAATCGTAACTCAAGAAATTCCTGATTGTTTGAGTTTAGAAAATCAACCGTCGTTGGCACAAATTGAACTGCGGAATTAAATTTAACGAGCCGTATTTCCATATTCCACATACGTTCCGAGTATAAAACAGGGACGTAAAGGAACTAACGGATATCCGAAACCGATTCCAATATAAAAAGTTCGCTTAAATTCGGATAGTGAGATGACATGTTTTAAATTTTGTCCAACCTAGCTGATACACATCTTTGCAATGATTAAGCATCACTGCAAGGTTTGACGAGCTTTCAAAATTGCGGAACCAGCAGGTAATAATAATTTTGCCAGTCTAATATATTAAGGGGGGTTAGGCGGTCAGCGAAAATTCATATGAAGCGGCTGAGGCGGGGGACGTCCCGGTTGCGCGCCATTCACATTTTTATCAAAAAGTTAATAGAAATGTTTAGTTTTTCAAAAATTTAAATCAGTCACGAAATCGAAAAGGTAAAATACCTTTGTGTTGGTGATTTTAAAACATTTTTTATTATAAAACACGGATGTTATCTGTATTCATATGAAATTTTAGAGGTAACTTCAGGATTTTTTTCTATCGAGCAAAATTTTTCCCATCGTGTTTTGGAAACAGTCCTCCCTTTAAACATACGTTCTACAATACATATCAGAAATTTCAGGGCGAAAACTCTTCAATTCTTTAAACAGCAGCTTATAGAAAACAGCCAATATTGCCGTTTTCACTTACTAAGATATCCAATAATATATAGTCCAGTATACCTAATTTATTTTGTAACCGAATCTAACGTATAATCAGAAAATAGTTTTATATCCGTAAACGTTTACGGATATAAAACTATGTATTTCTGATTATTATACATGAATAATACTATAGGTACGTACCTACAGTATTATTCATATATCCGTATCCAGATCCGAAATTAATATAACACAACATCCTTACTGCACATACGTTCGAAATATAAAATATTCCGCTGCGATGTATGGTTTGGTTTCGCTCGCTTGCGTCTTCAAAGGTCAGCTTTGAAATTATGTTTTACGATACGGGGTCGAAGATAAAAATCATAGGTACTGATTTTATTTATTGATATCATATCTGACCTAAAAAACAAAACAATTTAAAAAAATGTTTGATATGTCAATAGAAATTTGAGCAAAACGAAAACACGCATATGAATTTGCTGTATCCTATACTAATCCTAGCTGATATTATAAATGCGAAAGTGAGTTTTGTGTTTGTATACTGGTTTGTTACCTCTTCACGCTTTATATACTGTGCCAATCTTCTTAAAATTTCGCATACACATAGTAGAAGTACTAAGAAGAATATAGGGTACCTTTCATCCCGGTAAAAATCACTGTTCCCGTGGAAAATTCACGCGAGCCAATCCGCGGGCAAAAGCTAGTACAGTAAAAATAAGAAAGATAAGAGATGACTATACTACAACTTAGCATTGCTTACAAATACCGATGTTTCGCTTAGGGATAAATCCCTGTCCACCCGGGCGACATAATCGGCCAATCCTACGGGACGTCACGTGCGACAAGAGAAGTCGCGCAACAAGTGCCGGATCCAAGATCCGAGACATTAATAAGGCGGTGACAGCCCTGGGTCAACGGTTAGGGATCTCGAATAGGGATGGTTAATATTGATAGCGTAACTTTATTCAGAAGTACAAGTGCTAAAATCCATGCGATTCATTAATCGCATGGATTTTAGCACTTGTACTTCTGAATAAAGTTACGCTGTCGGTTCTAGATATTTTAAACCCTACGCAAAAGATAGTTCTTTTTCTTTTAGAAATTCACAAATTCAAATTGATAAACCCTTATTACTTGTGTGTCTGTATGTTGTATTGTTGTTCTCAAATAGTTAACTGATTTGAGTACAGATTTTTTTTATCGAAAATCGTGTCAATCGAAATGGTTCTTGAATTCAGGAAAATATATTCATGAGCTTTTTAGTAGTTATTATATTTATTTATTTTAATAGAATGATTTTTTTTGTATTCTAGTTTATTTCAATAGACCCGATACTCCACTCTAGTGGGAAATTCGGGATAAAAGTAGCCAATGTCTCTCTCTCTCTCTCTCAGCCGAAAGACGTCCACTGCTGGACAAAGGCCTCCCCCAGGATTTCCACAGCGACCGGTCCTGCGCTGCCCGCATCCATGTGCATTGTGCAACCCGCGACCTTCACCAGGTCCTAACCGTATACCAAATTTCATTAAAATCCGCTCAGCTTCCGGAGACACAAAAATATCCATACTTATCACTATCACTATCACTATCACTATCACTATCACTACATCACTATCACTATCACTATCACTATCACTATCACTATCACTATCACTACATAGTATAAAACAAAGTCGCTTTCTCTGTCCCTATGTCCCTTTGTATGCTTAAATCTTTGAAACTACGCAACGGATTTTCATGCGGTTTTCACTAATAGATAGGGTGATTCATGAGGAAGGGTTTTAGTGTATAATTTGTTTAGGTTTTGTGTATATTAGTTGAAATATGACGATAATTGTTAAGGAAGTCGGAAAAAATTTAGCCGCACGGCAGCTTTCATCGAAAACGCTGTCCAATCCCTAAGAGATGTATCAAAACCATGTATGGAGGAATTGTGTATCTATAATAGGTCTACAAAAAAGTCCGCGATAGCATATATCTAGCTTTTATATTTCAGCCACAATAACCACTTTTATGTTTTAAAAATAATTAAAATCCTTAGGTTGTTTTTTAACTGGTGATAATAACCACAGTTTATTAATCCTTATCAAATTAAACAAGTCTATCATCACAAGTACTTAATATATTTAATATTTGCTTTTTACTGCATGTAATTTGGATCAATAGTTTACCAAATACTACGAGTTATCCAATGCGCCGCGTAACCACCTTGCACTCGCAAAGACGCTAGGCGCAGTAGGTATATAAGTACTGCGGGCGCATTTTCGTATCTATTTATTTTAGGAGGTAGTAATGTAAATATCATATTCATTCACATATTATCTCACATTATAGCTCTAACTAAAAGACCAACTAATTTCAAAAACAAACTTAACTTTGTAGTTCGATCCCAAGGATTCATACTGTATCGAGCGCAAAAATAAGTTTGTAACACTTTTTTAGACTTACAACAACATATTTACAACTTTCAGATTTATTACTGTACAAGTACTGTTGGACCTTGCTTATTGTCAAATTACATAATTTTAGGTCACCGGGAAGTACCCCATAGCTTTTGATTGCTGTCTGAAATCGCAAATTCGCAACATTTACGGTAATATCTCCTAATCGCGTTGACGTATAATTTTGGTTATGTTTTTGCTGAAAGAGACCGTGGATCCGAGTATTCAGTATTAATTTTAACTTGATACCTTTAAGCGTTCCTGAGAAAAAAAAGTTTGACAGACAGACGGACAGTCTGACAACAAAGTGATCTTATATGGGTTCCATTTTTGCCTTTTGAAGCACGGAACCCTCAAAACCGGCCACATTATAGCTCTAACGGCCGGTTTACGACTTTGCGCGTCGGCACAAAATACATAATAGTGTAGATAGCGTCGGTCTAAGCGGGGCGCTGCCCGGGAGTCTAAGCGGCGCGGCGGGCGGGGCGAAAAGCAAAGCATGCCACGTACTCTCAGTAGCGGTTAGCGGAGCGGTTTAGGTGGACGTATTCAGAGAGTCGGAAATTATCCCTTTTTGTTATGAAAGTAGCATTTTTTTTAATATGACATTCTCGATATCAGCAAGGAAGTGCACGAACTAAAGAAAATAGATACCTTCACGGAGAATTTCGTAATTTATACCAAGATTATAGGAAACATCCGAATAAGTTTTATGACTACACTAGAATGAGTGTGGAAACGTTTGACTTTCGGTTCTCACTACGCCACTGCAGAAGGAGCAGATGGGCAAAAATTTCATAATGCACCGTTATGGAATTTCCCTCCACAGTAGGTCCCCCCCACCCCCGTGCCCATTAATAAACCAAAAAAATATGTCGGTTTTCAAGGCATTTTTTAAGTTTTATTATTAAATAGCTATTCATGAATTGTTTATTTAATGGTGAATCGTAGACTCGGCCATTGTTCTACATAATAAAATATACATTATGTATTAGATCGTATGAATTATTCATGGCCAATGTCAATTTCCAGAAAGTTCCTTGTTTCAATTTACATATTATGTAATGTGAGAAAAAACAAAGGTAGATTTGTAGTTCCAAATGTGATAGTATTTATTTTGATGCATGAACCAGATGCAGACTGCTATTTTTTTATTTATTTTTCTCATCGTACTTCAATGACAGATGTTATCAAATCGTCTAAAGGCATCTGACATGACTTAACAACAAAGATAACTTTATGTGTTAGTATTATAGGTTTAATTCTTAAGACTATATTAGATTACATCTCATTTAGTTCAGTCGTTGAGACATATTAAAAACACCTAAACTAAACGCAAAAACCATGATACCATAAACAACTTTATGTACGTAAAAATAAATACTTAAGTTGATACAAGGACTATGAATATGGTACGATAAGAGGCTTAACTTAACTTTTAATATATCTGGGATTACTGGAGACGAGTATGTGTTTTGTGCCGGATTATTCCGTACTGTCAAGTTACATATATGAAACTCTATGTGATGGTAATAGAGACAAAATTCCAATAAATTTAGATAGTTTGACGAGCTGTTGACTGTACACATAAAATCCGACGTTCGTTTTATTGTTCCTATATTCGTGTTATCAAATTGTCCTTGGATTTCAGACAATCCGTTCGGATCCGGATCTTTTAGAATGTCGGATATTACCTTTTACTTGCGGCATCTTGTATTACGTGTTTCACACGATACATTGAAATAGGATTTAAAAAAATAAAGGCACTCTAGTACTACATATAGCCTGATTTCTACATAATTGTAAAAATATAACATATTTATTTGTTATAAAATACTTTGGTAAAAATCAAATCGAAAATATAAAATGAAGACTAACAACACGGAACGACGATCAACAACGACGCGCCAAAAATATTTATTTATTTATTTATTTAACTTCTTTACAAAAAACATGTAAACGGAGGAGAAAAGACGGAGGCTTTTTCTACCAGTCAACCAAAAATATTTAGTAATAAGCGACTTAAAACAAATTAATATTCCTAATTCATACGGACCTGTTTTAATAGTTGACTGTACCTCTTCGTTGCGAAACTTTTTCCGGGAGAAAGGCAAATGAGATTGTCCCTGGAAATTGCTATCCCGGGGCACGCGGGCTGCAATGAATCGAGTTTATCCGATAATATCCGATAAAAATCCGATAAATATCTATCGTTGCTGGCATGCTGGATAAAAAAGATATTCGACTATGTTACGTGGTTTTATGAAAACATTACCTCAATTTTATTTTTGCATTGAAATTGGTTTTGGTAGCATGCGAAAGTTTGGACGTATTTTTGTTACTCAATCACGCAAAATCTTCTGGACGGATTTCAATGAAATTTGGTACACAGGTGGAAAAATACCGGGAATAACACATAGGGTACTTTTTTAACCAAAATTCCCACGGGAGCGAAGCCCCATTAGCAAGATACCTATTCACTCTCAGCCGAAAGACGTCCACTGCTGGACAAAGGCCTTTCCCAAGGATTTCCATAACGACCGGTCCTGCGCTGCCCGCATCCATGCGCATCCCGCGACCTTCACCAGGTCGTCGATCCACCGAGTGGGAGGCCTGCCAACACTACGTTTTCCGGTTCGTGGTCGCCACTCGAGAACTTTTCTGCCCCAACGGCTATCTGTTCTACGAGCTATGTGCCCCGCCCACTGCCACTTAAGTTTCGCGATTCTGCGGGCTATGTCGGTTACTTTAGTTCTCCTACGGATCTCCTCATTTCTGATTCGATCACGCAGAGAAACTCCGAGCATAGCGCGCTCCATCGCCCTTTGGGTGACCTTGAGCCTTCTTATGAGGCCCATAGTAAGCAACCACGTCTCTGTTCCGTATGTCATTACTGGCAACACACACTGGTCAAAGACCTTAGTCTTGAGACACTGCGGTATTTTGGACGAGAAGATATCGCGAAGCTTCCCGAACGCTGCTCAGCCGAGTTGGATTCGACGGTTGACCTCTTTTCTCCAAGTTGGACTATACCTAAAGACTATATACTACTATATACTAAAGATACCTATTACCATGAAATTATTTAAATAATAGTGAAATTTGCATCAAATTCAGTTGCGCAGTTTAAAAGATCTAAGCGCGCAGACAGACGCGAGAAGCGAAATTATTTTATAATACGAGTATGATTTTGATTTGATCAAACGGAAGGGTAAAATTGGAAGGAGATTAAGTATAATTAGATATAATGCCGTTATGATGATACTGACACTTTTTATCTTCGTATGACCTTCGTAATTTCCATTAATGATTATCAAAAATTATATTTCTCTATCAACATCCAAACACACACATACACACAATAAACAAACAGCTCATCGATAAATCACCCTTGAACTCACATTATCGCTTCTCGTAAATCACTTAAAGATATTTTAATTAAACATCCTCTCTATATCGAGTGCGGGAGGTTAGTTACAAAAGTAAGGAGCGTGCAGAAAAATATGTAAATTAGCTATATTTAGAATTTCGGGATTCTGTATCCTAACTATCCTAATCCTAACTACGTAGTACTTATATTAATTCTGTGTCCTAACTGATATTACACATGCGAAAGTGAGTTTGTTTGTTTGTTACCTCTTCACGCTTTATCTACTGAACCAATCTTCCTGAAATTTCGCATACACATAGCTGGAAGTACGGAGAAGGACATAGGGTACCTTTCATCCCGGGAAAAAGTACTGTTCCCGTAGGAAATTCACGCGAATTATTAATTAATACTGAAGAACGCTTTTGACTAAACGACTAACTTTTTGACTCCTTTCAAAGTGACGTCACTGCTTCTCACTATTATACAAGTCCAATAAATTATAGTTCTCGACATGTCGAAAAATTCCACATCCTATATTTCCGTAATCACCTTATATTGTGGTTTCCGGGTAGCGGAGCGGGGGTGGTTCGAAATTAATTTAATTTCAACTTGATAATATATCACGTAGACGCTAATAATGAAATTATGTTTGTACTTCCAGAACCATTTGCATTCTTATTAGATTCGTTAGAGCATCGCTCTTCTTGAGGAAAGAAAAAAGGAGGAGAGGAGAGAAAAAAAAAAAAAAAAAAAAAGAAACTCCTTTTGTCGACGTCAGCTCGTTGAAAATGTATGATGATTAAAATGCAATGGGATTCTACATTATATTGGAAAGGATTTTGAACAGCAGTTTAATTACTATAATTTTCCTTAAAAAATATAGCTATGCAATCTAGTAAGTATTTTTTCTTCGGTAATAAAGGCCGCGGGAAAAATCCTTTGTCCGATTTTTAGCGAAAAATTCGGCCAATTCAAAATGTTTGCTGCAATATGTATAACGCTGTCTATAAAAGTTTAAATTTTTTTTTAATTTTAATATTTAAATACTTACAAACTAATTATACTTATATTTCTCTACTAGCTCTAAGGTTATTTAATTTGTCAAAAAAATTACAATATTAATGTCGCACCGTCATGCATACTTTTAAATACGACTATATTTACTACATCGTACGTATCGTTATCTAAAGACAGTTCTACGTTAAACAATAATATTATGCAAATAAATGATATTCTTGATGCTAAACGATAAATGAGATAAGATACGTTTTATTATATCATCATAGTCGCGAATTCATTGCAGTAGATTTTGTGACGCAGTTGTTTCTGAACTTCCTGTGTCACTTTAAGTTATATTAGTAAAGTATAACTACTTAGATAGATAACGGACTTTATTTGTAGCCACAACAACACATACAGCAATACAAAAAGGTCACACCTCAGTGGCACTATTGCTGCGGGGGGCAATACACTGATTTTCAGTTGTGTTGAATTCCACTTACTAGTTGCGAAGGAATCCATATCGAGATAAATCTTATGTATTACTATAGATTTTATTCGCCAGGGTAAAGAATTTCATCGAAATCTGTTCACTTTTGTGTGAAAGAGCACTAAAGATCCGCTCATGTGTATACATTTATCCTTCCTTACAAAGTTTCGCATCTATAATATCAGTAAGATTTAGGAACTAGGGAACCACAATATGAATCCTCATTTCATAAATTACAGACAACATTTATAGGTACTAATATTGTAATGCTAAAGAGTCAGTGTAGTTAAATTTATATTATATCTTTAAAACTAACGTAAGATACAATATATTCTAGTTGAAATGGTTATTTTGAAACCATTGGCAAAATTTTCTCAGCAGATTTGGTTGATGAAATTGAGCAGGTTTCCAAAAAAATCTATGTCAAAAAATGAAAAAAATTTTTTTGCTTCCCATACAAATTGGTCGATCAGATAATGGTACTTAGTATGGAAAGTTGAAATTTTATGTTATTCTTTTACTATAAATTTCTTTCGGACGTAGTTGTTTTCCAAGTACTGATGATCATATTGTAAAAAAAAAATTGTCCTGTAGTTACAAAATAACCCTGTATATATCTAACTATATCTAGTTAGAATAAGTTTGAACGCGCTTATTTAGGTATAAAACTACCAGTTGGATTTTTTTTAATTGTGCATGATATAGCCACACGAGGTATTGAATAATTTTGACACTGTATTCTACGGACATTGGCAAACCGTAATCAAAATACATTTCAAGGCTCAGATTCCCAATTATGCCCCAAAATAGGCACGTAGTCTGGACTTCATCTGAGCCTAATGCATTTCGCAGGCTAGCTCGGCAACGCTAGATATTTCATTCACCCAGGCCCCCTAGACTGCTATTCTAACCCCCTTCCCTTCCCTTCCCAGAAAGGGGGGGTAACCTCCCTCCTCCAGAGCGTTTAATTTCCGTATCGTGTGGTCATTAATTTGTAAAGTGATATTCGGGATATCAATAGACAGGTCTAATTTATCTCGAGAATTTCTGATTTGTGTGTTTTGGAATTCGATAGTTTATGTCTGCAAAAAATAAGTTAAAAACAAGTTAATTCATTCTTCTTCTTGAATCTTCTATGTATAGAAGGAAAATAAATGCAAAATATACTTACACTACATAAACTTAGTTTGAAGTTTATAATGTCCGTGGAAAATAAGAATTCTTATTTTCCGCGGACTTTTTAAAGCTACTTCAAATTTTTAAGTGGACCTTAAATTTACAAAAGTTTTCGAGCATAAAATATTTATTTTTAAGATATACAGAAAATACATGTAAGAAAACTATCTGTCTTGAAAAATCAGTTCTACCAATCATTGATGAAGAAGTTTTGAAAGAAGTATGAAATAAAAAGTGTGATAAAAGTCTTAATGAAGCCCAAAGTCTACGATCTACGAACAAGTCTAGACTGGTCTACGTAGCGACAAAACACAAAAGTAATTAAGGTAAAAGACACTAGTTTCGGTCAGCTCCGTGTAAAACTCCATTAAACTGAACTGCATTGGATCACATCTAAAGTTAACCAACAAAAAGCGGGAAGTTGTTTATCTGTGGTGAGGTGAGTTTCGCGCCCTTTCACCGGCGCCCTCTGGCGGCAGATTATGGCGGATTGTCGCTGTCACCCAGAGAATTCCCGCCAACTTTTAATTACGAGCATTGTGAGAAAAGTTTAACTCGACGACAAAAGAACTTTTTCTAATGAAACTTGCCTGGAGTTTACCACCTAACCCGCGCTCGGTCTATTTAGATTTTAATCAGAAATTTAATAAGGAAATCTTGGTTGATAAATAGTGAAGTAAAGATGTCTAAGACGGGTATTCTGAGAATTTTGATGCTGATATTAATTCATATTAAAGGTCCAAAAATCTATAAAGACTTGCAAGAGTTGGCTCTCTCGTTTATTAGCTTTTGTTTAGTTATTATTATTTATTATTTCGTTTTCAACAACGTATATTTACACAGTTCTTATGACCCTATGTAAAAAAATACTACTAAGTTGTACGCCTAGCCAAGGCAGAATACATGTAAACTCCGTTTGTTTTTTTTACAACAATATAAATTAAAATAGACTTTTAGGAAATTACTTTCATGGTTAATAAATGTTTTACTTTAGAATGTTTAGGTTTGAACCAATATTTAATTTATTATCAACAAAATTCAACAAAAAGTACTGTGAAGATAGTTTACATAATTTGGGAGTTTAGCTACCTAATTTTATCTTTTCCTAATTTGTAATGTTTTATTCTCACAAACCAATGATTGATTGAAAACCATTGAGACACGATTATGACCTAGCGTCAGCACAATCGATACCCAGTATCGATTATAATAAAAAATACAAGCTGTAATAGGAAACATCTTGGGATATCAGCGTATTTCCGTCAGTTATGCTCGCTCTGTTTACAGAGCGCGAGACGACGCCCTGCATAAATTGCAGAGCTTCGTATAATTAAAAATCAACATTTACATTCAATTCGATCTTCCCACAGAATTCGTAATAATATTAGCTAAATAGAAGTTCAAAATTCGGTTCCTCAGCGAACCACTATATCTATTTAATCCTCAATATATTCCAAATTATACTAAACTACCACGCGGCTTTCGTTTGAGAGATATTTATTTCAAGACATCCATAGATTATGTAAAAACGCTAGCTTCGATCTGGAATAACATAAGATATGAAATGTCTCGGGGTTTGAGACAAATTAGTAATACGGAATATAAAATTCCACTTACTAAAATTGGCTTCAGTTAGAGCGTAGGGGGTCCTTCCCTAGAAGTTATATTTTTATGCTAATAAATAGAATTAGGTAAGTGGCCCCTAAAGTTACATTATATGTATGTATATGTAACCTATCCCACCAAGTGGCCCTAAACATGTCTAGAAAAATAAACAAAGAAAGTCATACAGCTTACATATTGCGCCCATAGCATGGCCACCCGACGTTAAACCCGCAGCATGACCAAAAAAAGTAATCCCCAAACTGGTGCGCGGGGCTCCCAAAACGCGCGTAGCCCATAGCATTTGCTACTCGTGCTACTACGATAATCCGCCACTAAGTCCAGATAATATTGAGCGTTATCAACCCGTGTCAGTTTGATTTGCAGAATATAACCTGTCTTATGCAAAAAATATTATGATAGATATTAGGAGCATTCCATCAGAGCAGAGAGCCCACTATTCAGCTAAGCGTGGCCTTCGACTCACGACTCTTGGCTCTGTCTACCCCGTAAGGGATAAAGACGTGATTCTATGTATGTTATGTATGTAGGAGCATAACCGGCGAGCATGTATAAAGAGAGTGATGAGTGTAGAGAAAGCGAGAGAGATCTGTAAGGATCGTAGCAAGTGGAAATCGCTAGTCTCTGCCTACCCCCACGGGAAAAAGGCGTGATAATATGTATGTACGTTATGCAATAAATCCGTCACGTAAACCATACAAACCCGAACCTATCCCAATACTCTTCAAACTGCATTATGCAGTGCGTTTTTCTATTCGTCATTAATATGGAACAAAACAGGCGTCTCGCCGGCGGGCAGAACCAAGGAGCTAATAAAATAAATACTGGAGGACGCCGTAATATTTATACTCAATTCAATTAATCAATTAATTAATTTAATAATTAAATTGTGTATTTTATTTTCGACTAGCTTTTGCCCGCTTGAATTTCCCACGGGAACAGTGCTTTTTCCGGGATGAAAGGTACTCTATTTCCTTCTCGGTACTTCTAACTATGTGTATGCGAAATTTCAGGAAGATTGGTTCAGTAGATAAAGCGTGAATAGGTAACAAACAAATTAATATAGAAAAAAACTCACTTTCGCATTTCTAATATTAGTTAGGATTAGGATTATTTCTCTGTTATTACTTTTTTAAAGACCGATAGGCGCATATTACGTTATTAAGAAATCGATACCGAATATTTCTTGGTTGCCGCTCTATCTAGAGCTATTTTATTCAAGTAACCATCAACTTCAATTTCATTCTACGATTCTTGGGTGTGATATTACTCTTGCCTTGACCATCATATATAAAGGAATAAGAAATGTTTGCTTTCATTTTGAATTTAAACAAAACAAAAAAAAAAACAAAATAAAATAAATGAAATGGAAATTTAATATGAAAGAGTCATGCCCTAACGTGGTGGCCTAGGTCATTGTTTTTTATCCCACAACAAATTATTTAATTAAATTACATTATTTCTGAATTGTTTGTAATAACTAAGGCGTCCAAACTTAACACTTTCAAAGAACTAACATTACTTCCGAGCGATAAAGTACAAAACTTCTAACTTCAACAAATCTATTTGAAGCAAAAGAAACTAACAAAGCTATAAAAGCGAAATAATAGTTATGGAAATAGTCTTTCATTTTCCACGAAAGAAAACTCCGTGAAACTACCGACAATATGAATGAAACTATAATATTAGAAAAGTTTCGTCCGGGAAATGAGAAAACGTTGTACCAACTCGTTCGTCTAATACACGTAGTTATAAACTTGTTCAATATAATATCGAGTGGTGGGTGAATATAGCCGTCTCTCTCACACTCGGGGCAGTCTGCCGCTGAAACTGGCCCTCATTTAATTGCATATTCAGCTGAATAATGCTCCTATCTTCGAGCGTACGTAGCCGCTTTCGAAATAACGGCATAATATTTTATGTTAATCACTGCAGTCACATCTCATTCTCTTTGGCCTTGAAACAAAAATAGACTGGCCGGTTGTAAAACGTAACATGCCTGACCTGGAAGGCAATTCTCGAGTCTGCGATATAATATCAATTTCGACATTTATCGAAAAAACATGGCGGATATCGATAAATATCGAAATTGCGTATTCTCGTGATTTCAAATGTGACATTTATCCAGCGTCAGCCCTCGATACGCATCGAGTGGTCGAGCGTGGCCGAAAACCTTATCGTGTGTGATATTTGTCGCTTCAAAGCTGTTGAATAACATAATATTCGTACTTTACAAGACGCTTTGTATTTTTATTCAGCTATGGTTTAGTAAAATATTAATGCTGACGATTTTGTATTCAATTTTATTGGAAATCGTTGTTTATTTACATAAAATTATTTTATTGAAGCCTAATATAGAGGTTTGGATAGATACATACTTTGCTTTTTTCTGCCTCGAGTACCATACCTTATTTGTTTCTCAATTCAATTTCGTAAAGAAACAATATATCTTATGAATATAATTGATACTCCGATAACAAATATCACATAACCTCACACACACAATAAACAAACAATGACAAGTATCCTCGCGTTCCGTTCTCTCCATCAACTCTAAAATATTTCATTTTTTGCATTTTATAAATTTGCATTGGAGCTTATTAAGTTACATAAAATAAAGTATTATAACTATTTTTACATAAATTCACTATTAAAACAATGGTTATACATAAAATATTTAATGAAACAAGTAAAACATAAATTTCTCGATTGTAGTTAAGTATAATCGAGAAAAAGGAACGTGTTTTCAATTAGAGAAGCCCTAGTTTTCGATATAATATCGAGTTTTATGTCGAATAGGTTCGAGAATACCATTTTGGAGGTTTTTGTGATAATTTTGTTCGATAAAAGAAGTTTGATATATTATCAAATTCGATAAAATATCGCAAACGCGAGAATTGGCCTCCTGACGTAGACGGTTTAAAAAATATTCGGGTAACGAACTTCGAATTTTAAAAGATGTATACGGTTTTAGTGATGTGCTATAAGTATTTTCACTAGTCTAAAGTCACAACGATAATCATTATCATCATTTCGAGTCGAAATGGCAAAAATTAGATTTTTTGACCAGTACTTGGCCACTTCCACCGCCCTATTGTTGGCTTTATTCAGGTCCTCCAAGGTACAGGAAGAAAGGCAGTTGGGGCAGGTAAAAAGATGAGCCATCGATTAGACGGCTCCACACCATGGAGTCCACAGTCACAAAGGCTATCAGATAACGATAATTATAATGCTTGACTACAATATCGGTTGTTTGAAATTTCAACATTTTAAATATAAATTGTTCATTTTAAATCTAATCTAGACGTCGATTAAAATTTAAATTTGAAATTAGAATATTTAGTACCAAGGTAAGGTTGGAAAGTTGGGTGGATGTTGTACAATGTACGTTATTGTTATATGCAGACCGCTTAGTACATAGCGATTGTTATGATAATACTGGCTGCAATAGACGGTGGAGCGATGAAATATTGGCCTCCTTTGCATAAGTACCGACGTAGCGAAACGGTCTACGATGCGCTACGCTGCTACGGAACTCGTAGAGCCTAATTGCTCATTACCGGAAACACTAATGAAAACAAACTTGTCGTATCAATTAGCAGTAACAGTTATAATGATGGACGAAGTCTGGAAATTTTAATGATTCGCAGTACCGTTCCGATTTTGAAATTTTCGTTTGTTTTTCTTTGAAATGCATGCAAGCAATAGTTTTGTTAACGTATAATTAAATTAATTAGTCTATGTCGCAAATAAAACTAGTTGACGTTTTAACTGCTTATCTACTTACTAAAATAATAAAGCTGAAGAGTTTGTAAAGTCCGTTTTTTCCTAATTGTCCTATTATGTAAACAATCTTACCATGTCTTTTTATGATTTTTCAACAATATAAATTAAAATAGACTTTTTAGGAAATTACTTTCGTGGTTAATAAATGTTTTACTTAAGATGTTTAGGTTTGAACTAATATTTGATTTATTTTCAACAAAATTCTACAAAAAGTACTGCGAAGATTATTTACATAATAGGACAAATAAGAATAAATAGAGTTTATGTATTAATTGCTGGATCTAGGTAGCGGTTCGGTTTAAAAAAAATGTTTCTTTGTATGCCAGCCACAATGGCTAGGCTATCAGGAATCCTAAAATTCCCATGGGATTCCACAGATTTCCCCTTTGGCACAGCAGTATATGAAAAATGTAGAGGTTCACTCCTTATTTATTTAATACCTACTAGCTTTCGCCCGCGGCTTCGCCCGCGTGAGTGTCCCACGGAAACCGTGCCTTTTTTCCGGGATGAAAGGTACCCTATGTCCTTCTTCGTACTTCCAGCTATGTGTATGCGAAATTTCAGGGTCTGAAATTTTCTGTTTGGTTCAGTAGATAAAGCGTAAAGAGGTAACAAACAAACAAACTCACTTTCGCATTTATAATATTAGTTAGGACTAGCCTGTGCCCGCGACTTCGTCCGCGCGTAATTTACTATTGTTAATACCTCAGATTCTAAACGGCGGCGTATCAAGATGAAACCTACGCCATGTTTTAAGTTAGACCTTCAACAATACAACAGTGAAAACCGCATCAAATTTAATCTAGTAGTTTTTGCGTGATGCGCGAATAAACATACATATAGACAGACAGGCAAAAATTTTTGCCTGTCTGTCTTTTTGGTTTGGTTTTGGCTTCTATTGGCCCTATAAAGACCTGTCATAGATTTGCTTCATAAATATCTCCTATGCACGGATACGGACACAGACTAGTTACAGTTTTATTATATGTATCGATACAGTTTAAAAATCAGCTTGCAACATTACCCTTAATCGTTGTATAAAGATGTAGAAATCGAATTGACAGGTTAATCGAGTAACGATGTCTCGACACGAGCGCTTGGCACGACCTAAAGCATCGAGGTCGACTGATGTTCAATGTTCCCATTTATCAGAATTGTACTTTATCTTCTTTGTCAGGAAAGATGTTTATTCTAGGCACAAAACGATGTGTCAGTTTGATTTTGATTTTAGAACGGGTTTTGAGGTCACTTTTTAAATATTCATTAATCGTTGATATATTTTCCTTCTTCCTTATTGAATAGGACCTACCAGGTAGTATTATGCAAAGAAAATGTCAGATATTTTGCGTATCCATACTAATATTATAAATGCGAAAGTTTGGATGTGAGTTTGTGAGTTTGTGAGGATGTTTGTTACTCAATCACGCAAAATCTACTGGACGGATTTCGATGAAATTTGGTACAGAGGTAGATAATGACCTGGAATAGCACATAGGCTACTTTTTATCCCGGGAAAAAGCACTGTTCCCGTGGGAAATTCACGCGGGCGAAGCCGCGGGCAAAAGCTAGTAGACGTATAAATCTTATAACCGACATAAAAGTGGTCAATCGATTATTCGATTATAATCGTAAAACGCTAAAACATATTTCCATTTTGATAATTATCAAAATGTAGATATGTTTTACTTGAAAGTTTGCTTCAATGAAATATTAAGAACTATTTTATTATTTACCTTGCTAGTAAGTAAAAGTCAACTATTACTCACATCCAGCTCTGAGAATCTTATTAGATTACTTTAATCATTGTCATTAATATGACTAAGTTTCCATGTAAAGTTATATGTTTTTAGGTATATTTAGATACAAAAGCTCCATTTTCTCAATGGTTATCCTATTTGAAACTTCAACACATGTATAGTCTATTTGTCAAGTTTAGGTACATATCCTGCTGATATGATAATAAAATAAAAAGTTATCTTCGTAGGTCGTAAGCGGGAGCGAGCCTCGAGAAAGAGATGACCATCTTCAAAGACCCACGATGGAAAGAGACGCAAGAACGGCTGCAGATACAATGCACGCTTGTTTGCTCCGTTCTTTTCTAAATGTTGAAGAATTTTCTTTCACTTTGTTTCCAAGCTAGTTCAAACTTTTAAATGAAATTGTAAAAAATATCGCAATTTAAATTTCAAGTATTATTATGGTCCTCAATTATTTTTTCTTACGTACCTTCGTAATAAATTATGTGTAACTTATTACAATGCGTATAAGGAAGAATATTACGCACCATATAATAGTAAAATGTAGGACGGACTGAAATAACTCTACGACTCTGTGATGAGTAACAGTTAATCTATAACTCAAAACTTTACGATACACGTATGTAATGAAAGTAAATGTCTCGTAAAAACGTTGGAAGAAGATATTAAAAGCTCGGATTTCTTCCTCTTAGCCTTCCTAAAATTTGTAATTTGTTTATCAAACGTCTACTGTACTTACGTTATATGGATGTGTGTAGGAGGGGGGAGAGACGGGGCGGGCGCGGGAGGGCGCTTGCCGCGTTCGTTCCGTCACACGGGCCGCAGTCACGTGCGACGACGCCGGTTCACGACGTGCTTTACGTAACATATCGATTCTCGTTGCAACTATCGATCGACGATCGTTCGGTGCACATCACTATTACAAAAGTTTCCCGCGCAAATTTAATTTTCGAATGCAATTCGCGTGTGCTGTGTTTTTATTTATTTTTATTTGATTTTGTGTCCGAGACCTTGGATTTTGAGTGGCCAAAAGTTGTCAAGGAAAACAGGTGGGTGTGTATTTTTGCCGGCGGTTCGTATCGATATGAATCGGAGTATTATGATGGAAAATAAAACCGGTTCGATTGCGCTAAATCGCTTTTGTGAAAAGGTCAATACTCCGGCCGGCACGCGAGTCTACTAAGATGCAGCGATGGATGTAGGCAAATGCTTCTGCGCTGCATTCGATCATAAGTTGACTGACAAAATAATCGTTTTATGCTAATTAATCACTTACTTATAAATTTATTCTATGCTATGATTTTTTCATATCCGATTTTGATATTGTCTTCATAATTAAATAAGAAACAATCCAACAATTTAAACTTCTTAAAACTTAATAATTGTGTCTTTAATATAAATTTTTGCCATTGACCTCATCTCGTTAACGACACCTAAAAAAATTATTTATGTGGCAAAAAAAATACTTAAATTCTACCTAAAAAATATTCTACCTGCCGAAAGTTATCATAATTTACCTACCTGGATTTTATAAGTAAACCCATTTTTTTAAACGTTTATGAAGTTAACTAAATTTTATGGAGATAAAACTTGCTTTACTGCATCTGACTTGCTGACTTTTAATATTTTCAGAAAACCCAAATGGAAAATCTTCTTATAGGTATCGAAACCATAGTAAGTACCTACGTAGGTAGGTACTACCTAGCTACCTACTCACCTACCTAATGTCCATTTATCCATAATTGTCCTATTATGTAAACAATCTTTACAGTACTTTTTTATGAATTTTGTTGAAAATAAATCAAATATTAGTTCTAACCTAAACATTCTAAAACATTGATTAACCACGAAAGTAATTTCCTAAAAAGTCTATTTTAATTTATATTGTTGTAAAATCATAAAAAGACATGGTAAGATTGTTTACATAATAGGACAATTCGGAATAAATGGACTTTAGCCACTTAATTCGACGGATTTCAATTTGTTGTTTAATTTGTAAAATTGTAACGTATATCGATTATTAGCTTACCAGGGACCCTAAGAAAAATATATAAAAAAATCTACCTATTTTAATTTCCCGGAAAATTTACGTCCATTATACTGGACGTTATCAAGTTCGTAAGAGACTGATGCAATCAAACTATGTGCAGTATACTTCCCACTGTCAAAGAGAAAAACTAAAAAGAAACAAGTGATTTCGTAGAAAAAATATTCATTTATTATCAATTACTATAAAATCAGTCTCGTAGTTACATTGGTTTACGCTTATAACAATAATAGGAACTTCAAAGACATAAAAGTTTTAAAAAATCTCACTTACGTTTTCAAACGTTCATAAAAAACTATAAAAATCAACAATTAGCACTCAAATAATAATCAGCCTTTTTGTTTCAGACCATATAAAAAAAAACTATCAAAAAAGTTACTTATGGTGAAAATTGTAAAAGCAATTTCTTTTGGCCACTAAACACAACCTCTGCTTGCATTTAGAACAATTCATGTTCGTTTTATTGTTCTTACAGAACTTGCAACGTCCGTATGATGTATATTCAGGCCAATGATTATAGCCATCAAAACGCACGGAAACTGGCGGCCTCGGTGCACTTGGGTTTTGGATCAACGCTTTCTTTGGTATAGGACTTGGTGGATTCGTCTCAATTGATCGTCCCTTATGTCTCAATTCAACTGACAATCTGTGTCTAAACTTTTTCAAACTTACATGTTTTAGGCTCTTAATGTTGCATTTTCTTCTGTAAAGCAACCAAGCATTGTTGACTGCTATATCTAACATTTGGCCAAAGATATTCATATACCAACGGCGGCTTTTAAATGATGTTCTGTAGAGAGCTATCAACATGTCACAAAGGTCGACACCTCCCATATGTTGGTTGTAGTAACGAACTAATTGTGGACACGTAACTCCAACTTTCTTTTTGAGTTCTTTACTCCACCTCTTAATTTCTTGGAGTGGATATGCGTCCGCATATGAACAGGCTAAAGTCACGACTTTGTTGTCGAACCATTTGACAATGGCGATTTTTTTATCGTTGTCCACGATTTGGCTAAATGATCCTCTTCCTTTCTTCTTTAGCTTCTTATCACTTAATAGTCTCTTGTTGCAACCTTTCAGTCTGTTTTGCCGTATGGTTCCGAGACTGAAAATCCCCAGATGTTCTCGTAAATACCAGATCAAGTCCAGCGTCGTGAAATAGTTATCGAAATAAACTGCACACCCTGGGGTCTGAATTGTCTTGCAAAGAGATACTACTAATTTTGCACCTAAAGTCATCTGCTCTTCCTTTTCGTTAAAATCAATATACCGGAACGTATCGTCACCACCGTACAGTATAAAATCATAGACGATCCCAGACGCACCAGCACGTACTATATTTTTGAATCCCCATTTATTGGGTTTCATAGGATTATACTGTCGCCGGTTTCCTGCTTTAGTACCTTTATAGGGTATAGTCATCTCATCTATGCTAAATTTAGTTTCTTCTTCCGTCGCAAGGCAGTTTCTCCTTATTTTTTCAATAAATGGTCTTATTTTGCAATATCTGTCCTCATCTGAATTAACGTTGTCAACAAAATGAATGTTCCGTCGAATCTGTTCGAATCTTTTTAAACTCATCACGGCAGCCACTTGATCATATCTGAAATCTGTGGACCAATAGTCGACATAAGATGGCATTGTTACAATACCCATTATAAGAAGAATCGTGAGAAAGTCTTTCAACTCTTCGACTGTCAACTGTATACATTTGCCAGTTCTCTGGGTTGAATATAAATTTGTGTTGTTAACAATATCGTTGAGTATGTCTGGGGAAAAAAAGAGATAAAAGAAATCCAATGGAGAATCAGTATCCGGTAAATCAAACAAAAAATCATTTGACGGAATGTCAGCCTTATGTCGAAATTGTCCCTTCTTCCATTTATAGTTCACAACAAGTGTTTTCTTGGTCTTTTTTGCCTGAACATTTGGCTCAGCACGTACTTGTTGTTTCCTCTTTCGCCTGGTTGTTCTTGATGGTAATGTAGATGGACTTGCATTAGATGGACTAGCATTTGATGATGGAATTGACAGTAATGAAGCCAAACTAGGTAAAGCATTGTAATTAACTTCACCGGTCGGTGGAAGCACGTTGTTAATAACAGGAGTCAACGGAGTTTGTTCATGGTTTAAGTTTTCTTCAACATATAATGCGGAGTTGTGCTCACTACTACTTACGTTAGGGCGGTCCTCTGTTTGGAGATTTTTATTACCTGCTTCCATGAGCGTATCAACATCAATGTAAGTCTCATCGCTGTCGACTGAGGTATTATCTTGAGTATCATTTTCGGAGTTATCTAATATATTCATACGCTCAATTTCTGAATCGATGGAAGGGCAAGGTGAGGAGGACAATTCTTCAGTCCTATTAAGAGCAATATCTTCTTCATTTTCAGGTTCTGAAATACTATCTATATCTGAATTAGCATTTTCAGGTGGTACCAATGCTACTAAGCGATGTCCTCTAGATTTGAAGCTCTGCAATACAAAAAAAAGATGTATTTAGTCAATCACAGAACCTCTTCCTTTCTTTAAGTCGGTTAGAAAGTAGTAAGGTATGAAACCCTTTGACAATAAGGCAGCGGGAAGAATACTAGACGTACAATTTTGTATTTTGTTTTCTATTACTTCGATAAAGGGAAGAATACTGGACATACTATTTAGCAGTTACTTTTCTAGTGATTTGGCGGTGGGAAGTATAATGGACATGCAAGTTTTGGGCGTTATAAAAACTAACTAAATCAAAGTAAGTCAATCGAAACATCATGAGTAGATTCAAAAATACCTAATATTTGGTTTTCAACGAAGTTACGTAAAAATAAATCGTCAAACAACGAATAAAATGCGACTTACCGAGAGCCCGCGCATCGTGTCTCGCCTCCCCGCCATCTCGACGACGACTGCGCGCGACCCGTCAATGAGGTCACGTTGCTGATTTTTGACAACGTAATTTGATAGTACAGGATACGACTACAGCACTAAGGTCCATATAAATAGAAAGTATTTTTGACGTAGATTTTTTTTCATTGAATGGGAAGTATACTTGACGGTATCGAATTAAGGGTTAGAAGGATTAAGAGCGAAAGCATCCAAATTTGACACTATTTATTTCAAATTAATACGACTGTAGATGTAGATACTTTATCCAAGTTACAGTAATTTTGTAATAGTTTAATCATATTATAATTATACCTAAATGATATTATGGTATGATATAATATTGCTAATACCTGTAGGTAATAAAAGTAATCACATCAAACATATATTTTATAATAACAGTCGTTTAACTTAATCTTTTACGTTATCTATGATAATAGCTGGTTAATAAGGTTTTATTCTATTGAGTAATGGTATAATTTTATAAATTGAATATACATATTTCACACATTAGTGTGAATATTATTTTTATCACTTACTATTACAAAAACTACTTTGTCTACCCCGTAAGGGATAAAGACGTGATTCTATGTATGTATGTATTACATACATAACTTTTTGATAAGGTATTTTTCTATGATCCAATTAGAAGGCAGGATAATGGAATTCGATAAAACATATAATACATACAAACTATAGTACATTAGGTTATGTATATATAATTTACTAAAAAAACAAATTCAAGGATTTCAAATCGACGGTGTTATCAAAAAAATAAAAAAAAATAAATGCGCTATCGAGTTCAGGACGGACTGATTCATGGTTTTCTTCCTTATCTGGCCTTATCGCGATATGGAGTTTACACAATATAGTAAACAGATAATGCCAAAGATAAACTTATCTCGCGTCCTCGTTTTGACTCTTTAAAAAATATTTGGTTGCATTACTAATACAGAATTGGATTTTTTTCATACCAACCTACTCTACCACAGTATTAAGAGATGTGCTGTCGCCAACCGCCCGATGATTTAAAAAAAATGGCCTCTAAGCTACGTACGATGCTCAAGTGAACTAAACGGCCGGCTGATGTACAATATTTGAGCATCGTGGCCGACGGCCTCATGTCTTTTGCCGACTCGGCATTCGAGTCAATTTTACTGCAAAGTCGCGCCAACATGATGAAGTTTTACATTAAAAAATCGTTTTGGCTATGATTGTTACGGTCGTCAAAATTACCACCAAAAAATAAAAAACTAAAGAACTTTATTAAAAAGATCTTTAGAAATTCATCCTCTGGGGAAAATTTACTTTGCTAAATCCTCAGATAGAAGTTTATTAGGAGCAAAGCCCCGTATTTTAGGGATCCGTAAGCTATCTTTCAGGATTAAGCGGTTATTCTTGGCCTTCCAGCCAGCACTGCGTCACGCCGGCCACGTGTTTTTATTTACAACACCAAATCGACCGGCAAACGCATGATCGCTCAATGGATCGAGGTCACTGCGAGTGTGACCCAAATTTTTATTCGATACGCATGCATGGCTAGAACGTAGCGGGTGGCAACAACATCGAGTCGATAACCTGGACCACACGTGACAACACTACGCGGCTACGCGTCGTCGTTGGAAAATAACCTCACTTTTTGAATGGAAAAATATAACCGCTCTGTAAAACAAGTGCCTCTAGGATGCCTGCAGTCTGTCCGCCTAGCACCGTCTCTACCCGTCATCTGTTCCGATGAATACCCACACTCAGAATCACAGATAAATATCTATAAGATTACTTAAAATATTTACCTGAGCTATGATAGAACAAGGCCATACATACAGACAGGTGTGCTGGTCACTCTACACGCGGATGCTAAACCAACAAACATATAATTCTCAATCAAAAGTAGTGCACGAAAAGGCAAAATTCTATTTCAAATCTGAAAAACGTAGCTTGACAGAACTTCTATATAATGCGACATAAACTTAGTAAGGTTTGTAGCATACTTGAAAACAACTGTGCAATGTTAAATCTTGTTACTGACAAAACTTCTGGCTGTCCCATAGTCGGAACTTCCAGCTCAAAACATTGACTGAATTCAAAGCTTATAAATCTAACCTCAAATAATGTTAGTCTTCAAGTAGAATCTCAACGTACGTTTCTCTACAAATGAGGCATATATTTGTGAAGTCTATAACACAGAAATTCACGTACTTTTACGTATTTTGACCATAAACTTATAATATATTTTGATTTGACTAATAAGTAAGCTTATAAGTCAAACTACACTACACGACACAGATGGAAACATATATATTTCTATGGATGGAAACTTTGTTTTGCTAAAATAAATAAAGGACTCTGACACGCAAAAATGACAAATCAAAAGACTGAAGTTGACAGAAACGGAAAATACTCCACCGCCATTCAATCAATGCCGACGAAACATTAAACATTTATATCTGTAGTCTATGGCCGGTCCTCTCCAAACCGGCTGTAGACAGCCACACATAAAAACTGAAAATCAATACTGTCCGTCGGAGGCTGCATATTCCACATAATTGGCAAATTCACTGCGCGCCGAGACACATTCATTTTCACTTTTTTCACTTTTGGCCCCACCTTTGCCGTGTTGTATTATGGATGGTTCTAAATTAAAAATGCGTTTGGAACATAGGGTCAATTAATAAGTTTTCTAACTTCACGGTTTTGATACTTTGAATTTTCACGTCTAAAACGGTCCTATTATTATTATTTCCAATCAGCGCTTAATATAATATGAAATAAAAAAGAAAAAACAATTTGGTATCATCATCCATTAGGTACCTTTATTTCAGACGTCCTTGAACATATGAATAACCCAAAGACTTCAAGAAAATTAAATTCGACATTTTGATCGTTTATTACCATCCATATGGCTCACGTCGATTTTAATACCGAATTACCGTCAATTTCATCACACTGAATTGACTTTATGAGCCATACGGACTACAATAAAATTCATACAAAGCCATCGCCAGCGACCATTATACGAGGGAAAAAAAGTAGATACACTGGCTGAATATAATTCAGTAGAAAAGGAAGATTTAGAAAAGTAAAATATGTAGAGTCAACGACACGACGAGTTACCCAGCACAGAACTCTATGAGGCTGTAAATAGCAGCGTTTTTGCAATTATTTTGAGTGTACACTGAATAATTAAAATTCTAGTAAAAAAAGAACATTATACCACTGGCCACCAATAATGTTAAACATGAACTCCAGAGACGTCGAAAAAAAGGAAACATATCGAATTCAATTTACTTTAAGAGCAAGGCATATTGGGTTGGGTCGTTCTATTAATGCATATTTCTTTTGTTTTCCATTACTACAGTTTTTTAACAGAACAATAGCAGGGTTCATCGTAAAAATGCCAAGAAAGTCCATGAATGCATAAAGGGCAAAACGAAACGTATGTAGGTTGCATATTGTGTCTTACGCTTTCTCTTGCAAACAACTTTTTCTTCTTAGTATTGTTGCGTTAGAAATGTACAATCGAAAATTTGCTATGTGAAGGAGGAATTTTTCATTCAGTTATTTCAGTGTTCTTTTGTGAAGAACTTATCATTCATTCATCATCTCATTCCACTCATATGGATGTAACATTTCGATGAAATTGTAAGCGCAAGAACTGGAAATCCCAAAATTAAAGGAAAAGCCATAGAGTTAGAATTTTTGTTTTTTTAATTTTCCTTACAGACACAATCAAGTTTGTATGTCTATTAAAGTATGTTTTTTTTTCTACGTCTATGCGGAAAGCGAAACAGGAATCTGCTTAGAATAGTGCAGTACCTACCTACTTTGTAACATACGGACAAAAAATTCTAAAGATATACATTTTTCCTACACTTGCCTGAAAAGACTTCTGAAGAGTCCAAAACTATAGTCGGCAATCCTGTCATATAGCACGTGAGTGACCCGTTTTTAATATACAGACAGACTAGTTACAGTTTTGGTGATTGAGTGAGTTGAATTGATCGATACATCGTCAAAAATGGAAAATTGCACTCATATAACTTCTACAAATGTGCACAACCAGCATTTCATCTAGCACTTCCACCTATTTCTATCGATACAAATAAACTATTAGCAGTGTTGCCAGATGACTGTCTAGGTTTCCCCCCAAGATTTCAACGAAATTCCCCCAAATTCCCCAAAATGTATGAAAATGATTAAATTTTTCCCCAAAACTATTTTTCCCTCCACCCAAAATGGAAACTATTTGTATGAAACGAAGATTTATAAACCAAACAAAACAACAACCAAAAAAATAATCGAATTTGGGGGAATCCCCTCCATCTGGCAACACTGACTATTAGTAATGCTAGCCACGGTCCCCAGTAGACTGCTAGGCGGCGGTGTCACGTTGGCTGCATGCAATGCAACTGCAATTTGCTCCATTCATGCCGCGAATACTAGAAAAATGTTGTTGACACCGGACTCATTACAATAAAGAAGCTTTTTGTTTGGCCGATTCTGCGTTTTCATGGCTATTAGCAAAATGTTGTTGACACCTGAGAGGCATTTTAATAACTAATGGTTTACTTTACAATATACTACGTCACTTTATTTATAAAAATTAATTACGTTATCATCAAATACTACTACAATAGAGGATTTTATTTTTTTAATAATTACGTATCGAAATATTCTGCTCTTAAATGCTTAAAACCGCGCTGAAACGATCCGAGTCTGCTTCGTACCGAGTGAACTCTGATGCAAAATTGCAAACGCAACTCGTATTATGGCAACCCATGATCCGAGGGCACTCGGACGACTCTTGTATGAAGATTACTCGGATGAGTCCATCCAAGTATACTTATTTAAGATTTGTAGATGTTTGTATATATATTTATCAATTTATTAATGTATTTTTAGCTCTCTGCACGCCTTGAGTAAATTATGGGCCTTTGGTAAGTGCAGTGAGTTGCTAATTATAAAGAAATAAAGACTCTTTAGTGACAAAAGTGGACAAGAGTGGACCCGGTTGGTCTCATCCGAGCCGACTAATCGTGTCAACTCTGCTTAAAGAACCCGATAAGCAATCATACAAAAATTATTTAACTTCATTCAACAATACATTCCCAATTTAGAACAAATTGGCAAAATAACTCCGTCAAAGACGCAAGTCTTCCAAGTTTGTTTACAAACAGGGTAAATGACTCCATTCACGCCTTATTTCCCCAGGGCCGGATTGAGACAAGATATCCGCCCTTGAACTTCTACGAGGGACGTCTACCTCGCAGGAAAATCTCTGCTAGCCGAATACCCTTCATTCCAGTTATTTTTGGACTATTGGAAAGCAATTTGTGAAAACGTTAAAACACTTCCGAGTTAATTGCCTGCCGTTTTTAACTTATTCATTTCGAAGGACCATAAATTAATTGCATGTCTTGTTTTCTATTTTTGATCATTTCAAACGTTGACAATATTTAGGCTCTATCATGTTATTTGCATAATTAATGTCAATGTTTTTTTTCTCACATAACTGACTGAATGATGAATGACTGAATGATTTGACATTAACCACCACATTAAGACGTCCTATAGAAAATTAACAAAGACTCTATGTAGAGCTCTTATAATCACAAAAAATAAAATAAAAAGCAATTTCCTACTACACATCGTAAAGATTAAACTTTCAACTTAATCTCCACTTACATTAAATTGCAAGTCGTCAAGTCCGCGCTATAAAAACACGCTTAAACTCAGCTTAACGTGTCGTGCAAAGAAATGGTAAACCAGACCCGGGTGAAATATATCCGGGCGGGATCCGGGTAGACACACCGCAGACGGCCCTTGAACTTTAACCGGCCGGGTACAGGGCGTGTAACTATGCACGAAACGGCACGAAAGACAAATCGACTACAATTTGTCTGCGATGTCGTCGACTGAAAATAGCAACTATAAATCGGCCCGTTTTGTTCTGGTTTCATCGCCGTTTTACACGGGTTTAATTAAATGATGCAATCTGTTTGATGTTATCGTTTGTTAGTTTTGTATCAGATTTTTGGTACATTTTTTACCTATTGTGTCGATTAGGATTAGTGGCTTTAGTAAGTTTAGTTATTTTTTATAATTTACAACTATCGTAATCGTAAATCATCGTAAAAATGTCAAATACTTAGAAATTATTTTCAATGTCATTGTTTTATACTTATGAACGAAATAATAATGAAGTATATTTAGTACTTACACTAAAATCTATGAAAATTACAATCGCTTCAAATTTAAACGTCAATATTACCAAATCTGACCCGATGAAAAACTTGCTACATTTAAAATTTGTTACAATTAAATTGTTAAAGACTACTTTTAAAATTACAAGAAAATCTCTCTTTAAGCATTTTCATTTTCCTAGCATGAGTTTAAGGCGCGGTGTCGGATAACACCGGATTGTGCGCGACAACACGCTGACGTAACAGATTAACCGGATTTTGCGGTTTACCCGGATATTAATAGTGATGTAAATTATTGAACACTTTAACACTCAAATAGGTGTAAAGATTTTGCATCATATTTTCGAGTGAATCGTGATTTAATTCAGAGATAAAAAAAAAAAATTTGGATAATTTTTGTTAGGTAACCGAAAAATGATACTATTGTTTACTGATTATAATTTATTATTACAACATGTGTTCCATTTTCCTTTTATACCAGTAAACATTTTGATCTTCAAAAAAATCTCTACAAATAATTCGGCAGGCAAAGTCCAAATTTTGTTGTTCAATTAGACAAATAATGTACCCTTTTATCAAAAAGTCGTTAACAATCGTCAAATGTATTTCAATTTCAACAATTAGGTAACTACAACAGAACAGAAACAAAAGCAAGTTGAAATTAGCCTAGAGGCCCTCAAACTTGTAATTACCAGCTAAACTGTTACACTTGTAAACAATCCTGACCTACCGTGATGAGGCTCGGGCGATTTGTCTTCACGACTTCTGGTACCCGGGTCACTTCACCCGGGTCGGGTCGACGAACTTAACACCGAGGGATTTTTATTACGCGTCTACCGCTGTAATATCATTCTTTTATCGAATTGAATTTTAATATTTAAAGACGATAAAAGCTGGTATGTAGGTAATTGAGTATCATTTTTTTATACTCTTGACATTTTTGGTAACTAACTGTATTTTTATCTACTATGGTTTCCTATCACAGATTTTTTAAAGTATGTAGTAAGTTGTTGATTTTAAACAAAAATTCTGTTATAGAAAATATCAAAAACAAAATCACGAGCTTCACCTATAAAAAATCTTACAGATGATAAATAAACTACAGTGTTCGCCCTCGTGACCTACCGCAACATAGGGAAACTATCCTTGAGATAGCTTATCCGGTTTTATCCAATACCCGGGTGGGAGTGACGTGTCCGCTGATAACACCCGGGTTAGCGTAATGTGTCGGCCGTCAGCACCGTACGGGTTAGCTTTTTCCGTTTCATCGTTATTTCATTGACTAAAAGACAAATTTACTACTTACGATGTACGTTTACGTATATTAGTACGTTTACGTTTATTAGTACGTTTTTTTGAAGACTAGCTTTGGCTGACTATACGTCATATTTTGACTAACTGAAAAAAATATTTTCAATCTGTTTTTGAGTTTTAATCACTCGTCATAACCTACTGATTTTTTTTAACTATTATAACTTTTAACTTTATTAAACTTTTTTTTTACTTTTATAACTTTTAAATAATCCTGAGCATCTTTAACAACGAAATAACAGGCATTGGAAATATATAAGATTTTAGTTGCTATCGCAAAAATCTAAACTATATTATTCAGGTATCATAGTTTTTGTGAAAAATTAGATATAAATAAGTTGTGTAATCAAATTTTTCGACAAATAAACGTAAAATTAGTATTTAAAAAGAGGATACGTAAGTGCGTAAGAGTTTTATGAAAGTTAATTAACTAATATTCATTTACTTGGTTACAGGTCTTACAAGATATCAAGGTAAATATGCCAGATTTGTCTTATCTGTACTTTTATCATTATTTGTTCTTTATTCGTTTCGTTCCTTTGGCCTTTGGTAATTCCGTATTTCGTTTCTGTAGATATATTTATCTTTTTTATTTGCACAAATAATCTTTTGCGTATCGTCTTATATACTTTTTATTTCCGCGTCTATTTTTTTAATTTGCCGTAAGGCTTTTCTTTAATTTGATGTATATTATTTTTTTCACACTTTTTTTTCGCACTTCTCTTTTATAACTTTGATAGCTTTTCTTTAGAGCCTCTAGTGCGTATATTTATAGTCTCCTTATTATAACTGAAAGTCACTGTATTATTTCATACATTTTCTTAACTATTATGTCTACAAATTAAAGCTTTCTTGTGCTTGCAAATAGTAATTTGTTCCAGTAGAGTTATGTAGTTAGTTGACATAGTCTATAAGCCCTCTATATTGATGAATTATACCAACTACTTAACTAGTTATTTAGTGTTTTAATTTGGTTGTTGTAATGTAACGGTGATTTTGGCCAAAATAGCCTATTTTCGTAGATTTATGTAATACTGGTAAAATACATAATATCTTAGACACATTGCACCCGCGAAGGTTCAATACCTACGTCGGGAGGGGTACAGTGGTGGGCGGGGGGCGGTCGATGGGTCACTGACCCCGGGAGGATTTCGATGCCACCCCGTACCGCCTTCGACTTATTTATTTATTAAAATTACCTACTCATTTATATCTCCGTATTAATATTAATAAAGTTAACTGGATTCAGCTTTAAACGTGCTTAAAAGTTGAGTGCTTTGTCGACATCAATTTTAAATTAGATGAGCTTAATTTTAAGGACTTTGCTCTGAAATTAAGTTCAAAATGTGATAAGATACAGTGATTGAGTGAGTTGAATTGATTAGTCAATCGCTTTAAATAGACTTACTTAGAACTATACTTATTTTTTTTTCTTGTCGTATTATGTAAACAATCGTCACAGTACTTTTTATTGAATTTTGTTGAAAATAAATTAAATATTAGTTCAAACCTAAACATTCTAAAGTAAAACATTTATTAACCACGAAAGTAATTTCCTAAATAGTCTATTTTAATTTATATTATTTCAAAATCTGAAAAAGACATAGTAAGATTGTTTGCATAATAGAAAAATTAGGAAAAAATGGATTTTACGTAATTTAGGTATCTAAATTAAAAGTTAGAGTCTAATAATAAAGTCTAATATAGCTAAATAGAAATAACACATAAAAAACATGCTTTAAGCGAGATTAAATACCAACTTGTTGTATAAAATAAAAAATTCTATCTCCATAAAATTCCATGAAAAAACTTGAGATCATAGAATAATAGATTTTTAAAGCGTAGCAACATAACAATTCTCGCAAGTCTTCGTAGACCTTATCGTAGCACTAGCTACGATGTTTTTTAAGATTTCTGAATTTGTATTAAAATTATAGTTGATATACAAAATACTAGCATTACCGAAAAACAACATAATAAAAAATAAGTGTAACATTAAAAATAACAAATAGATTGATATACATAATTAAATATTAATGAATAATTGACTTCCGTAGTAATTACGCTTGATTACTGTTGCCTTGTGACTGACATTAGCCGACATTTGAGGCCAAATATTTTCAACGCTGCCTTATCTCTCCTAATTAGTACGATTGATCAGTCAATAACCCAATTGGTCCAAAAATATCCGAAGAACACATCCATTGATCAATATATCAAAACCTCACACAATAAAGTTTAATTTTGACTTTTTCCGTGTATATAGTTTCCGTTTCGCTTTCCTTCTCTTTTCGTACAACAATCGCCTTCGAAGTTTGAAGATTCTATTTACAAAATATGGAGAGCGAGGTTGCCGCTTCGTGCGCCGGCGCTGGTGACGTCACACTGGGGTTTCTCTGTCGTTACGTCTCTTTTCTAAACACGAACCGTTTCCAGTTTCGAAATGATTGTATGAATCAGTGATTGGTAATGAGATACATTTCAAACAATTGAGATAAGAAGCTCTTGAGCTTAAAAGAAAATAAAGTATGTAGCTTAGAAAATACAAGCCTAAGCTTAGTAAGCAAGAATTTGGAAGAAGTAAGAGACTTCTTCAAATTTAAAATGGCCTTTTTAAGTCCAGCGATATTCATCAAAAGGAAAATGACAGCATTTTAACACTGACTAATACGAATATTGGCAATAAAAATAAACGAACTGATAACTTGGTATAAAAAAGAATACTAACATCGATCAAATTATCAAGTAGAATTAACTGTATTAATTATAAAGCCAATTAAACTGTGGACCAGTCCTGTAGATTCCGGCCTAGACACACATGAGTAATTTCTTCAACAGAAAGGACATTATTAGAAAGGAACTGCAGTGTTGCCAGATGGGGAGGATTCCCCCCAAATTAGGGTTTTTTTGATAATCGATGAGAGGATTTATAAATCTTCGTAGTATCATTATAGGGGAGGAAAATTTTAATCATTTTCATACATTTTGGAGAATTTGGGGAAATTTGAGGGAATTTCGTTGAAATCTTGGGGGAAAACCTAGACAGTCATCTGGCAACACTGGCAACTTTCTATGTGAGGACATAGTACCAAGACACTCGCTCGAAAAGCGCTCGTCCCAACTGGGCATAGAATTTTGGTCCTTCGAAGTTTGGAAGCGAAAAGCTGAGATTATAATAACGTTATATCTTGTTTGGATATCAGGTACGGATGTTTTGGAAACATCCGCGCGAATTATTACCACTGTTGCGGTAATCAATTATTATTTGTTAAACATACGTCTATTGTTATCGCGCGGTAACATAACATAGAACGCGGTAGAAAAGCGGTGGCTTTCGCCCGCCAATAGGAAAGTAGCGCACGTAGTTTCGTGTAGTGTCTGATTGTTCCAGAAATAAGGGCAAATTCTGGGTTTCCAGTACTTAGATAGGTTGAGTAATAATTTAATATTGATAACTGTTTGTATGCCAAATGGCGCAACATAGAGCACTATTGAAAATTGTAGCAACATGTGTTTTCCTATGACTGACAAAATACATGAATCTGAATCTGAGATCTCTAGAGAGAAATGCTAGATTGTGATCAAAGTAGAGGAAGGGATATTATTAAAGGGAAGATTAATAGGGATGCCCATATTTACGTGGAGAATCTAGTAATAATTAGGAAGCCTTTAAAAAAATCTATAGTGCGATGAAAGTAAAGAGAGGTAGGCTTAAATCCAGCAATTGGTAGACATACGTAAATGATGATGAATATTGAAAAAATATCTTAATATTTATAATGAGAAGGAAGTAAAAGAAAATATATAACAAGCTAATTATTAAAAAATAAAAAACACGACTGACAACTCACATAGCCTATGTCACTCGGAGGAATGCAAAGAATCTAAAAATACCTCTCACATCAAAATCTGTTTAGCCGTTCAGGACTTTTGGTGGAATAAAGAAACTTACATACATACATACTTACATGCATGAACCCTGAAAACATAACACTCCTTTTTTGGTCAGTCGTGTAAAAAAGGATGTAGATTTTCAGTAAAGGAAAATTTATAATTTAAAATTGCAGTAGATGCTGTGGACGACTAAGAAGAGCCTAGAATTTGATTTATTGCTGTCACACTAGATCTGAATCTCCTTCAATGTTATGACATTGAAGACGCCTAAAATCTGTTTACACTAGCTGATAACACGGCAGGAAGCATTCAATTCAAGATCACAATCGAAGAAGGCTACGACCAATCCGAGTACAATAGGCAACCTTCAGTGGCTAAATTAGTGTATGTAGCTCAGACTAAAGAAATGGATGGACTGCGTGATTTTACATGAGAAAGGAGTATCGAGTGAAAGGGATAGGCGAAGGGATAGAACTAAATGAAGACCTTTTTTACCGAACCTGTATAAAAAGTTTAAAAATATTAGTTACACTAGCTGCGCCCCGGGGCTTCGCTCCCGTGGGAATTTCGGGATAAAAAGTACCCTATGTGCTATTCCCGGTATTTTTCTACCTGTGTACCAAATTTCATCGAAATTCGTCCAGTAGATTTTGCGGGATTGAGTAACAAACATCCTCACAAACTCACATCCAAACTTTCGCATTTATAATATTAGTAGGATGTATAGAAAAAGCAAAGGATATCCCGCATCTAGGTGGGTCGACGATATAATGAGTATTGTTGGCAGAAACTGGATTGCGTCAGGATAGAAAATTTGGTTTCGATAGAAGAAGGCTTATAGACGAAATAAATAAATGATTGATTGATATACACTGCAGTGAAAAACTGACGATGATGAATTGAATACATGACCAAAGAAGAGGCAGATGGATTGCCTCAAAAATTTTTTTTTCTTAAATATCTCGTATGTACAGACACAGACCAGTAACAGTTTTATTACATGTATTGATTGATAAACCATAATATCCTAATCCTAACTAATATTATAAATGCGAAAGTGAGTTTGTTTGTTGGTTTAATTGTTTGTTACCTCTTCACGCTTTATCTACTGAACCAAACTTCCTGAAATTTCGCATACACATAGCTGGAAGTACGGTGAAGGACATAGGGTACCTTTCATCCCGGGAAAAAGCACTGTTCCCGTGGGAAACTCACGCGGGCGAAGCCGCGGGCGATAGCTAGTAATAATATAACTTAGTACCAGTACCTACAAATAAAATCCTGTAAAGGAATGTTGTAAACTCCACAATTAATGTAGACATAACAACATTATTCTTGTCGCAAATTTATTAAAACACCCAGCGCCTTGAAAATTTTTCCTCTTTGTTATTTCTGTCACAAAAAATACACCGCTCATTACTGAGGAATTTTAGCGGCAGTACATCGCATATTATTTTTACGGCGAAAGGTAACTGATACAGCCACGTTTCTTCTCTATCATTAAATTAGCTCTATGTCATGAAACATAATGCTTTTGAAAGACAGAAAGTTTCTTCAGTCTCCGTTTATTTCCATCAATCAGAGTTTTTTTGCAAAATTTTAACTGAACTGGAAATTGAGAACTTTCTAACTTGCAATATTTGACTACTGATAGATAGACAAAGCACGTGAAAGTAATAAAAGCTCGTTATAAATCTTTTGTTATTTTGTTTCATTTGGAGGGTCGTTGAAATCTTTTGTTCGTGAACAAATAAATTGCAATATTTTTAATAATATTTTCCTAATATAAGCTCAGAATAGTTGCAGTATCTGAAAGCAAGAATTCTCCTTAACAATTTGTATATTGAGATCTAAAGAAAAATTATGAAAATAAAAAAAATAGGTAGGTATTGAATTTAACTGATTTGTGTAAAATACTTTTTCTGGTAATTTCCTTTTTTTTATTGTTTTATTAAATAGAAGTCTTAAGTTTCCCTTTTTTAATAATACTTATATTTTGAATGCTGTGTGTACCTCATTGACTTACCACTTACCGTATTCGTTTTATATAAAAGTGTTGAATTGTCAATCAACTTTACATGCCCTATTGTTGACTATTTTGTTTCGACCTCACAATGCAATCTTTTGATGAAAAATCATTTTTGTGACATCACAACTTGGTGCACTATATATATTAAAAGCACCCATAACCGGAGAGCATGTATGAAGAGACTGATGAGTGTAAAAGAAGCAAGAGAGATCTATAAGGATGGTAGCAAGTGGAAATCGCTAGTCTCTGTCCAGCCACGGGAAAAAGGCGTGAAAATATGTATGTATGTGTACAACCAGGGAAACAACAATCATAAAGTTCCAACAACAAAAATCGACATTATTTATTTATTTTAGCTTTATTGCACAAATACAACGTATGGCACAATAGGTGGACTTAATGCAAAATCAACCTAAAAAAAAAGCACCTAAATTAATACTAAATAATTAATTTTGGTACCTTTTTTTGCATTAAGCATTTAAAATTATGTACTTACTAGCTTTTGCCCGCGGCTTCGCCCGCGTGAATTTCCCACGGGAACAGTGCTTTTTCCCGGGATAAAAAGTAGCCTATGTGCTATTCCAGGTCATTATCTACCTCTGTACCAAATTTCATCGAAATCCGTCCAGTAGATTTTGCGTGATTGAGTAACAAACATCCTCACAAACTCACAAACTCACAAATTCACAAACTCACATCCAAACATTCGCATTTATAATATTAGTATGGATAATTTAGGTACTTTTTTTAGGTACTGTCTATGTTTTCAATAAATGTGACAGTAACAGAAATCAACAAAAGCTTGTCCAGCAGTGGTCACACATCTTTGTGGAACATTGTTATAGAACTCCTCGTATTTCCACCACACGTGACGTGACGCGCTGGAAGCCAGCCAAGATGGCGACAGATTGCGGCTGTATCGTAGAAAATTGGCGGCCATCACTCTTGGCCAAGGGACACTGCCAAGTAACAGGACATCATCCTTCCTACTAATATTATAAATGCGAAAGTTTGGATGTGAGTTTGTGAATTTGTGAGGAGGTTTGTAATTCAATCACGCAAAATCTACTGGACGAATTTCAATGAAATTTGGTACACGGGTAGAAAAATACCGGAAATAGCACATAGGGTATTTTTTATCACGAATTCCCACGGGAGCAAAGCCACGGGACGCGACTAGTATTTGTATATTTATTTAATAGCCTTAATTGTCCTAGCTGGGCAAAAGTTATTGCGAAATATTTGATGATCCTGCAGCTAGAAAGATTACATAAAACAGGAAAATCTCTTACAAATGAGACTAAATATTATTTTGGAAACGTGTATCAAGGGCCATTTGAAGTAAAATATTACATTTTTTATATCTTTATGTCCAACGAAACTTAAAACTACTAGCTTTGTGATGTTCTTTTTTCTCAACACATAGGTGTTCCTTTTCTCACAAAACACAAACTTGAACCATTTAAAATGTTAATATTAGCAGAAAACTTTACTTACTATTTTATTAATATTAATAAGGCCAAAAAGTACATAGTCATTGCCTAGCTAGAGCCTCAAAAGCCATCGGAAACGACATCCGATATTAATTCAATATTGGTAATCGATCACTCGATAAGATAAATCGATTGACATTCAATGTAATGGTTACTTAAGTGGACATGAAAGGAATACGACGACCGAGCATTACTCGGCTCGGAACTGCTATGAAGATATCATCGATGTGATAGCTGGGGTGTGGTGCAAGTCATAAGAGGAAATCTAACAAAGATATTACTTACTTACTCCGCTGGCTCAGTGACCCCAAAGTGGATCTTGGCCTCCGAAACGAGAGAGCGCCATATTCTTCTATTCTGCGCGGTGGCTCGCCAGTTATCCGCTCCCAAACAAAGAATACACAAAAACAAAGAACAAAGATATTATTTAAAAAAAAGTTCAGTACCTATCGTCCATTAAGAATACACATAATTTAAATAGTATAGTAATAATCCTTTACAAATTAATTAAAACAATTAAAACAAGCGTAATTAAATACAAATTGATTATACGTGTAACAATTATCATAACTTATTATATAGAAAATTAGATATGATGAAAAAATTCCATGCGAGTAGGACTTGAACCAATTAAAACAATTATTATTAATACAAATTGTGTTGAATGTGACGTTCTATTTATTATTTTATTTTGTAAAGAAATAACAAACAGTAACATAATGTATGATAACAAATTACATTGGTTAAAAATACTAGTACTAATTACGTAACCCACTACGTTCTATTTAGTTGTTTTTGTTAGTAGAGTCGTTTGATTTAGATCGAGTTGCATACATTTGTCGATGATTCTAGAGGTTTTTTATTAAATTTTTATTCTCAAACTAGACTAAAAATTCCTTTTGATTCATATCGAACTTTAATGCATAGAAAAAGGGTTTACATTTGGGCCACTTCGCTTTTAGAATGTTTTTGTTTTCCGCAAGTATGTTCCGCTCTATCCTAAAACTTGGACCATTATAACCGCTCCCGCTTGGTACAGGAATAGATGGTACACGTGTCCCGCGCTGGAATCGACATCTGTACTACACGCTGCAAGAAGGCTGATATTTTATCTTGACTGAGTATTTGAATCAATACATGTAGGTATGATGCCATTTCAGAAATTTCTAGTGATTATTTTTTGATTCATAGCTAGCTGCGCCTCGGGGCTTCGTTCCCGTGGAAATTTCGGGAAAAAAAAAATGTGCTATTTCAGGATATGCCAAAATGCCTGTATGCCAAATTTCATTAAAATCTGTCCAGTAGATTTTCCTGGATTTATTGAGGAACAAACATACTCGCATCTAATCGTTCGTATTTAAAATATTAGTATTGGAAGTAGGATTCTAAAAAAAAGTTTTTGCATTTGATTTATAGAATTTAAGTAGTAATAAAAGCTTTAGTTTTATTACTGTGTTGTAACATGATATCAAAAACTGTTGATAGTTATTACAAAACAATCATCATAAGCTACTTTTTATCTTGAAAATTCATAAATGTTCTTGTTTTAGAAACAACATTTTCTATTTATAGTTTTAATTTATTTAGAGTTATTTTTCTTTTTTAGTTAGTTTTAGTTTTTAGTTTCTTAGAAAATGTTATCTCAATAAAGTTATTTAATTACGATTTTGTTGTGGGCGTATTCACGTGGACTTTTGTTACAATAAGCGGTGAGTTTGCCAAAGTAACTCGTTTTATATAACCTCAGTTGAGTTACGATTACGACACAATAACAATCACTCATCGTCAACATTTGGCGCTGCCAGATTTGTGAGGTTGAAAATTTTATCTGCGAAATAAAATCTGAAATGCATAAAAATAACAAGCTGATTATTAAACAAGCTAACTATTAAAAAATAAAAAACACGACTGACAACTCACATAGCCTATGTCACTCGGAGGAATGCAAGGAATCTAAAAATACCTCTCACATCAAAATCTGTTAAGCGGTTTAGGACTTATGGTGGAATAAAGAAACTTACATACATACAAACATACATACATACATGAACCCTGAAAACATAACACTCCTTTTTTGGTCAGTCGTGTAATAAAAAATAATCTCGATGATTATGTTCTAGAGTCTAGATATAATAAATTTTGTGACAGCAATTAGATATCTAATTCTCTAAAGGCGATTTAAATAATTGATATAAGTACACAAACCGACTCTTTCAGTCTTTGTGGTCGTTAAAGTTTTAATTTTACAGCTGTTATTTTTGTGAAGCAAAATTGTGAAACATGGTAACATTTGTTAATTAGGATATATCTATATCTTCTGTGGCTACTTATTACTATTTGCTGACCGTTGCACATCGTTTTCATATCGCCAGTAACATATAACTAAAATAAAAACCGACCACCTCGTCAACCGCTTCAATAAAAGCTATGAAAGTACCAAAAACGCAATTTTTCAGAATACATTCTACTTTTAGTCGCCCACTTAATTTGATTTCCTTATTTCCCCTTTGAAATTTAAGGTTGTCCTATTTCTTGGCTCGTACACCATCAATTTGAAGCCCGTCTGATAGCTTATCTAATTAGGTCGTGGTTACGCCTCGCTTTCCTATTAACTTTATCGATGTTTCAATTTTATGGTCCGTTTTAGCGGCCATGTTTATGAGTTCAGCATTTTATAAGTTTATTTGATTTTACACTTACATTATTGTCATAAACATAGTTTACCAGACTGTCAAAAGACATATAGGTACAGTCAAGCGTCATAAGTGCAGTTATACCTCGAAGACTTTATTGCCTAGTCTTAATGATCATAATGCCTTGTAGACTCTGACTGCACTTTTGAGTCTTGACTGTACCTATATATTTTTAATCTCCACATATTTATAACCAAACAAAGAGAGAAGGAGCTACATGGGTACATTTGTACAGTCAGGTGCAATGAAACCTGACCCTATCTCACCGAATCCACTTTTGAGTCTTGACTGTACCTATATATTTTTAATCTCCACATATTTATAACCAAACAAAGAGAGAAGGAGCTACATGGGTACATTTGTACAGTCAGGTGCAATGAAACCTGACCCTATCTCACCGAATCCTAACTCAGGTATCTCTGCATGTGACTGTACATTTTTAATTAAATTGATTGACGTATGTAATGAACGACATAAATAATGTTTTTTATGTGTTGGTTACTGATACTATTACGAAATTCCCAAAGGAGAAACGAGCAGAACAGTTAACAAAATATAAATTATACGACGGTCGAAATTCATATGTGACAGCTCGCGATTTATGCTAAAGATTAACGATTTTCAAACACGACCAGTAAATCAACAACTAGAATAAACAATCTTTGTTTCAAATCTAAACTCTGACGAAATTAATCCGTATTTCACACTGAAATGTGAGTTATACGTTTTGACACGGTGCCAAAAAGATCAAAGGCAACCTTGGCCCAATCTCGCACGTCGAAGTCCACAATGAAAGCTTTTTTAAAGTGATTTCATGAACTTGGAAATTTACAGCCTCTTTCTCGATAAACCAAAAGTACTACTTCTTCATCCTGTCTGTCAAAATGGTTATAAAATATTTCATTATTTATCGTTGCACTGGTCAAATGAGCCATCCGAGACAGTGAACAGCACATCAACCCTTACAAATTCATTGCAAAATCGCTCTTATAGTTGCGGCACAAGATCTGTAGGGTAACTTGAGATGCAGTCATGCAGTCGACCATATAGCTGAGAACTTGACAAATCATATCACGAAAAGCAATTGCTAATGCCATGGTTACCTTTACCTGCATGAGTTCGGACTCTACGAGGTTTACATCTTCTTCTTCTTTTCCCACTTTTATGTGGAGTCTGCAAAGTATGTCAATCAATCAATTAATGTAAGAACTTCGTTCTTGTCGGTGGAGTAATTTCCATGTGTGCCTCTCTTCTGCCATCGATTTGACCTCCTGATACGACACGACCTGTGCATTTTCTTTAATTGCAAAGTAAGTCAGTTCCTTCTATTTCACTCCATCAGTTGCCATCTACTTTGGTACTCCATATTCATGCTATATTTGACACAATCCATCTATCTTTTATAGGTCTACCTCTGTTTCTTCGTCCCTGGACACCTTTAATCCAATGTCATTACAATTTTCATTAGGTATTTTCAATTTTAAGGAGTAAACTTGGGCCAACATCAAGAATAAACATTTAATACCGATAAGCGTTTCTAGGACGACCGCAAACAGTGTTTATTTTGATTGATCGATCAGCTCGAAAACACGATGTTCCTTCCAAAGAAAAGAATGACTTTATACCTTTTATTTCTTTCGGTTTTTAACCATATTTTTGTTAAATATCGATCACAAGCGTCTGTCTCCCATTGCCACTCCTTGCTTTACTTTGCTTTTATACTATTTGATCCTAAACTGCTGCCCGTAGCTCCGTTCGCAGCTTAAAGTATTTTGTATTTTTTCATACAAACTTTTACCAAATTGCAGCCCTTATAGCTTATGCAGCCCGGGATAAATTTCTTAAAAAAAAACTTAAGATATTTTATTTAAAAATGGGTAGAGCGGTTTAGACGTAAAAGCGTAAAAGACAGACAGACTAGGTATAGCACTTACAGAATTAGTGTTGATTATGTAATTGGAGATAATTTAAATTGCATAACATCAAAGAATTGCATAACAGCAAGAATTCAACTTTACCCAAAACTTATCCAGTGATAAGGACAAGGAAGGAATTCAAAATAAATAACCCTGTTATTCCTAAGTTTGCATAGTCATAAGCTAAGACAGTCAAAGAAAGCCTAAGGCGATTGTGTTCAGCACAAAAGCTCCGGCCGCAAAGCCCATTGTTTACGTAAGTTCGTCCGAGCTTTTGAATTATTGTCCTAAATTGCATATAGAACTTATTCTGACTGTACGCTGAACTGGTTCGAGTGCAATCCTACTTATAGATCAGTAAAATGTACTTACGGGTACAGAATACTTGACTTAATAATGTAGGTAATTTATTTTGCTTCCATGCTGGTCTGGGAATGAAGAAAAAACATAGAGTTTGCCAGCTGCTTCTCTTCCCGCGCAGATTGTAAAAGTCAATCGAGGGAAAGGGCCACTACAAGCAACCTGTCACTATACTTGAATCTCCATTCCATCAGAGAGCTCACTATTCAGCTAAGCGTGGCCTTCGAGTCTCACCACTCTTAGCTCTGTCTACCCCGTAAGGGATAAAGACGTGATTCTATGTATGTGTGTAATTTATTTTGTAATCGATACACATATCTTTCAAGTTATTTAAAAACTTTTATTGGTCAAATTAATTTATTGTTATTGTGTTTGTTATTTTAAAGAACTATTTTTTACCTGCATTTGTTTTCGTTCATTTAGAATCTAATTTGAGTCTCACTCATGAAGCGAATCTTCTTAAATTACCCCCAGCTGCCAAAGAAAAGAAATATTATAAATTATAACAAATAAAAATATCATATTTCGTTGAACACTTGAAGAAGCTATTCATAATTTGCTTTGAATCTTTCTATACATACTGATACCCGCAGGTACCTACTGGGAATTTTCTGCTCTGACGAGCAAGTTATGAACTGATATTTCCACACTTTGCTCGTCAATGTAATTATGATCTTTTGCAATCTTTATTCAATTTAGAGTTATTTGAATTGCGTAAAAAAATTCGAGTGCAACAAAAAAGTTTTTCAACCATAAATGCGTGGTCCAATGAACATCATTTGTAAGTTCCAATTACACACTTTCATTGTAAATGTTTGTACAATCAGATTTTTTTCTGTTACTAAGTATTTAGCACCTGAACCTAAAGTAACCTAAATATTTGCCCTTAAAGTTAATAAACTGATTTAATCAGTGACTTATGTCTGTGACCAAAATTAAGTTAATAATCTCATCAATGATCATCATCAAGAAATTAGGTAGTCTCATCATACCATGATTAAATAAAACAAGCCGTAATTTGTATTTTCTATTCCAATTACGAAGCATGATCTTATTGCCTGCTATCCAATCAGAAGGCTAGGTTCAAAAAAGGAAGAGATCATTGAGATAGATGGGCCGCATTACCGTTCAAACAACGGGACAACTAGTTATTACCAGCCAGTGTTTCAATCAGATTATTATAGGCAATCGTATGGTTATTTTATATTTTTTTCATGCAATTAATGAAATGATACACAAGCAAGCAACATTTGGTTTTAATCAAGCAATAAATCTATAATAACACCACATGGATTATTTTTTTATGGTTCATTTTGACCGATGGAAAATAACTTAATTATTACATTCAACTTACTAATTTCTTTTTAATACATGTAATAAGCATTGAAATGTACCTGTCACTAGAAATTTTACACAAAAAAATTGAAACATGATGTAATAGTTTGTGACCCATTTCATGCGGAAACGTTTGATTGAATTAAAGAAGTTTGAACTTTATTTCTTCAATTTTAGTGCTCTTTCTCTAATATTTCGATATTCCTATCAACTTACTCGTAGTAGTCATAGAGCTCGTATTTAATGGATGATATTGATACAGGTAAGTATAGACTACGGTACAGACTTTCACAAGAATGTAATCGATACCAAGAACCTCCTTTGCTGATGGATGCATTATCGATATTAAACGGGTATTCCCCTAAGGGCCTAATGCTTTGCAAGATTATTCGAATATTTCTCAGAATAATTACAGGACTTAGGTAAACTGAAAAAACTGAAACAATAAAAATGTTACATTACATAATTTCAGAATTTAGAGGTTTCACAACCTATTTAAGAGAACTTCTAAACAGGTAACTTTACCTCTAACTGGTGACTACAATGAAAATATGCATTTTTTTTTGTCGTGCTTTAGAGTGCTTTCAAAAGCCAATGAATTAAATTGGCTGGCTCTAAACGGGATGCCAACTCTTTCGCACACAACATGCAATATATTGTTGTTATTAGGCCCACGTGGCTCTTTCTTTATCCATAAGGTAGGCCAGTGCCCCAGCAGGGACATTAAAATGATAATGATCGTTGTCCACAGAGCTACCGCGGCCGCAAACCCCTCGGCGGCGGCGTGCCCGGCGTGTCGGTCCCCGGCGTCGGCCTCAGCCCCGGCGTGCCCGCAGCGGCGTCCCCCAGCCCCGCGCCGCAAGCCCCGGCGGCCCCCAGCCCTGCCCCGGCCACCACGCCAGCCATGAAGCAGGAGCATCCCAGTCAGCCCATGGTAAGTTATCTTTAAAAAATCCTATCGTAACTATAATATTACTAGCTTTTTGCCCGCGTCAATTTCCCACGGAAACAGTGCTTTTTCCCTGGATGAAAGGTACCCTATGTCTTTCTCGGTACTTCTATGTATATGTGAAATTTCAGGAAGATTGGTTCAATAAGCGTGAAGAGGTAACAAACAAATAAATAAACAAACAAACGAACTCACTTTCGTAATATTAGTAAGTAGTTAAGATAAATTTTAATGCGAAAGTGAGTTTGTTTGCTTGTTTGTATTACCTCTACACGCTTACTGAACCAATCTTCCTGAAATTTCACATATACATAAAAGTACTGAGAAAGACATAGGGTACCTTTCATCCCGGGAAAAAATAATATTCCTGTGGGAAATTCACGCGGGCGAAGCCAAGAGCAAAAGCTAGTTAATCCATATAGGCGACAGTATGGATGTGAGTTTGGACGTTTGTGACTCAATCACGCAAAATCTACTGAACGGATTTGGATGAAATTTGGTACACGGGTAGAAAAATACTAGAAATAACATATATGCTACTTTTTCCTGAAATTCCCACGGGAGCGAAGCCTCGGGGCGGCTACTGTTATATGAATGTTGATGATGATTAACATCTATAGTTTCTTTTGGATTTTTGAGCATCTCAGATGCAATATTAGTACTAAAGTACTCTCATATAGAAATAAGATATGGTGAAAAAAATCCATGCGAGCAGGACTTGAACCCGCGACCAGGTCTTTATACGACCTTGCTCTTCCAACTGAGCTATCGCATTTTCAATCCTGCACATCGAATCTAATCATCATATTATTCATCATCATATTATCTTATTCATCATCATCATCAATCATCATCATCATCATATTATCATCATCATCATCTTATTTCATCATCAATCATCAATCATCTTATTTCTATATGAGAGTACTTTAGTATCTATAGTTTCTATCACTAGATGATGGTCAAGTCAAATACCTTTATTATTAAGTGTTATATACTATATCATTCCTTCTGTTATTCCATTACTTTTACTAATTACACACTCAAAAAGAAAGCTAACGGTTCTAAGCTAAGGACTCCACAACATGGGAAGAGGCGACAAGTTAATTGCGATAATCATGAATCAATCAATAATAAATAGGTAATCAATTATGTAAATAACTCCAAAGACTCAAGTGCCCTTTCCGTGTTTTTCTTTAAGCATTTACGCTCACAATTTAACAAGGAAATGACCAGGCAAATCGATTTTACGTGCCAATTGGTGTTCACGGTCATTTATATAGGGTTGTCTCATTGGGTTACGATATATTCATTGATCGTAGAAGAGACACATTATCTACGTGTGACATAAAAGAGTAGAAAACAAGCTAATTATTAAAAAATAAAAAACACGACTGACAACTCACATCGCCTATGTCACTCGGGGAAATACAAGGAATCTAAAAATACCTCTCACATCAAAATCTGATAAGCCGTTCAGGACTATGGTGGAATAAAGAAACTTACATACATACATACATGAACCCTAAAAACATAACACTCCTTTTTTGGTCAGTCGTGTAATAAATGGGGGCGCTGTTTTCACTTAGCTAGCAACACTGGGTGTTTCTCAACCAATCACATAGATCTGCATAGATTTTCAACCAATGGCGACCATTCAATCTGGGATTGCAATGATAGAAAAATTTAGTTCGTCCTAAATTCGTTTTCTACTTTTTTATGTCACACTGTACATGATGGTAAATTTTTATTATTGGATAACGTTTTGTTTTGCTTGGGCTCTTAGCACCGTGGGCATAAAAAAGATCATAGGCATCTTGAAAACTAAAGTACAGTTCCCTAGAGAAAATTATTATATAAAACTTTGGTTGAAAATAACATGTTAAAGGAGAGGAATCATTACGGATTGTTAGTTATGGATGACTGACAACCCTGACCGTAGAGTAATGCTTCGTACTAAAATTACATACCGTTATCTGAACGCTTCCCGTCTCGTTGATCTAACTGGCGTCTCTAAATCAACACCGTATCTCTAGTTTTAATCTAGTTCTTCTAATTTCACCTGAATCCGATAAAATGACTTTATTACTGAAAAATGTCTTAGATGATCCCATTTTTAGGGTTCCGTACCTCAAAAGGCAAATACGGAAGCCTTATAAGATCACTTTGTTGTCCGTCTGGCTGCCAAACTTTTTTTATGTGTCCGTATTTGTACATGATAAGCACCTTCTTTCTTCGGAACCCTACATTGCGCGTAGTCCGTCCATACGACCAATTATTTTAAATACTTATTTAAAGGGCATTTTAATTTTCGTTAATGAAGTTTCTAAAAATGAACAATTTCATTCAAATCGGATTTTTTATTTCTTTACTGACATCAAACATTTCATAGAGCTTTTCAGGCAGTGAAATTTTCACTTGCCTGCCGAAGTGCCGACATTCTAACACTATAACTAATCATATACATATATTTTTTCTCGACATTTTTTCATGCTAATTCTATGTCTATGTTGTCAATAATAGTTTTTTTTTTTTTGGTTTCAGACTATTTCTATATAAAACAAGTTAATTTACAATTTTAATACCTAATTAACATTTACTAAGGTGGATTGCGTAATATATCTGTTTCGTCAATTATAAACTACGTTAATAATTAATCGCATATGAATTTTATAATTAAATAAGCTTTGCCATGTGTATGAACAAAAGCAATCCTTCAAGTAAAGTAATTTCGAGAAAGTAATTTCGGTTCCCGCCGCCCCGACTCAAATTGAATTGTGCACAATTTTCAAACATAAAATAAACGACGTCTTCTTCCCAAAGAGATTATTTAATTTGTTTATATCTGTGCCTTATTCCTCAAGAACATAGCCAAAATCCACTTTTGATAATTATAATTGAGTTGTAAAAGATTACGTTGGTTTTATTGTTCAATCTGTTTTGTATAAAAGTTTTCCGTCTTAGTTTCTGAGCCAGAAAATAAATGGAAATTGTTCCCGGAATTTTTCTGTAAAAAGACAGCAGTTCTAGCGTTCTGATAATTCTGATTTCTAAAGATTAAGCTATGTTAAATGTTGATGTAAAACAGCTATTGGCGCGACTTGGCAGTAAAATCAACTCGAATGTCGTGACTGCAAATGGCAAGACGCTGTCGTACCACGATGCTCAGATGTTCTATATTCTATGTCACTATATCTTTTTCCCAAACAAAAACAAATTACTTTGTTAACACTTGGTCCAAAATGGGACAAATTTTTATTAAAACAAAGCGGGCACGTCGCGGTTGGCACCATGCCTAAACTGTGCCGGTTGAAACAATTGAATTGCCTACTCAAAGGGCCCACGACAGATGATTTTATTAAAATTAAGCTCAAAAGCTCTAAATACAAAAAATATTACTAAACAAAATAATTGAATTTATTACCTTCCGTAAAATTAAAATATTAATCTTCTCAAACTAAATCCAACTTAAGCGGGCAACAAACGAAGGATTTGCAAAAAATAAGTCCGATACGCTACTATTCGCTTCTTCTTGTATTTTGGTATTTTATATTTTTGTTTCAAAATCATTGACACGTACCTATGCAAGATTCTATCAATTACCTAGGTGTATCCAACAATATTCAAATATTCTCATAGATTCCCCTTTCTGACGGGGTCGTAATTTGAGAATGGGACGGATTCAAACGACTATCGGAATTAGACTTTATATTATTCGACTTGCTTTTCATCCATTAGATCTTTTTTTTATATCCTACTAATATTATAAATGCGAAAGTTTGGATGTGAGTTTGTGAGGATGTTTGTTACTCAATCACGCAAAATCTACTGGACGGATTTCGATGAAATTTGGTATACGGGTAGAAAAATACCGGGAATAGCACATAGGGTACTTTTTATCCCGAAATTCCCACGGGAGCGAAGCCCCGGGGCGCAGCTAGTATGTAAATAAGGTTTATAAAAAAAGATCTTATACATATTTACTACTACGACCTATCTACTACTACACTAATACTTATCTGAATAAGTATATAAATTGTCTCGTTGATTCCCAAAACAATTCCCAATATCGCGAAGTATGTTAACCAAATTGGAACAAACGCAGACTCCAATATTATTCTCATTGTTACCAACACAATAAATAATTAAACTGTGTATCGTGCCAGTGAGTTATGGCGTCTAAAACAAAACATCGTTATTGTGCAGAGCAACTACGCTCTGCTGCCAGAAAATGTGGCAGAGAGAATCCGGACAAACGAAGCGGCGGGAAGAATTCTGTACCGGAACTTTACCGGGAAAAAATCTACCGGTAAAATTAAGTACCGGGAAAAAATCTCCACGCGACACCACGCTTGTCCGACTAGAATCTAACTTAAGCTATACGCAGTCTGCTACCACCGTAGCTTATGAAGGGAGCTACAGGGCCCTATATGATAACCTAACCTATAAATTAAATACAATTGAACACTTACCAAATTAAATCTTCTTTCTCTTCGGATCCAAACTTGAGTGTCTTCGGGAAGGGGGAATTCCTAATCACCCTACCTAACCCTTGAGATCTCAATTCCCCAGGACAAATAAATAGATTTCTTCCCGTAGTTTCACTCGGGAACAGCCAGATGTGAACAGCCAGCCACGTTTCACCTCTCACAAGAAAAAGTCACCATGACGGGTACACAAACACAAAGTTCAATAGTTATTTAACAAACAGGAAATTCACAAACACAACTCAAGCTAATTAGCAATCAAAGAACGCGGAACCTCTCGCGTATTAAAAATCAAACCGATATCGCATAGGACAATTGCGACCGTCCGCGAGCCATTCGCGCTAGCAGTGTGAGAACCCCGCGGCCGCCTAGCGGCAGCAATGCGAAACGCCCGCGTTTTGTTTTCAAGCCATTATATTACAAACATCCCCCCGTCCCGGTCTGAGAAGCAGACCGCTAGCTTACTCTACGGGAAGGCGGGCGAGAGAGGTCACACCTCTCCTTAAAATCGAACCGTCGACCAACACCTCAGCCACACGCGGAGTGCCATCTCCGCCAAGAATCAAACGTAATATGCGAGCTCGTCGCCAAAGCAATGAGGGCAAATTTGCCTCTTTTAACAATACTAAATCACCCTCCCTGGGAGGCTCAGTCCTGTCTGTCCACTTCACTCTTTGCTGCAGCAAATGCAAATATTCAAGCGACCAGCGACGCCAAAAGTCCTGGCTCATTTGCTGCAACATTTGAAAACGCGACAACCGATATACGCGTTCGTCCTTCCACGGGTATTCGGGCAGGGCATTCAAAGGCCCTCCCACCAAAAAATGACCAGGGGTGAGAGCTTCCAAGTCATTTGGATCTGGAGATAGCGGACAGAGAGGACGAGAGTTGAGGACCGCCTCAACTTTACAAAACACTGTGGCCAGCTCTTCAAAAGTTAGAGCCGTTTCTCCGATAATGCGGCGGAGGTGGGTCTTTGCGGATTTCACAGCCGCTTCAAAAAATCCCTCCCCAATGGGGGCAACTTGGGGGACTAAACTTCCAGGTTATTCCCCTTTGGGCAGCAATTTGACTTAAACTAGTACAATTTTTATCAATAAACACAGAAACATCCTTAAGATAATTTACAGTTCCCTTATAGTTTGTGCCATTATCAGACCTAATAAGGGAAGGTAGACCTCGACGCGAAACAAAGCGATCCAACGCGGCGACGAAGGCCTCCGTAGTCAGAGCTGATACCACCTCCAAATGGACAGCCTTGGTGGCCAAACAAACAAATACACACAAATAGCCCTTCACAATACGGGCATTACGAAAGGGAGAAGCCTTGATCGAAAAGGGACCGGCAAAATCGGTTCCAACGCCGTCAAACGGTCTCGAAGGTCGGATTCGATCAGCGGGCAAATCACCCATCTGTGGTTGCATCGTGGATGCCTTCAACCTATAACATGCAATACATCGAAACAGGACACTACGGATTGCTCTTCGGGCAGACAAAATCCAAAAACTCGCGTTGCAAAATAGCCAACAAAGCATTGCACCCAGCATGGGCGTTACGAATGTGTCGATCAGACACCAAAAGCTGCACCAAGGGTCCGCCCTTGGGCAACAACAGAGGATGGCGAGTCTCATATGGAAGATCCGCCTTCCGGAGCCTGCCTCCAACCCGAAGAAGCCCATCCGAGTCGATGTACGGGTTCAAACGAGCGACCGCGCCCTTTCAACTTAGCGCGTCCGTCGCGCAAAATACGAAGCTCTGACTCAAACCGTCCGGTCTGCACGACACGGACCCAATGCAACAATGCGCTCCGGCGCTCTTCTGCACCTGCAATCGGCTCCAACCGCTTTGCCTGTGGGTTTCTACAATTATGTATGAAACGCTTAATCCAACTGGTAACACCCAGAAGCTTATCCAAACTGCTATACCGAGCAAGTAGCCAATCCGGCTCCGACGTCGTCTCAGCGACTACAGCATGTACACGGAGCCCAGTCAAACTCAAAGAAGTAACATCTGTCTGACAGACAGGCCAAGAAGTTTCTGATCCCATCAGCCACTCTGGACCCCACCAGAGCGGGTGTGACACCAATTCTGGTGCCGTACAACCTCGGGAAGCACAGTCCGCTGGGTTAAGCTCTCCCGGCACATGTCTCCATGTTATATCAATTCCGATATTTTGAATTTGGGAAACCCTGTTTCCAACAAAAACCTCCAAGGTATGTGGGGCCGCGCGCAACCATGCAAGCGCGACCTGGCTATCCGACCAGGCGAAGATGTCTCGTATCTCGACCGTGGCCGCCAGCTCACTGGCAACGTGATGCAACAATTTAGAGAGAAGGTGAGCTCCACTCAACTCAAGCTTGGGAATAGTCAGCCTAGTCCTGATGGGGGCGACCTTGCTCTTCCCTAACAAAAGCGAGACATTGACCCGGCCATCGGCGTCAACTGTCCGCATATAGACTGACGCGGCGTAGCCTCGCTCCGACGCGTCACAAAAGCCATGCAGGCTGGCTCGATATTTCCCGGGGGCAATATTCGACGAGGCAAGGCAATCCGATTGACTTCCTTAATCGATGAAAACAACTCGAGCCAATCATCCAATGGAGAGCCAAACAGCGGCTCGTCCCACGAGACGCCCAAAGTCCAAAGTCTCTGAAGAAGACACTTCGCAGAGAATATTACTGGACTGATCCAACCGCTTGGATCAAACATACGAGCTATTACTGACAACACCGTTCTCTTAGTCCAGACTTTTGGTATTTCCAAGTCCACTTGGAATGTGAAAATATCGGTTAGCGGCTGGTACTGCATGCCCAGCACCGCTATCCTGTTGGGATCATCCACATCTTCAAACAGGTGAGGGTTCTGTTGGTGATCCTCCGGGATCCCTTCTAGAACTTTAGGCTCATTAGACAACCACTTACGTAGCTCGTAGCCACCTGTCTTCAATATTTCAATCAATTCATCCCGCAGTAGGAGGGCCTCCTCAATACTTTGGGCTCCGGTGCACACGTCATCTACATACAAGTCACGTGACAGCACGGAAGCCCCACGGGGAAAGCGGATCCGTTCCCGCTCTGCCAATTCAAGCAATGATCTGATGGCGATATAGGGACTAGATTTCAAACCATACGTGTTTGTGTTGAGTTCATACACCGTCACAGGATCCTCAGGGCGCTCACGCCAGAGTATCAACTGGAATCGCCTGTCCTCAGGATGTATGACTGTCTGGCGGAACATCATCCGGATGTCCGCGCCAAAAACCACTTGATGTCTTCTACAGTTCAAGATGATGTCAATTATGTCCCTATGCAATTTGGGACCCGAATGCAAACACAGATTCAACGAAACCCCGTTCGAAGTGGGTGCGGACCCATCGAAGACGGTCCTCAATTTGCCTGTTGAGGCCTTCACCACCGCGTGGTGGGGCAAAAAATAATGCTCAGTTGAGCTCCAATCAACTCGAGCCGGAGACATGTGACCCAAATCCTCGTACTCGCGCATAAATTCAATATATTTATCGCGAAGTACGTGGTCACGCTGCATACGTCGCTCCATGGACAGCAGTCGTTTCTCCGCAAGCGCCCTACTTTGCCCTAGGCTAGGACGAGAGGCAACAAAGGGTAACCTAGTTACAAACCGACCGGAGGGCAACCTCTCCGTGGTCGATCGAAAAAGGGCTTCGCACTCAGCGTGTTCCGGATCCATCCTGGAACTCATAGGTGGCTCCTCCACCTCCCAAAACCTTTGCATGGTCTTGGCCAAGGACGCAGATGCGACAACCGGTGGCTCCTCCGCGGTGCCATTATCAAACACAGGGCCCATCAGGGCAAAACCAAAAATCGTAGACACTGCCATCAGTGAAGACGAACCCAGAGCCTTCTGTGTACCCAACAAAATCCAACCCAATACGTCCGAGCCCAGGAGCAAGTCCACTGGGCCGGGATGAAAGACAAAGGGTCGGCCAAATCCAGACCCGAAACCAAAGACAACACACCCGGCGGTATGTCTGTCGAGGGGTGCCAACCCGCAATGGTATCCATTACCATAGCCGAAGTCGTGATCCTCATTGTGGAGGACTTCAGCGAAGAAAAGGTGACAAGTGTCTGGCCCGTCAGACACTTCACTTGTATGCCACCAACTCCAAGAAGTGGCACAGGCGAGTCTTCCACGACTAAACCTAACTGGCGTGCCACTCGAGTGGTAACCAAACTGCTTTGAGCCCCTGAGTCCAACAGAGCTCTCAAATTAATGGCTTCCCCCCCACGACCCCATACGCGGACCACCGCGGTAGGGAGCAGAACCGTCCGCGGCTCTGTCCCAGCAAGGGAGCAAGCTAGTTACGGGCTCCCCACTCTCACGTCCGATCTAGGGCCCCCGCCCATGGGGGCCCTATCCGGGGCCTGGCCAGCCACATACTGGCCATGACCTTGGGGCGCGTGGTCCCGGTCCGCCAAGACCCGCGCAGGTACGCGACCCCCCTCCCGAGGGGGGGTGCGACGAGCGAAGCCGCGTCCTCCGTCCGGTGGTGGAGGGCTTCGCGCAGGAGCGCCCCCGCCCATAGGGGACCCCTGCCTCGACATCCGGGTGCCATCCCCGTTGCGGTTCATGCAAAGCATCGCGTGGTGCCGCCCACGGCATGCACTGCATGGTATGGCACTGGGACAGTCACGTGCATAGTGACCGCCCAAACAATAAAGCAAAGTTCATGCCGCTTTGCCATGCGGCGCCGATCTTGTACTGGCAGTCCCTGCCAGTCCCTGCATTGCAGCAGGCTGTGGCCCATCCGACCACATTGCAGGCAGTCCGCGTCCCTCGCGACTGCTGCCGTGTGTGCAACCCGCGCACCAGCTCCACGCGGTGGCGGTTGCCGTGCCTGTTGGGGCCTCCCTCGCCATGAGGGTTCCAAGGGCCTACGTTCAGGCGCTCTGGATGGCGCTGAGTCCGTCATGGTATTCTCAGCGGCCCGTGCCTCAAACTCCAAAAACTTCACCAAGTCAGTGAATGTTGGTAGGGTGGTGCTATCCCGCTCCGCATTTTCGCGCTCAAACCGCGAGCGGATGTCATTGGGCAATTTGCCCAATACAATGTGCACCAACAAAAAAGACCATTGGTCCACCGGCAGCCCCAGTGTGCGGAGCGCGTTACAGGCCACTGTAACGGGCGTGAGCAACTGCAGGCGCAACTGTGCCCTGTTGGCCACCTTGGGCAGGGCCATCAACTGTGCGGCGTGCGCATCCGCTAACAACCGTAAGTTTTGGTAGCGGGAGTTCAATAACTCCCAAGCCGTATCGTACTGGTCGTCCTCCACCTGGAGGTGCTGGATGAGCGACCGCGCTTCATCCTCAAGAGTGGAGAGGAGGTAGGCCATCTTCTGGGCCTTCGACAAATCCTGTCGTGCTACGACCAGGGACTCAAACATATTTTTATATGCTACCCACTCCTCCATCCTACCCCCAAAGTGGGACAGCTGAAGGGTGGGGAGCCGACCAGTAACCGCTGGTCCTTCCTGTCTAACAGGTGTGCGAGGGCTGGTCCGCCAGCCTGTCTCGCCCTTATTGCGGTCACCGCCTCCGCGATATCATCGTGCAGACTCAGGATCTGGTCCATGTCCGCCATGTGACCTGCGTAGGCCTCCGGGGTAAGATCGGCTTCGGTAAGCGCCGCCATGGCCGCTTCCGCGCTAATCAATCGTGAGTGGAGGTGATCCGCTCTTAGCAGTATGGCGCCCTCCCTGTCCTTCCGGGACAGGAGTCCTCCGGCCGTCACAAACCATCTCAATTCGTTGGCGAGTGTCGCCCTAGCATTGGAGGCCTTCGCCATCGCGTCAAGTCACAAACAAAAAATAGCAAAAGGTAAATAAAAAACAACAAAATCAAACAACTACACGAAGAACCGCGGTAGGTATGAGAATGGCACAAACCCGGAACGCACGGTACAAACCGCAAACAAATACAAAAAAGGTTACAAATATTCTTATACAAACAAACTAAGAAAAATCTAATAATTTTTACAAACAATTAATTATTTTTTACAAACGAACAAATAGAGGGTAGATAAACTACGCTCTGCTACCAGAAAATGTGCAGAGCAACTACGCTCTGCTGCCAGAAAATGTGGCAGAGAGAATCCGGACAAACGAAGCGGCGGGAAGAATTCTGTACCGGAACTTTACCGGGAAAAAATCTACCGGTAAAATTAAGTACCGGGAAAAAATCTCCACGCGACACCACGCTTGTCCGACTAGAATCTAACTTAAGCTATACGCAGTCTGCTACCACCGTAGCTTATGAAGGGAGCTACAGGGCCCTATATGATAACCTAACCTATAAATTAAATACAATTGAACACTTACCAAATTAAATCTTCTTTCTCTTCGGATCCAAACTTGAGTGTCTTCGGGAAGGGGGAATTCCTAATCACCCTACCTAACCCTTGAGATCTCAATTCCCCAGGACAAATAAATAGATTTCTTCCCGTAGTTTCACTCGGGAACAGCCAGATGTGAACAGCCAGCCACGTTTCACCTCTCACAAGAAAAAGTCACCATGACGGGTACACAAACACAAAGTTCAATAGTTATTTAACAAACAGGAAATTCACAAACACAACTCAAGCTAATTAGCAATCAAAGAACGCGGAACCTCTCGCGTATTAAAAATCAAACCGATATCGCATAGGACAATTGCGACCGTCCGCGAGCCATTCGCGCTGGCAGTGTGAGAACCTCGCGCCGCCTAGCGGCAGCAATGCGAAACGCCCGCGTTTTGTTTTCAAGCCATTATATTACACACAGTTATTGCTTACTGCTCAGTTTATTGCCGTAATAACTTGTATACTATATTGTAGTTAAATTCATTGTATATTGGATAGATAGCAAATCGGCGAGGAGAGATATTCTTACCATGAGGGAGACATGCTAACTATAGTTAGTAAAGATTTAGAAAGAAATAAAAAAAATAATGTAAGGACCTACCTGGTGACCTGTGGTGTGGCCCTAGAATAGCACCAACCCATCTCTTCCCATGGGTGTCGTAAGAGGCGACTAAGGGATTTAAAACACCGGAGGATGGGCAGCAGCATCTTTCCGCGTACTATGCCATCACACTGCGATCGCCAACCCGCCTGCCAAGCGTGGCGATTACGGCAAAACACCCCCCCATGGATAAAATCCTTGGGGGAGGCCTTTGTCCAGCAGTGGACGTCTTTAGGCTGAGAGAAGGACCTACCTACTAGGTGCTAGGTGTATTTAATTCCACTTCAGACCCACCTAGCCAGAGATGGGTTTATGTAGGGCAAAAAATTTTCTTCCCATTTATTCCCGGGCAAAAACCCATCTCTGGGTCCACCTTACCACCGGCCATACCCTGGTGGTACGGTGGGACTTTTAAAATTAAAGGGTACCACGAAGGGTCCATGAAATTTGGTTGGTATTTCTACATATCTTTTTATCCGAAAAAGGGTTTTTATCCCATAAATGTGTTACAGCAGACGGGCCTTTATCAGCTAATTCTTATCATTATCACGCATGTTTCCTACTACGAAGATTTCTTTGTTTTTTCGTATCTTTTTACAAACGAACAGACATTAAATAACGAGTTAACTTTTAGATTTAATATAAATTAATACTTAATGTTACGACTATAACTTTGACACTTAAACGTAATTTTCATTTAACTAAACGTGGGAGCGACATGCATAATTTGTGCTAATCCTACCGAAGTCAAAATTACATTCGCAATTGTGTAATAAAGCTAAATCTCATTACTTTGACAGCACCAAGTTTGGAATACACATGGCGTTAGCAAAATATTGAGTTGTACTTAATTTTAATCAAGTTTTCGCAATGTCTCCTCTCCAGAACAAACTTTGCAAATTAAAAAAGATTAATAATACTGGTTTCAATTGAGATAATCTGAATTAAAATCCATTCATTTCTGTGGAACCTTATTAATTTTTTATTTAAGTATAGGTAATTAAAAATAATAATAACATTTAAACATAACTTACATTATGTCTAGTACATATTTTTTTAGTATTTTTACAATGAATAGCTGTGTGTATTATCTTAAACCACATTAGACTCGTCTGTAATTTAATAATTTAACATTGCTTGAACGCCCGGGTGAAAAACATTTCTTTACCTGCCCTTTTGGGCCTGGCCCGAGTTTATTTTTAATTAAGAATTTCCGTTTTTATGGCGGCCTGGAAATTTAATATACAACGTTTCATGTTACAAAATTTTGTAAAAATACTTTTTTATTACCATTATAAGCCACTTTTGAGATTGAAATTCCTCTGTATCCATTATATCAAATAGCTGGAGTGCAGTCGTTGTGAATAGTTTATATTAAATTTTCGCTTATTTATCAAATTACAAGACTTATTTATCATAGTACAATCTTATCATCATTATATTCCTTACCATATCCCATCATCTGGGGTCGGCGCAATATGTCTTATCCTTCCACATGTCTCTGTTTCCTGTCATACTAACATCTACTCCCAACTCCTTCATATCGTCGCTCACACAGTCCAACCATCTCTTCTTTGGTCTCCCTCTTCCCCTGTAGCCCTTCTTATTCAATGTCTTCTTAACTAGATGTTCGTCTTCTCTCCTCATAACATGTCCGAACCATGTCAATCTATTACTCCATACTTTTTCATTGATAGGCGCAATCTTCAAGACTACAATCTCATAGATGATAATAAAATAACGCCTTTAACGAATAGTTAAGTATTTATAACGTATTTATGATCGAAACATACTTGTGTTTATTTAATTATTTTTAAGTTGCCTAATCCTTAGAATGCCAATCTTAGATATTAGAGCATTGAACCAACGAATGCATATATTAGATTATGTTTCTTTCTACTGACCATACCAGGGTCTCGATTCTTAGATTCGTTACGTCTAAAGAGTAGTGACTGTTGAAAAACCATTACGACACCGTCAGAAACGACACTCATTCAATATTTACCATGATTTTTTTAACATTATCATTTAAAGTAACAAAAATCACCTTACTTCATAATCAATGGTAATGGCAACGAGGTCCATATTTAAGTATTACTTTGTTTACGTATTTTGCAACGCTCGACCTCGCCTAACAAACATTAGGCCAATTCACACAAGCCACAGCTACAAGTGCCACCTGTGTTAGTGCACACATTATGGAGTTAACATAAAAATACCACGAAGTTGGTAATCCTCCTGAATCATCCAATCTCCTTTCTTTCATTCTTATCGAGTGTGTAAATGTGGTGTCAGAACTGTCTCCGGTGTCAGAATTTTCTCAAGTTTTCTAAGGACCAAGGCCAAGGCCAATACATCTAAATTTTTCAAAAAAAATACACGACGTCTTCGTGCGAGACGTGCGTGCGAGCCGTACCGGTTTTATTCGATTCAATCAATACTTATTAATCTTCTATTAGCTAAGTATTTCCCCAATCCAATGAAGCTGCGAGCAATAGCTAGCACACAGCATTCTATAACCTTCGGTAAAGTTGTGTTTTAGTGATGTGTACATTCAGCATTTAATTGAATATTTCATACTCTGTAATCTTCTGTACTCTGGTTATTACATGACAGTGGTCGTAGACCTCGACCGCGATTACAGTATTGTGTAAATATTACTCATCTGTGGTACTTTGCATTCATTAGCGATGTCCCGCGGCTTTGCCTGATGCCTCATGACCTATGATAAATATGCTTACCACAAATCTGCCCTGAAAAATTTCTGACGTTAGAAAGTTTTTCGAAAATTACTTACCCGAGACGCTGTTGCACGCAGCGTTTCAAAATACTGTGTTTATTTTCTTTTTATTTTATCTATTAATGTGTCAAATTTTCCTACTGGATCAGTAAACAACAGAACCCCGTTTACATTAATTCACTTTCTGATATACCTATTTATTTTTCGTATCGTAGTTTTGGAATTAATGTTATATTTATTATAGGTCTATTTGTTGCAGGCTCCGATGCCTTTCTACGCCGGCGATCCCAATAGATTCCCAACCACTTGGCAGACGGACCCATCACAAGGTAACTTAAACAAATCTTTAATTGCAATCAAACATTAAGAATTGACAGCCAATTATCTTAGATATTTTTTTATAACTAGAAATACTGCAAATCAAATACATTATCATATTTTCCTTTTTCTAGGTTGGCAAAATCAGTTCATCCAGCAACTGCCGACGCAAACTGGTCAGACGACGTTGGATTATCAAGGCAACCACACGGCATACGCCACGTCACCCCACTACCAAGCCAACACTACCTACACCGTCCAGAATGTCGCCACAACCTTCGACGTCACCAACAACACTTACTACCAAGCTGGAGTGCAATCGGTCCCGGCCCAACGGCCGCCTTCCAACCGCGGAGCGTACACGCCTGTCCCATCGCCAAGAGCACCCCACTACACCACGGAATACCAACAACAGTATGCTCAACAAGCCCCAACTCCAGGCGTCACAGCTGGCAACGACTCTCGACCATCATCCGCCGCGTCGTACCAAAATTCAGTGCCAACTTCCGCTGCACCTGTTTACACCGTCAGTCAGCAAAGCTACGAGCGAACAGAATACTCAGATCCTACGGAAGAGTATTCAAATCCCGGAAAACGCAACGGGAGACACCAGCAACGAGGGCGAAAGACAAGAACAAAAATACGCCCAATGGACAGCATTCGGGAAACGCCGAGCCTGGATACCTGCAGGGGAGCAACGGTCCGCGAGCTTCACTCGATTGTAACGGGTATCCGGGCGGCTATACTAGCGGGCAGTATAGAGAGAACGGCCAAACTCAAAACCAGAACGACTGGCAGCAAAGGCAGTGGCAGCATAACCAAAGACTTCAAAACCAACAAATGCAAAATCAACATCAAATGCAAAATCAACAACAACTACAAAACCAACAACAGCAAATTCAAAATCAACAAATGCAAAATCAACAACAACAGATGCAAAACCAACAGCAACAAATTCAGAATCAACAACAACAGTTGCAAAATCAACAGCAACAACAACAGATGCAGAATCAACAGCAAATACAAAATCAGATCCAGAATCACCAAAACCAACAGCTACAAAATCAACAAAATGCAACAACAGAGGCAAGAAGAATCAGAACAACAAATGTTTTCACAATCAGATAGGGTTAACTTGAACTCTAGATTGAAAACAATGATATTAAATAAACAAAATCATACTCGAGATGGAACTAATACACCACCTGATAAAGGAGACCCCGGAGAGGGTCCGCCTCAAGTGATAGACGATAGGAAGGGCGGGGTAGTCTCCGTCAATGATGACAGAAATACTACCGGTCATTTTTTATCGTATAGCCACCATCTCCGAGATAATTACCGCATAAGCGACCAGGGTTATCCTGTCGCTGGTAATTATGCACAAAATGCCCAAGCCTATGGCGCGGGTGAATTCGGAGGTGGTGGCCACCACGTATGGGAGGGAGGGACGCAAGTCCAAAGAGGTTTTGATAAACACGCTACGTCTAAGAACGTTTCCAAAGCTCCACAGAAGTTACCGCCTTATGCGGATATGAGAAGTCAATTCGGTACTTTTCATAATGTACCTTTTGAAGCGCAAAAATATGCAGAAATCTATGGTAGTGATAGTTATAATCAACAAGATAGTAAAGATTTCCAATCGAAAATGCTCATCGGACCAGTATCGGAAATGAATCAACAACAACTATGCGCGCCGGCACGTGATACAAGCGCACAAAGAAGGCCTTATGAGAGAGATGTATACGATGCAAAATTTAAACATCCCTCAGCACCTTTAATACCTAAATTAGAAACACCAGAACATTTTCAGTATCCTAAGGACGAAAGATTAAAAAATGATCAACGAACAGTCAATAATTTGTATCCAAAGCAAGGAGAAACAAATGTAACTAACATTTATAGGGAGTATCCAAACGGCTTTGTTGGAAGGCCACAACAAGGTACTGTATTGCCACCAATATCGACAATAAAGCAAGAAAATTTTGGTCAAAAATCCCAGAACTTCCAAAATTTCTCACACTATCCCTATGACCAAAGACAAGAAATTCCAGAAATGTATCAAGTTCCTAGATTACATGAAAATATGGGATTCCAGAAATACAGTAGAAATTGTAATGAAGTGAAATTGAATAAAGAACCAGAGAGTAGAGGAAGTTCTGGAGAAGTACTCCAGCTGAACCTAAACCACCGTACTACATAGAACAGATAAAATCAGAGCATTCACCGCCAGGCCACAAAATATACAAAAATATGAGTTTTAATCAACCACCTAGAATCGAGCCGTATATGTATCGGGGAGATGGTGGTCCAGTAATTATCAAGAATGAAATTGGATATTCTTGTTGTCGACAAGGTTCTACTAAAAAGCCTCCACCAGAACATCTAAGAGACGGTGCTTGTCCAGGGTTTCAGACCAAAGATGAAGTTTTAGAAGATGACCCTGATTTAGCTGATAAAACAGATCCTAAAAGTAACTCGAAACCAAATACACCAACTCCTGAATTGATGGGAAAAGACCCCAAACAAAATCAATTTAATTACTCAAAAGAGTATTTGGATAATTTAGAACGATTACGGAATAATTCCAGAACTGAAGTGCCTGATTGTAATTGTTTTCCTGCTGATAAAAACCCTCCAGAACCTGGCAGCTACTATACTCATTTAGGTTGGTATTTCTGTCCTTACATGACTATATCAAACACTTAAAATAAAATCTTTATTTCAAATTTCATTGCCTTCGTAAGCAACGAATTACCATTAAAACAACCATTAGTTTCTGCCGATTTTCGGATAAATTACATATAATAATTTTGCAATATTTAATTTTCAGGTGCGGCATCGTCCTTGGCAGAACTTAGGAAAGATCTAGAAGCTCGCACGGGTCTGTCGGGGAAGGAGTTGAGGATAGAGAAGATATGTTATACGGGCAAGGAGGGCAAATCACCTCAAGGATGCCCCATGGCTAAGTGGGTGAGTGTATGGATCGACAGTTTTTTTAATCGATTTATATTTAATTTATACAAAATTGCTTTCTGATGCCTATAACGTAAACTCTATTTTAATTAAATTTACATAGATCTATCATAAAAAATCATCACGTGCATGGTTCAAAACTATAGATTGGATTTTTTCTCCAGCCTATAGTTATAGTAGTTATCTAATTTTTACAGTGTAACTTGATAAAATCAATTCGTTCGCAGATAATTCGACGCTCCAACTACACAGAGAAAGTGTTAGTGGTGGTAAAGTTCAGAAATGGTCACAAATGCGCAACATCCTGGATAGTGGTGTGCCTGGTTGCTTGGGAGGGGATCCCGCAGTCCGAGGCAGACTTGGACTACACGCTGCTGTCTCACAAACTGAACAGATACGGTCTTCCGACCACCAGGCGGTGTGCCACTAACGAGAATAGGACTTGTGCTTGTCAAGGTCAGTTACTGCTATAATCGTTAAGCCTTACAGTTATTTTCTTTTATTTTGCCAGCTAAGATTTAATTTTCCGTTGAACATTTAGAAATTTTACCCTATTTTATTTGTTTACAGTTATTATCTTTCAGTTTGCCAGCTAAGATTTAACTTTTCCGTTGAATATTTACAAATTTTATCCTATTGTATTTGTTGGTGCATTATCTTTCATTTTGCCAGCTAAGATTTAATTTTCCGTTGAATATTTACAATTGTCAATCCCTCTAACTGTTGTTTTATCCTGCCATCTTACGTAATAGCTTCTCTAGTGACATATTTCTGTGATTATTACAAACATCTATTTCAACAACTACCTCTCCAAATCTTCCAGGCCTTGACCCCTGAAACATGCGGCGCCTCCTACAGTTTCGGCTGCTCTTGGTCCATGTACTACAATGGATGCAAATACGCCCGTTCAAAAACCGTCCGGAAATTCCGGCTTTCAGTCAAAACTGAGGAGAGCGAGATAGAAGAACGAATGCACGTGCTGGCAACACTGTTGAGTCCGTTATATATGAATCTTGCACCGAAATCCTTTGAGAACCAGTGTCAGTTTGAGAAAGAAGCGTCTGATTGTCGACTGGGATTCAAGCCTGGAAGACCATTTTCTGGTGAGTATGAGTATATTATTTCAGTCTTAGTAATTAGAATTAAACCGAATATCGAATTATTTCTAAAGATTATTTTAAACATTCTTTACGTAAACATGTTTCATTAGACGTAGTTGTTAGTAAATGTCGTGATTATTTAATGAAAAACAAATATTATCTAATGAGATCATTTGCCATTCACATTGTCAAGGACACTCTTTATGATTGAGATTTCTTACTATATTTAACTTTGGCAAAACAACTTTAAATTCTGAATTTAGATTACCACGATACTGCATATAGTTAGGTACAAAGCGATTGAAATGCTAAGACTACTTGGGCTAATGTCATTTTGACTATTGTAACTAACTTCACTATACTAACTTATATAAAAGCTCAGTAAACTAAAAACATAGAGGGAGTAATTATTCCTCTAAGTATAAAAAGTTAGTATAGTGAAGTTAGTTACATCTTCAAAAATGACATTAGCCCTAATAGTCTTAGCATCTTAATCGCATTGTACATAATCCCAATGTTTCAAGTACTTCACGCGAAGTCTTGACCATCCAGGTGTGACGGCGTGTATCGACTTTCTGCGCGCACGCACACCGCGACCTGCACAACATGAACAACGGCTGCACCGCCGTCGTGACTCTCGCGCGTCATCGCAATCTCGGGAAACTCCTCGGACGAACAGCTGCATGTGTTGCCGCTCTATGTCCTGGATACTACGGATGAGTTCGGGTCTAAGGATGGCCAGGAAGAGAAGATCAAGAACGGGGCGTTGGAAATCTTGGACAAGTGAGTGGTGATGTACAAACTTTTACTTGTTTTCATTGTGATTTGACTAAAGTTACTGTATAATAATAAGTTGAAATGCAATAAGAGCGATACTTTTATTTGTTCTTCAGCCCATCAACACTGCATACCAAATATATAATTTGTTGTAAACTGCACAACCAAAAATGTAGCTAATTGAAATTGGATTACCAAATAATTTCACATTAACATGATATTTTTTTACGTTGCAGATATCCAATGGAAGTTCGCGTACGATCAGTGCCCCTACAGCCATGCCGCCGTCACGGTAAGAAGCGGAAAGACGAAGAAAATACCGAATCCAATAACTCTTCCACCAACAGTGCTCAAAGCCCCAACAACCAGAAGAAACCTCAACAGTGCTCCACTCCAGGACCTCGCACTCCGCAACCAAATGACACGCGAAACAACGCCAGTCCAAGAAGCCAAAACAGTGCCTCTCCTAGAGCTCACACCCCTGCTCTCAATCAAAATCCATCGCCATTCAACAATTCTTACAACTCCGCTTTCGTAAACCCAAACATGCATAATCAAAACAATCTTATGAACCCGAACTTAGGTAACCCAGCTTTACTAGACATGGCTACCATGATTGATAACTTCACAGATGCTCAACTACAAAGCAATCAGATATCTAGCACGGTATTAGATTCGCTCCTACAATCCATATGATCAAAGCTACAACCTCCATCACCAAAATGCTTTATACAACCAAAATCAAAATCAGGTTCCAGCAGTAGTTGATGGTAATTGTCAAAATGCTAACCCAAATCAACTGCCTAGTTTCTCTGCTGGTTTACAAAAAAGGGATCAACAATTTAACAATTCCAATACGGAGCATATGAGTAATCCCAATCCGACCCAATGGCCAGATTTTGGTAATAATGAAATATTCAATAACGTTGTCAAAGAAGACCCTGATTCTACAACAGCACATTTAAATATTCCGCCAAATTTTAGTCCAGATTCTAACAGAAGTGAACCTAACTCACTCACGCCTAACTCAGAACAAGTACCCCAGAAAACTACTACAGAAGTAGACAATAAACATAACTTGATACCAGGTGACTTGAATAAAATACCTGAATTCGATATGCCGAATTCTCCACGATTAACAGAGATATCACAAAATACACAGGGCACACCCGAGTCACCTGTCCCATCACAAATACCAGAATTGAAGTCACCAAATAATGATATGAATTCCACAGAAGGTCGTGCAAAGTGTATGGAAGTCCCCTGATTCGAAAAACTGGGATCCATCGAAGTCAAAAGACCAGGCTGCTGGTGATAATGAAAATTCTCTGTTTAGAGTACCCAAATCTAGGCCACCGTCTAGATCACAACATATCAACCCACCACCAGAATGTGGCACAGAAAATTCAACATTTCTGAAACCGTACCCACCATCAGATCGACCTCATTTAAGTCAAGGCTATGAACATAGAAGTCCATATGATACCAGGTTAACAAATACGACAGCACCTCCCACATCAACTCCTCAAGCTAATTACACGATAAACCATGATGAAGTTAATCAAAATATGGCAATAGCTAATAAACCTACCCAAGAATTTCCCGGAAATAATTTTCAATCTGTCAATCAAAATGCTTATGGTAATCAAACTCCTATTCAAGGATACGGTAATTACCCACAAATGTCCAATGCATATCCATTTCCACCTAATCCATATGGTCATTTCAATCCTTACGAGGGAACCTATAACGACTATAATAGCTTAGCATACTATAATGCTGAAAAATATAAAAGAGAGGAGCTGCTAAGAAATCCTCATTGCTATAATTCGTACGGGTATCAGTACAACCCTAATTTCAGTCCAAACTTCTACCAAAATCCAAGTCCAAATTGGTGTCAATCGTCTCCTAACTGGTGTTTATACCCACCGGCCTTTTCCATCCCGTACCCACCTGAACCGCCGAAAGCGGAACCAATAGGAGAAGTGGCTGACGTCACTGAAAACTTTAGAATGTTTCAAAGATAGCCAGATGGGAGGCGTAGCTATAGCGTTAGGTCATGGCAGCGTTTTGTTTGAATGCGCCAAACATGAAATGCATTCCACAACATCAGTAAAAACTCCAAATAGAATGAATCCAACGAGAATATCCCTAGTCTTCTATCAGCATAGAAACTTGAATCGGCCGAAACACGGGCTGGAAGAATGGGAGGAGAAAATGCGGTTAAAAAAGTTGGGTTTAAATCCCTCGACTCCGAGCACGCCGGGTCCACGTTCCAACTCTGTGTCGCCGGCGACGACTCCGAGGCTTGATCCGCGGCAAAATTCTGAGAAATGGAAGAATAATGAGAACAAAATTCCAGGGGGGTTTAGTACTTTGGCAGCGTTAGTGGAAGCTACGAATGCTGCTAAGAAGAGCAGGCAGATAATGCTGCGCACAGACACGGCGACCACGATGTCGTGGACCACACTGTTCCCCATGCATCCGTGCACGGTGACGGGCCCGTACCAGGAGTCGGCCACCTGACACAAACCCCAAGCGGCACCTCGTCACGCGCGCTATATTCCAAATGATGGATTGAAGTCCCTTCCGTAGATTTAAGGTCTAAGTTGCCTTTCGATTTGTAGATTCTAATCTAATCGTCGATTAGAGACATGTGCTTTCCAAAATATTTTGTAGTTCCTGGATTTATAGATTTAAAATTAAGGTTCGTTTCCGGCACGGACCGGTCTGATGTGCTATGAAATTCCAGCGAGATTCCTTTAAGCATTTACATTGGAATTGACTACCGTTTTAACGTAGTATGTTTTAAAGCTATACCGAGTGATTTTATTAATCAAAGATGTAACTTTAAGTTTAATAGTGTTTATCGCATTTCAGCTAGTCTTGTATGTTACTATGTTAGTATCGATTGTGTATTGTCGAATGACCGTAATTGTGTAGAATTTTTTGTATATTCTTGTCGTATTTTTAGTTTTTACCATTGACTCAATTTCGTTTTGGGAATTTAGTTTAATTATTTTGCATACTGAACTGTAAAAAATAGGGAAGTTAGTATGTTTTGTCTGCATATTTTGTCGATGTTTTCTAATTAAGCGCATAATATATGGTATGCGATGCAATGATCTCATAAACTACTAACCTACACGTATGTAACCGTATCAGAACAAAAGTACAAAACATCACATCAAAAGGTTGTGGCCCGAGGGGCGGCGGACACATTCGGCTATCGTGTTTATTGATATTTTTGTACCTTTGTCTGTATTAGTTGTTTTATTTGTAACATTAATTACCATTCCTCAATATTGTTTTGGCGTATGTTATTATAATTTGGCCGCGACGTCGGCTCGAAGTGTATTTTTACTACAAACATACGAGTGCTTTTCTATTAGGTTAGGATGTGTGTATTTTTAACTTTTTAGAATATTTAACTTATTTATATTGTATTACGTGAACCATTATCGAATCATTTTCTTTGTAATAATTTAGTATTACTGTAGACATTAATATTTAATATATTTGCTTTATGACTCGTAAATTATTGCAGTTGTTTTAAGCATGTTTCTAGGAGCCTTCTTTACTCTCATCGAGTGCCTGCATGTTCGGCTATAACGAGTACTCCTTTCGTTGATATTATCGTGAATCTAATTTCCTAAATTGCCACTCAAAAATGGTCACATTTTATTCTTTAAATTGTTCTAACTTAGCGCGACGATAAAATTTTATAAATTAGATACATACAATAAAAAGATGAATAAAATACATTATAAGAATAGAATATGTGCAGAAAAAAAATCAGGCGCTTGGAAAGATTATAAAGTAGGCATATTATTGAAAATGAGTGAAAACATACTGATGAATAGTTATTAATATATAATTAGGGTAAGAAAAGTTTGTTTTAAAGATTAAACTATTGATATAGTTTATATTTTTTACGTGTACGTATTTATTGAATGGTAAATTTATTGGGACGAACGTGAAATTATTTATAAGTGAAAGTTTTGAGAACAAAACTTATAAAACTAAGCAATAATAGACATCGGGGTCTATGTATATTGTAACGTAGGAGTGAAAATATTATATCGAATGGTGCGTACTCGGCGACCTTTTGTATTAGCTTCGGTTCAGCTCTGGACGAAATTTGCCTAAATTGGACATTGTTTTTGTACATTGGTAAAAAGCCCTTTTTCTTGCCATTACCAGCTGCCAATTTCATATGAATTCCGTGTGACTAGACATATCAAAGGCATTATTTTGTGGGTAATTTAAGGGGGTCGATTCCGGTCAGCTATCGAGTTTACGTATTATTACTGTTTAATAATAAATTATTACACATTACCACACTATTGAAATTGCTTGTCTTTGAAATGTTATGTTAATCAATATTGCTGGCTCAATCAAATATACCTGGAAAACATAATAGGATGCCTACTTTTAATTTTTTGAAATATTTGAAAATCAAATTATATAATGTTCTAAATTTTCATTTAAAAAGAGCCAACGCCATCTAGTACCAGGAAAATGTAACCAGATCGGAATCGACCCGCACCGTACTAAATCCGTATAGCCTTGCTTTGTTATTTATACAGGCAACTTTTGACACCAAATTATCGATAATTTTGTAGTCGATGTGACATTTATAAGTAAATCATTTAGGCCACACTAGGAACCTGTGATATAACCATTAAATCACGAGTGTCTGACTGCTTGTATGTTCGTCTGTCATCGTGTGAAAATTGTTACTTGTTTACAGGAACTTAGTAGCTATCAGTTTAGTAGCGAACGTGCAAGAAAATAAGTTGTCATGGGCGTAGCTAGGCAGAATATAGTCCTAATTAAAATCGGCGTTTTAAGAAATTCTCTACAAATTAATCTTGAAACTATATTATGAGCTTCATATAACAAGGCTAAACTATGTTAAAAAGGTCAGAACCCTTAACTTAGGCATATGCTACGGAGGACGCTATAACTATATAGTTTATAGAGTCTTCCCAGTACCAACCTTACGGTTATAAAGGAGAGCCGCTACACCCTTTTGAGCAATTGCTCACCCAAAAGGGTAAACAGGTCAAGTGTAATTGGACTATAAAATTAAAACCTTGTGACTTATCAAGTAAATATGGGTGTAACTTTAAGGCAACTCCCTAACTACGCCATTTGACAAAAAAACAGTTTTCCAAAAAATTAAGTATTAAATAAGTCCTTGTAAACTTGGCATTAGAATAGCATTCAAACCAAAAACGACCAGTATTGTCAGGATTTTAACCAAAAATGTTTAAGTTTTGCCTGTTTTGTACGTGGGTTTACCAATGTGAATGTTTTTTACGTGTTGACTGGCGCGTACCGCCGAAACTATTGTGTAACAATATTTTTTATTGTCTTCTGCCAAAACAAAAGAGTAATCGAATGTGTCATGTAAATAGAACTACCATTATTTATTAATACAATAATTTAAAAAAGACTTTATATGTTTTATTTTTTGTCCTCCAGGTATTTATAATCCTGATATACACTCTACCTGTCCCAACGTGACGCACAAATTATAGCGTTTTATTTTTGTAAAAATAAACTCATTTTTACAAAAATAGAACCAACAAAAAATTTCAAGGAACAGTGCACTGCGTGACGCAAACTCAGCGTGTTGAGTGCTTTGATTATTTACTCACAAGATTAAATATTCAAAGATTGAGTGACGCATAGTCGTAGCGCATCGCTACGTACTGTCCATTTAAGTATTCATAATTGTCCTATTATGTAAACAATCTTGCCATATCTTTTTATGATTATATGACAATATAAATTAAAATAGACTTTTTAGGAAATTACTTTCGTGGTTAATTAATGTTTTAGAGTGTTTAGGTTTGAACTAATATTTGGTTTATTTTTAACAAAATTCAAAAAAAGTACTGTGAAGATTGTTTACATAATAGGACAATTAAAAAAAAATGGAGTTTAGTAAGATTCTGTGGCATCATCGCTAATTCGCTACGACTATGCGTCACTTAGCGAACGCCCTCAAAATCAAACAAATGAATGGTACTTATAACATTTCCCATTCATCTAATTTCTTCAAAGTTACAAGTAGAAATAACACAGTGTGTATATAAAAAAATGTATATTCAAAAATATGCGTACAAAATTTTATAAAACTTATCTATATACACCAACAACATTCTTTTCTAATATTTTGTACCTGACATTACTTATTTCTATAAAAGTAAATCTACTTCAAAATACTATCGAAATGTCTTTAAAAGTTTTTTCATTCGAATAAAAACGATTTAACGTTTGTGAGTTTTTTTTTAAATAGCATGGAAGGCCTTTTAATGCATTACATATATCTAATTCAAAAATATAAAACAAAATTAATGGTCTACTTATATTGGAAGGTGTGTAAAATATTTCAAAACATTTTAAATTAAGTACAATGTTTTAAGCTAACTTAATAAGTGACTAAAATAATAGATAGATACTTATGTGCTTATCTAAAAAATACAAAAGTAAAAAAAAGTCATAATAAAAAATAGCACCAAGTCAGAAAATATTTTGAGAAACACAACAGTAAAGTGGTTGAGAAAACAAATCAGTACATTTATGGAATGTATCAGAAAAAAGTGTAAATCATTAAAAAATGTATAATAAACGCGTAGGTTTAAAGGTAGTTCAAAAACTTGTAAATATATAGTAGAAAAAACTATAAACAGACATAATAATATAAATCTATAAAAAAAAATTGTCAATGCATTTTAGCACATGTATAGTTAGTTATACATGCAATAACATGCATGTAATATGTTATGTAACGGTAACTAAATATTTCTGTTAGATCTTATATACTTATACCTACTTAAAATATCACCCATATTTTGTGACCTTACACTTGAGCGATCTTACATCTAAAAAGTAATAAGTAAGTAGGTAAACTCCATTTATTCTTACCGGTCCTATCATGTTAGCAATCTTACCATGTCTTTTTGTGATTTTACAACAATATAAATTAAAATAGACTTTTTTTGGAAATTACTTTCGTGGTTAATAGATGTTTTACATTCGAATGTTTAGGTTTGAACTAATATTTGATTTATTTTCAACAATATTCAACAAAAAGTACTGTGGAGATTGTTTACATGATAGGACTGGTAAGAATAAATGGAGTTTAGGTATATTGAAATAAAAAATAGTCTCCGTATTTCTTTATCAATACATCAGTACGTAATAAAAATATTACTATTAGTAGGTGATAAAGTAACAAACGAAAAGTTTCTACAAATATTATTTTGGTCATGAAGGTCATAGAGTAATGGATACGTCAAGTTAGTAATTTTATACCATGGAAGTAATAAGTACCTTACAAAGTACTTACTACTTCCATGTTTTATACCTACTTACTCAGATCATATGTCACAACTAAAATAATTGACATAAATACATGCCTTCTCCTTTTTCGAAGTTGGTTGAAAAATAACATTAAAAAAAAGTCCATTTATTCATAATTGTCCTATTGTCCTATTATGTAAAACAATATTACCATGTTTTTTTATGATTTTACAACAATATAAATTAAAATAGACTTTTTAGGAAATTACTTTCGTGGTTAATAAATGTTTTACTTTAGAATGTTAAGGTTTGAACTAATATTTGATTTATTTTCGACAAAATAAAAAAAAAAGTACTGTGAAGATTGTTTACATGATAGGACAATTATGAACAAATGGACCATACACACATTTTTATTAGAGCTGAGCTGACACATTGTTCGTCATAAAAATACCTGTAACTGAAGTCAATAAATGACTTACATATAAAAACCTTAGAAATTCCATTCCGGACATTCCCTGTACCGCATTGAACTAAATTCGTCGAGTTCGTTTACGAAGAGTGTGACGCAAATGTCACAATTATTGTTAGTACATTCGGGTGCAGATAAAACTGACCATACTTCACTGAATCCTATCGCAGAGGTTTCAGGTTTATTTGCTTAACACTGTCAAAATTATTAAAAAGTTTAATGTCAGGTCTGGTAATAGTGGTTTTAGCAATAGGCTCATTTTTAACATGTTGGAGGTAATGGGCACCTTAGGACAAAGAGCTTTCAGATTGCTTACTTCTTACGTACTTTCTGCGGCGGTACAATCCTTTGTGGGTTTTGGCTTGTCTTTCAGATACTTAGCATTATTTAGAAATACAATGTGGGGATAGGATAGTAGCAGGTGGAAATCGCTTGTCTCTGCCTACCCCCAAGAGAAAAAGGCGTGATAATATGTATGTATGTATGTACAATGTGGGGGAGAGCAATGAGAGCGAACTGGGTCCTAAACGCGTCAATTTTTACACGACTGACCAAAAACGGAGTGTTATGTTGTCAAAGTTCATTTATGTAAGTTTCTTTATTCCACCATAAGTCCTGAACAGCTTAACTAATTTTGATGTGACAGGTATTTTAAGATTCCTTTGCATTCCTCCAAGTGAAGTTGCGTAAAGACATCTAACATGACTTTTACAACTACCGCTATCTAGTGGCAGTAGCCGTATACATACTAGTAAACTAAACAGTCAGCCAATGTGCAGGTTTCCTCACGATGGTTTCCTTCACCGGAAGCAGGTGGTGGTCTATGAGAAAACTACCATACATGAGTCAGATTGGTCTACAAACTCATGCGACACAGTTCGATTTGAACCCGGGTCCTGCCCGACCTCAGGCGGATGTCATTACCCAAGGGCGGATCCAGTATTTTTTTCTGAGGGGGACAAGGGCATTGGCCTATGGATGTGAATATATACAAATCGACATCCGCCCTGATGCTGTTGCTTTGAAAATAATCCTCACGTGGCCTCGGGCCCCCCCCCCCCCTAAATCCGCTACTGTAATTTCCACTTGGCCACCACCGCTTCGACTTCTGATTGTGTCTACTGGTGCATAGCTACTATAATGTTAGCCAGGGCAGTCCTGGCGTCGCAGTTGGGGAAGCTGTCGAGCACGCGGCACGCAGCTGTGATGTGTTCCCGTTGTAACTGCTTGGTCTGTTCGATGCCCGTGCCTTCTACCACTGCTTTGTATAGCTGATCATTAAATAAAAAAATGTTTAATAATTTATTTGCGGAAGTTTTTGTTAAACTATGTAATAAAGTCATTCAGATCGTGCACACTCTTCTTCCCAGCAAAATAATAAACGAATATTGTAATAAATAGGTCTAGTACAGTAAAATTGGTCCGGAGGTGTAAAAGGCGATTCTGAAACTTATCTCCGACAAACGTTTCCCTGCCTAATTGTTCAACGACAGAACCTAACAACTACGAACGTTTCGCCGACAGTACGATTCATTTATGGGTGAACCGACGACAGCTTAACAACTAGATTCTGTCGTTGAAACACCCATAAATGAATCGTACTGTCGGCGAAACGTAAGTAGTTGTTAGGTTCTGTCGTTAAACAATTAGGCAGGGAAACGTTTGTCGAAGATAAGTTTCAGAATCGGATGAAACGTACTCTATGTCCTTCTCTGTACTTCTAACTATGTGTACACAAAATTTCAGGAAGATTAGTTCAGGAATTAAAGCGCGAAGATGTAACAAACAAAGTCACTTTCGCATTTATAATATTAGTTAGGATTATGTTACCTACTTACAGCATGAACACGACATCGTGCACACTATTCTTCCTAGCAAAGATGTATGCTTACCATGCCAAAGCCAGGTGACAACCGAAGAGGTAACCCTAGTGGAGAAATTTATAGGGAAATTAAGTTAGTTACTCACAGCATGATAGTCCACGTCATGCACACTCTTCCTGCCCGCCTCGGTCTAGGTACGCCTGGGCTAGGTAACAGTAGAAGAGTTAACCCTATAATGTGGAGAAATTTATGGGGAAATTGAGTCAGAGACTCACAGTATGATAGTCCACGTCAAGCACACTCTTTTTGCCCGCCTCGGTCCCGGAAAACCTGCCACGCCAGGGCTAGGTGACAACCAAAGAGGTAATCCTAGGATGTGGAGAAATTTATGGGGAAATTAATTAAGTCAGTGACTCACAGCATGATAGTCCACGTCGTGCACACTCTTCCTGCCTGCCTCGGTGCAGAAAAACCTGCCACGCCAGGGCTAGGTGGCAGCCAATGTAACCCTAGGATGTGGAGCAATTTATGGGAAATTAAGATAGTGACTTACAGTATGATAGTCCACGTCGTACACACTCGTCCTGCTCGCCTCGGTCCAGGAACGCCTGGCACGCCTGGGCTAGGTGATAACTGAAGAGATAACCTTATAAAGTGGAGAAATTTATGGAAAATGAAGTTAGTTACTGACAGCATGATAGTCCACGTCGAGCACACCCTTCCTGCCCGCCTCGGTGCAGGAAAGGGCCGCGCCTGCCACGCCAGGGCTAGGGGGCAGTTGAAGTGGTAACTCTAGATTGTGGAGTAATTTATGGGAAATGAAGTTACTCACAGCATGATAGTCCACGTCGAGCACACACTTCCTGCCCGCCTCGGTCCAGAAACGCCTGGCACGCCTGGGCTAGGTAACAACTGAAGAGATAACCTTATAAAGTAGAGAAATTTATGGGAAATCAAGTGAGTTACTCACAGTATGATAGTCCACGTCATGCACACTCTTCCTGCCCGCCTCGATGTAGCGGTACAGCTCGGGCCGCGCCTCCAGCGTGAAGGCGAGCGGCGCGCCCACCAGCGAGAAGCTGGCCGGCTCGGGGCCCGTGAACGCTTCCAGGTCCAGGAACGCCTGCCATGCCAGGGCTAGGTGGCAGCCGAAGAGGTAACCCTATTCAAAAGATTGGGTTTCAGATATGTACAGTCAGATGCAGAGAAACCTGACTCTAGATATCATCATCTCGAGGCAAAAATTCGATTTTTTTAGCAGTATTTGGCCACTTTCACCCTATAGTTGGCTTCATTCAGGTCCTCCAAGGTACAGAAGGAAGGGCAGTTGGGGCATGTTAAAAGATAAGCCTTAGATTAGACGGCTCCACAATCACATAATCAATCACCTCTGAGATAAGATTCGGTGAGATAGGGGGTCAAGTTTCGCTGCATTTGACTGTACATAGATTTTCAATAATAGTTTTGGGCAAGGATATAAACTGACAATGATGAGCAGTGAATGTCGCTGGAACAAGAATGGTTGGACAGAGAAAGAAATTCTGGTTATAGAAAGGATTGAGTAGGACCAGAATCACAGAACTATGAACACTGAAAGTTGATGTTGCCACTACTTGCTCGTTTCGTGGTGCCCTGGAAGGTATTGCTAAAGAGGTAAAAAGAGCTAATAAAAATCACTACTGCCTATATACATAAATGTACCAGCTACAGGACAGAAGAACAACTCTAGTATCTGGAGCTACCCTGGAACTAGTTGCTGTTACAGTAAAAAGTTTGAATCCTTACTACTTATCTATTTACCTGTATCTATAAGACAGGCGAATAGCCAGTTCTGAAGAAGTTTCTTCTTCTTAGTCCCTACACTTTGCCAGAGTGGTCGTGGTCATCATTGTGAATAATGATTAGTGATGATCTTGGTAATACGATGCCAATCGACGCGGACTGCTTCTTTCCGGGTACATTCGTAAACCGAGCACTTAGTGGCGACCTTTATCTTATTTGTCCATCTCATTGATGATCTATCTCGTGGCCTTCAAGTTTTCCCTGCACTTCTTCTTCTTGTAGTGCCTCTCCATTCGTCAATTCCGTAAACTCTTCTCTGTTCGTCGCTATGCGAAACGGCTAATGCAACAGCAACCCTGGTGACTCGGTACACTCACGTATGTTTCTTAGCCATGATTTTTTGCGCCTTCCAGCACGTCTCTTGCCTTCACTGTCTCGCCTCCTCCCTGCACTAAAACGATTGTGAAATCATTACCTGTGTCTGCAAGGCAGGCGTGTGGCCGGCCAGCTTCAGAGTAGAGGAACAACTCTTGCCGAGCAGTGCGCCCGCCGCCAGTACGTGCCGCGCCACCCACTCGCGTTGCAGGCAGCCCACTACCCCAGACATTGGCAGAGGGTCTAAGATGCAGTCCCATTCTGGAATAAAATAAAATAATTGCTCAAGTGCATGTCGGGCCAAGCGCAATGTAGGGATCCGAAGGTGCCTACCCTGTACAAATACGGACTCATGAACTTATATTGATAATGTCCGTAAGGCAGCACAAGCACTTTCTAGGTAAGTAACCGGCTTTCCTTTCCACTCTGATGTTTATCAACTAGCTTTTGCCCACGGCTTCGCCCGTTGAATTATTCCCTTTACCTCGATTCTTGCGACGTCGCTCCTAACCACGCCTAGGCTGCATTATTTCACTCTTCGCCTTTCTAGTAGGAAGTTCTTACAGTTCCCAACACGCCGCGACGCCGAGGTTTGTACATGTACAGTCATGGACAGTTTTGATATGAATTACGTTAAATCGGAAAACCCATAGATGTATTAGAATACAATGAGTATAATTAATATTCAGACACTGTCACGCAACAGACTTGTCGTCATGTCTCTAAACTACTTGATGGTTGAAGTATAATCTTTTTTTAAACAATAACTTAAAACAAATACTACCTATATAAACTCTAGCGCTTAAAATGAGAATCTCTAGGAAATTATTTTTGCATTCTTAAGTTAAAGATGATAAAAGGAAATTTCGTCATAATCTTCTATACTATACATATAATAAAACAGTAAAAATATTTTGTCTGTACATTTAGTATTTTTGACTGAAATTGATAGAGGGACACTTAAAAAGAATAATAGAAAGCAAAAATATTTTTTTGGAATTTCTTGTCTGTCTGTCTGTCTTTCTGTCTGTCTGTCTTTCTGTCTGTCTGTCTGTATGTATGTACGCGTTTCACGCAAAAACTACTGGACGGATTTGAATGAAACTTTTATTGTTGTATAGCTATTAATCCTGGGCAACATATAGGCTATAATTGATTTTGAAAACTGGAACACCTGATGAAGAACCTTAACAGAACAGCTAAACTATAAGAAATATGGAAATGGTTCCTTTGCAAAAGTTTATCAATCTGATGAGCATTTTCTATTGACGTATAAAAATCGAAGATCAGGATTATCAGATGAAGAATTCCAAGAGACCAGCTACACTATTACATATATTGAAATGGCGCCTTAGAAAAAGTCGTTCAACCTGATGAGCACTTTCTACTGACGTATAAATAGGCAGGACACGGAATAGGACAAAAGAGGGACTCGGGGTGGAAGTGGTGGTACACGGAAAATTGTAGATAACGAGCAGATGAAGATCATTTATTGAATGAAATATCACTTTTGATCCATTTTAACACCGCGAATGTACTACCGAGTACCTAAAAATTCTCGCAGGACACGGGATAACCAAATGGCTGAAATTTTGAATACTGGAGTTTAAGTTTCTACAGTTTGGAACGCAAAAAGATTTTTCATCTAAGCGAAACTCACGCGGGCGAAGCCGCGGGCAACAGCTAGCGAATAAATAAATATTTCCTCAATAATCATTCCATTCTACAAGTATCTTCCGATCGAGTATCAATTACTCTCTCAAGGAATAGCTCTCCCTGAATAGACAAAGGACAGCAGTATTCTACGCTAAAAAAGGCCAAATTCCTCCTACCACCTGTTGGAATGTTATGCCCTATATAACGTCAAGAATAAAGGAACATTAGAACAATAGTCACGTCACATAACATTTAGCATTCCGAAGACGTATGGTCGCTTGCAACGGGGCCGCTGTTCCGTATACATTACTGGGGCGAATTTTAATGGAGCTATGTCGGCCATCTTATTTCGCAGGCCTTCTTTTTCCTTTTTCGCGAAACCTAAGCGGCAATACTTCGATGGCTCGGCTAAGTGGAGAGGATGAGAAAGCATCGCGCAGTTCAAAGAGCTTACAAGGGACGACCAAGAGGAAAAAGATCTGTCGGTCGTCCCTTGTACTGATGGAGGGATAAATTCTAAGAGACCTGGATGGAAGTCCTCTTAAGAGCCGATAGATAAAAAATTGTTTATTTACTCGACAACAAATGGTCTTAATATATCATAGATATGTGAAATACGTAAATTAAAGTTGATACCATATAGAACAGTATCAAAGATCCTATATGTTGCAGGAAGGCAAGAAGTGGCGCAGTACAAAAAAGATTATTTTAGACCAATATCCTCTTTGGGTTGCTGAGCCATCCCATTTTCCTATTTAAAAGCTACGTTGTCTGTGGTTTGTGGTTTTGTTGCTCGTTCGCAACGGCTTTCTTGGCAGTATAGTAATAATGTAGTGGTATTGTCATTTGCCTTTTATTACGCAGGTCAATGGTACACTACACTACACTATCAATAAAATCGATCCCAACCACTATCTTATCGAATGCGTGTTTCGATGTTTTTATAATATAAAAGGGGACGCTGAATAAGGCTTACTTAGCTAAGTCGAAACCGCTAAACTAAGACCGTCAGTAAGTACAGTCAGCTGCAGATAAACCTGACTCCCCCCCCTATCTCATCCTATATCAGGATAGTCATATGTGTATGTATGTGTACTTGTACACTCTTCTGCAGAGGTTTCTCTGTCACATATTTTACCGCAACATCTTTCAAAATATTTGATCAGATGAACATCACGAAAAACATGAGCTTAACCCGTCTATCCTCAACCTCACGGTTTAGAGATAAGTAACCTTGATTTAACTTGCACTTACAAAACTTGTTAACTCTCTCTTTTTCACAATACAAGAATACAAGAATTTCTAATATGCACACAATAGAATTCCATATGAATGCAATTCGAAGTAAGCTGTTAAGAAGTATTTAAGTGAAATGTAATGTCGAATTAATGTGTACAATATTAGTAACGAGCCTTGCCTACTTCGCCCGAGTGGAATTTACATCAATTATTATGAAATCTCAGGTTCTAAGCGGTGTATTGACATGAAACTTTCGCCAGTTTTTAAGTTAGACTTTCAACTATTCAGTTAATTTTTTAAGAGGTTTTCACAGTTGCAATTCTGAAGGTATAAGCCGCTTAGAACCGGACATATTAAGAATAGTAATTTCAACGGACGAAGTCGCGCGCAAAAACTAGTAAATAAGGAATAGCTTGGTTTGTCATTTAAGTTTCAAGCATCGAAATAAAATTACAAGTCACGAAAAGCGCATCTCGCCACGTCTTTGCCTTGAACCAAAGCAATTTGTAAACGACAGGCCAGTGGCCAAGCCAAGGTAGTATTTATTTATATGTTTATCTATATACTAGCCTCTGCCCTCGACTTCACCCGCGTGAATTTCGTCTTTCACCCCCTTATGGGTGGAATTTCCAAAATTCCTTTCTTAGAGCTTACTTACGCTACATAAAGGACCTCTCTACAAAATTCAGTTTCTACAATCGGCGGTTTCGTCTTTGCGTTGATACACTAATCAGTTAGCGTCCAATTTTATATGTATTTATAGATTTGATAGTTAAGTGTGTTTTTTGTGGTAATGATTTTGTCTTAAAACATAAATATTCAGACAACCAAGGTCCGCGTCGTAGTTAATTTCGCAAGCACATCTCAGTTCCGCCTGAGTGGCCGTGTTTGCATAATGTCGCACATAGGTACACATTGGCCCAACATTATGGTTCAATCAACGTACATCGCTGGGTTTTGTCATGTGTCAACGCATAGTTTGAATTAAAGCTAAGCAATGTACGCAGATTTGTACTTACATGTTTGCATAAAAGAAATCGCGAGTAAACCAACACTGAGTATGGTGTTATGCGTGCGTAAATAAAAACCAGTCGAGTCCCTGTTATGTACGTAAACAAGATTATTGACTTTAGTTTTAACTAGCTGGCGCCCGCGGCTTCGCTCGCGTTAATCTTTTCTTAGCGGATGCCTACGTCATAACATCTACCTGCATGCCTTTCAGCCCGATACGTCCAGTGATATGTAGATAGATTAGTTTTCGGAGAATACAATAAGGGCCGTGCTGCGTATGCTAGATGTATAGTGTAAATCAGATATTTTGCAATTGACTTATTTGTTTAAACCCTCAAATTGCTGGGACTACCGATCTGATTTGAGAATTATTTTTATGTGTGATAGTGATACATAAGAAATGTATCACTATCTAGAATACCGAAATTGCCACGGTAGCAAAACTGAGGACAGACCAAGTATTTTATATGTACCTCTGTATATAATATACTTGCCTTACCCTCAAAATAGGTCAAAATGTTCGCAGCATATTTGAAAGATAGCATCATTTTTAGAAATTTCGTTAGAATCATTTTCTATCATCAATTAACTAAACCTTTCAATCATTAACTAAACCTGCTCGTGGGTAAAATATCACCCTGTATTACCTGATGCCGGCCCCCTCTGGTCTTCAGGCAGCGGTCGTGAAGGCAGGGGGTTGTTCTGCTCGTCTCGCTCTCCCAATAACTCGGCTTCGGCGAGGTCGCGCACTGCTGAAGACATCAGCTCAACCAGTTCTTGATTCCTGGAAAATAGATAGATAGATAAAGAATTTTATTTGTAGCCACAACAACACATACAGTTTCTTACAACAGAACAACGAAATAAACAAACGAAAAAATAAATGTGTGTTGCAGCAATACAAAAAGGAGAATCATGCCGTGTAAGTTTTGCTGATTGGTTCTCTTGTTATGTTGTTATTTAATAGCTTCGCTCAGATGATGATCACGGATGACACTTGCCTAATAGAAAAATACTCTGAGTCTGTCAATTGCTTACTCCTGAGATATTCTTCTTTGCTCGTCGATGGCATGAGACACAAAAAAACCTGGTCTAAATAAGAAAAAATACTTTTTAAGATTAGTTTTAGTGGACATGACCTCCTCAACAAAAGATGCTACAATACAACTATCATCAACTTGCAAGTTATTATTTTCGTCATGTCACAGAATTAATATAAGTACTGGTCATGTCGTCCGGTTTCGTAGAACCTGGGTAGATCTCCAGCATTCTTTCGAAACGCTTTTGCGTCAAGGTTGCAACTCCATAGCGCAGTCATTAAGTGCATGACAAAATCCGAACGGTTAACCGGTTTTGTAGAAGTAGCAAGTGCAAAAGTATATTTTAAAGGTCATGAAATATCTTCAGTTAGGTTTATTAACTACGGTTTGATTGACAGCCAGGTTGACCGGAAAGAGCGTAGATAGAATTAGAATGCCGAATAGCCATAACTTCCGTTCACAAAAAGTTCATAGTCAACCTCAACAATCAATATTGTCAGCAAACAAAACAAGTGGGTCATCGACTCTTACTTTTGATCGCACTACGATGTGCTAACAACGTGTAGCTTCATTTGAACATTTTGAGCCTCCTGGCACACTTGCAAAAACGGTACTAATAAGTAACTAGTCAATTTTGGAATTATCCTGTTGCCTGCTTGTTAGTTATAATTAAGATCCCACAATATAATACACGCTTCATCAAAAAGTTTACAGAAAACATCCGCAATAAGCTTCATCAAAACAAAAGATACTTAGGTATTATTCTATTAGACCCTGTGTCGAACCTGGCCCAAAGGTCCCCATAATGCTGGCCGCATTCCCACGCTGAATAGCTAAGGAGAGCCTCTGAGCCAGAAACGACACAGAGCGTCTATCAATACAGGATATATTGGTTTTATTCTTCAAGAACATATTTTATATTTTAACGAGGTCGTTACTACTAGGAAACGATAAGCATCGCCTGATCATTCTTGCCATCCATGCCGAAAAGCTCGGATAAATAAAAAGATATAAGAATATAAGTAAGTTTACTTCCTAATTTTGAGCATTTCAAGCAATTTCAAGACACCAAAAGGTACTCTCACAATGGAGCTCGTTTGCATGAATTGTTAACCCTTTCTTAACCATCGCAACCGGAAACTGGCACAGATATTTACAACTAGAAAACTGAACTAGTAGAGAGGGGTATATTTATTTTTCAAAATTTCACTAGGGTGTCCAAAAATCTATTCTGGGGGTCTAAAACGGCCATTTTGATGAATCGGAATATGATCAATTTCTCAGTTCCTAAATATTCAAAAATGAAACTTATGTATCCACTAATAAAGTTCATTTAGTTCAAATATTTAGGAAATGAGAAATGAATCATATTCTGATTCGTCAAAGTGGCCTTTTTAGACCCCCTGGAATCTGAAATATTTATAAACAAGATAATAACAAAAATATTTCGAGACAATTTGTAAGCAACTATAATTGCGGACATAATGTTTAATAATATCTTTGCTTGTTCATCGCGCTTTAACCATATTCTACTCATTATTTCTATATATAAAATGGAATTATCGAACAAAGGTTGACTTACATCAAGAAAAAAGTACTTACAATTTCAAAGAGTCAGAGAGTCAAGGCTACAAAACGCTGGTCTTCTAGAAAAAAAATCAGCTTATCGATCTTATGTGCGGTTGAGGAAATGGATCATTAACTTGCAATATTTGAACGTCCACGAATACCGAATACAGGTAAAGCTAAATTTATCCTTGTAAATAGACTGAGTATGATCAAACTTGAAAGTCATACTTTGCGACTGTATGCAACTACAAAATGGGAACGAGTACCGCTGAGAAATTCAAGGGAAAACCCCGCACTATCCTTAGTCGCCATGTTTTTTTAAGTTTTTATACTTATATGTCTTGGACATTTATCCATACCGGTGGTTCGTCGTCGTCTCGAGTCGAGCAAGACATTCTGCATCTGCAATCGTTTTTCAGACTCGAAATTTCAAATTATATAATAAATAGCGGGATCTGAATGGCTGAATTATAATCATAGCTTATCTAAAATAATTATCTTGTACTTGAAAGAAAGAAAGAAAGAAAATTTTATTGACTAAACACAAACTATTTCTAATATCTACTTAGGTACTTAAAATTAGTGGTTATTCTATGGATAAATGAGTAGTATATAAAATTGTCTTTCCTTTCAAAAAAGGTAAAGAAAGTCGTGACACAGATACTAGGGATCACGTGAGGTCATGTATGGTAGGAACACGTTGGTGCTTTCATGATCATATTGTCACATTGTTGTACTGTCCCCCACCATTTGTGGGACACTGGGAAAAAACGTTGCTATATCCCAGTGGAGTCAAATATAGAGAACAGAGCGTATATGTAATAATGTATCCAACGATCGCCAAAAATCACTCTCGCTTCCTCTACATTCATAATACACTCGTTCAACAGTTATGTGTATTCGTTTGAGTGTAATCATTCGATGATAAGACTCTAATGGCTAAAAGATCATATGTTCAACTTTCACTTTTAGCGTACTATGTCTTCAGATTACATCAGCTCCCAAACCTGATCGGGTTCAGCAAATTATATCATAAATGCAGAAACACTGATGCAACGATGTGTATCGTAACTGGGCCGTACGTACGAAAACGTATATGTAACGAAAACGTAATGTGTAATGTATCAGCGTACAAAGGTTTAATATAAAAAATACAATAGATGTTAGAGAAAAGTTACGTACAGTAAGTATAAACAGCAATTCGTCGAAGCAATCGTCTGTAATCGCCGATGGTGGAGAGCAGCCATTGTGTGCGGATCATCTCTGACCAGAGCTGATCACTGACAGACCACAAAGAGTATTAAGACAGACCCTAAGATTGACCCTTGTGGAACGCCACTCTCAACATTAGATCTGATCGACTTTACACTATTTGTTTCTCACTTTTCCACTCTTATTTCTTTAGTACATGATTATTATTACTACAGACTTAGCATGAACACTGTATTTAAAAGATTGAGCAATATAGCATCCTGATTAACGCAGTCAAATGCCTTAGATAACTCACCGCAAGTTGGCGAGCTCGGAGCAAGAGTTGGCGAGCAGGTAGTCGCCGCTGAGCAGCGCGATCTTGTTCCCGAACATCATGTCATCTGGTTCCCCGGCGATGGTCGTTTGCTGCCGCGCGTTCATGTTCACCAGCCCTTTGTGAACGAGGTGCGACGTGCGGATCATCTCGGTGACTTCGGCCAGTGCACGTTGGCTTGGGACAAAGGAAACCTTCATTGTAATGCGAGAAATAGTAGAAGGGTTAGGGAGAAAGATATGTATGACGCTATTTGTGACGTCATGTAGCGTCATATTAGTCATATTAAATTTTTTCTAGTCGCTCAGTAGGGCTCGATTCGCGATGTCAGTAAGGTTCGAGTAGGTCGCTCGATTTGACATAACTTTACAATCTAGCGGTATTAGTCTTATACACACTAGGAAACTCAACGGTCAGCTTGTGTGCAGGTTTTATTACGATGTTTTGTTTTATAAGAGAAATAAGATTGATAAGAGATTTTTAAGATTGTGGTCAAAAGGTGATGGTCGATAAAAATACTTAGTAAGAGATAAAAACTTTCAGATGAGGAATAACTACTTAACATTTAATTTGAATACCTACTCATAATTACGTACAAGGAAACATTAAAATATAATAAGCAAGCGACTTTGTTCTTTCATACATTTTACATAATGTATTTCGTAACTAGATACATTGAATACGGGAAACATAAAACTCATATTTCCTTCCTACAAGCAATAAAAGTAATGTTTTGTTATAACTATTTATTAGAGTTTACTTATTCCATGAAAAAAAAACAGTACCTATCATTCGTTATCGCATTGCATGGCTTGCAAAAAGTCATATACATATGATTACAAGTTATAATATTAAAATTAACTTTTTGCCGTAAAACGGTGGTTAGAAAAGAAAAAAAAAATATCCTTTTATTCGAGCTTCGTCGTTGGATCTAGAGTACTCTTTAGAGGGTAGATAATTATTAAGTTAATATAAAGATCAAAGCATAAATTAAAGCTGCTCTCCGCCTGTCAATTCTATCATTCCCTATCCATTCAAGCTACAGATTTTGATGCGGTTTTCACAGTTGGATAGGAAATTTTACAAGCATAAAACTTGTGCAAAGCCGAGGCAGTTCGCTTGTGTTAAACAAAGAACTTAGGTAGGTATTATGTCGGAGGCCAGTGAAGTATATCCTATCATTAAGTATTTATAGTCGGTCAATGCGCAATTCGGCCGCGAGATAAATGCATGCCTTGGTTGGTTTACTGTATATGTACTTGCAACACACTATCTTATCAAGTCAAGCAGATTGCAACATAAAAATTCGTCAGTCAGGTTGATTTTTATTACTTGCATCTTCTTAATAAATTTGTCAATAAAAATCAGAATGACTAGATAAATTAATGACTCTCAGTGAAACTATTTAAAAATAAAAATCCCACCAAAAACATTCTGTAAAAAACTAGCAAAGTCTCGATGGAGCTGATTGTTTATCTCTAAAAAGTAATGAAATCTAGTCAAAGTCGTTCCAAGTCTAAGGTTCCTTACTGCGATTTCTTTATTATTATATTTAATGTTGTGTGATAAAAATAAAAATCCCCGAAACCACACACCCACCGTGGTGGGTATGCTGGCTCGTAACGTCTTTGTATGGTTCGACTCCCATGACAGTTTTGGGATAAACAGTACCCTAACTATGTGAAACCTCTACCCGTCGCATCTAGTGATGTGCCGTTTCCGAAATCTTCAAAGAAACAGCGAAAAGTTTCTCGGAAACTCGGAAATATTCTCGAGAACCGAAATTTCTACTAAAATCTCAAGAATTTTCGGAAATTTTCAACGGAAGAAATTTTCGGGAACTCGAAATTTCTCGGCGGAACATCCCTAATAGCGTCGTATATAAAATTTCATAAAAACCCACAGTACTACCGGCCATACTACTAGGGTATTATATTATTTGTGGCCATACTGGCCATACCCCACGAGGTGGTACGGTGGCACTTTAAAGTTAAACGGTTACACTGACTAATAGTGATGTAAAAAAGAATAGATCCGGCATTACAATCTATATACAAACAGTAGTTTTGCGGCCGGTAACCATGTTTTGTCACTATTATTAGTACGCGAAGGCCGCCATCTTTGTGCCAAATCCTTTGTCTAAAGTTTTTTGTAGGTATGTCATGTCTATTCTTTTTTCCTTCATCTGAGACATCTATCAATTGAATCGATAGGTTGAGGCGTGGGCGTGATTGAGTAAACAACTATTCCCCAATCATACCTGTGTAACACTCCTGCAGCTTTGTCCTGTTCCATGTCAGGGATCTCAGGGCTGTGACCGGCGGCCTTCGACACCAGCAGCACGATGAGGCCCCACGCTTGCATGTTGTTCTTGCCATTGTACAGTAAGTTTCTGTGGGAAAATAATGAGTTTCATTAATTGTTACTCCCGCTCTCACATTTTCTGGTGAAAACTACGGGTAGAAAGGACAAATGACTTTGATTCAACAACCTAGCAATGCAGCCTTATATGGGCTGCTACGAGGCAGTTTGTAATTCGTTATCATTATTAGGATAAAGACGTAAATTTTAAAAACTTATCGTATTTTAATAATGCTGAACTTAACCACAGGTTATACTCGTAACATATGTTGTTTATTCATATTTAAAATATAAAAAAATATTTAGTTGATTAAATATTTTGTCTCTATTTTTGTATTGTTTCAGAGGGGTAAGATTTAAGATCTATTTAAGTAAATTATCATATATTTTACTAGTTTCCAAAATTATATCGTTAGTAAATCAGATTTCGAGAGACATTAAAATTATTTTAACAACATTAACAAATCGTTAATTAACAAAGTAACCTTTTTACTTTCTATTTTAATGAGCCTAACCCATTGTTACATTTATAACTTACTACAACTGATCAGAACTATTTTATCTGCGGATAAAGTTGTTTGAAAATGCCTAGTAAAAGGTACCTAGTACTTAAATGAGAAATTACAGAAGAGATTTATCAAGCAAAAGATACACAGTTGAATTGAATGACCTCTTTGTGAAGTAGGCTCACTTCACAGAGGTAGCCAAGCCAGCAACCCAGAACTATGCAGATAGGTGAATATAATTATATATAAAAGGAGTTTGAAGTCCATACCTCTATATGCCTTTTATCCGTTACTTAGGTACTACTAATATAATATAATAGTATCGAGATAGGTACACTGTTCAGTTCATTTTGGTATACACTCACTTAGCAGTTTTGAGCAAAGGGTGATTGCTGCCAACCAGCTTCCTGAGATGCAGCGCTACGTTTGCAATCTCATCACTGAGCACCCATCGAAGACTCAGGAAGGATGTCGGGTACCCCACGATCTTCTCAGCCTCACTCACTGCCCGGTTCCAGTCAGGTTTCGTATTATGTGACGCAACACTACCAAATTGCGCACTATGTGTGCTCACATCCCTAGCACAAGGTCCACAAAGTTTCGAAACTAATACGCTTGAAGCAGGCACTTTCACTAGCTCATACCTTGCGACGACACTTCTCAACCTACTCAAACTCATTTTCACTGCACTAACCGGGAATACCAATAAGCACAAATGCCTTATTCACAAATTTTCGAAGGCGCGAAAGTGATTGTTTTCGCAACTCTTGGCATTAAATTGCAGCAATCACACAACGTAATAACACCTGTATGCAACGTGAACAATATTACAGACTTGCTTTTAAACTCCTATGTTTACAAAATCAGATATGTTCGCAAAATAATCAAGTTAATCAATATTTTCGTAAATTAAAACACGCCACCTGCAATAGCGAGTAACTCTTTCGCGCTAAAAAAATAAACTGACGTTGTATGTTAGGTCGTTGTATGTCAACCAATGAATAGAAGGGTCGCTCGGTAATCGTCGGATCGGAAGTGACGTATGACAGACCACCACACGCTGCTAACTTCGTGGACAACTGTGACATTACACATTTGACATTGACAGTGATATTTGACGAGTGAATGAAACATTCAATCGTTCTAAGATCTACGCCAGTGTGTCATGCCAATAAATTGAATTTCACCCTAAACATTGGGTAAAATTATTATATGTATTTTGTTCGTAGGAGAGAGATTTTTTGAAAAATAAACCAACACGGTCTATTTTGTTTATTTTCATAAACAAAATAGACCATGTTGTAACAGAACATTAGATATCGTGAATTATTATAACAATTTAACATTTTTTATAAATAGTAGTTTATTAAAACAACGGTTGGCATTTAACATTTCTACTGGTACTTAGAGAAAACCAGCACCATAATGTCTAACATCATGTCAAATGCTGAGCGAAGGCCTATTCGCCCACTATTATTAATTGGTTAAATAATAAGTATCTAAAGTTAATTTCATTTGTAGTAACTTGAGAAGCTTGGGGTACACAGAGGGAGGCTTATACCCAGCAGTGGGTAGTAGAAAGCTGACGATGATTGGGTGAAATGGTCCCAGCATAAGTGGACTGATCACCCGTCTGGTGCTCGCGCTGGCGTCCCCACATAGTAAATAATAATAATAAGCTGACGATGATGATGACTGTAATAACTAGTTGAATGAAATAGTTTTGAGAGTTTGTACATTTTTAGCCAAAAAAAAATTATTTCCGTTATTTCAATGGGCGATTTTCTGACTGGCCAAATTAAGAAAAAAAAATGATGTAATAAAATCTCAATAGATGGCGTTTTATGACAGCTGAGTCGTGTACCTATATTGTGTGCTTCTTGTCAACCAGAGGCAGAAAAAAAAATCAATCACCTAACAGTTTGACAAAAATTGCACAAATCAATTTTGACAATTTTTTGACCTTTTTTTATTAGGTTTTATTTCAAAGAAATGCCAATTCCGTGCATTTATGCTTTCTGTATGACTCGCCTTTTACTAAGCGCCATCTATGAAGTCAGCTGGAACTATTTGTTTTTTAATTTAGGTCTCGGAAAATCGCTCATTTCAAATATAAAATACTTATTCTATGAACTAAGTATATACTAATCGTATTATTAATTAAAAAGTTAACCATCGTTTAAGTTAAAATATGTTTTATCACGTTCTTTCAATTTTAAATATTGGAAAGGGAGATAGGTAAGGACAAAACTTATTTTAACTAAAATGTTTGTTAACTTGTTTATGAATAAGATGGTAAATTTATACCTTTGTATTTACCCTATTTAATTCATATTTGGGTACTAATTTTTCTAATACTTACAACATGGTGTAATAATCACACACACCCATAGAGCAACACGGACTCCTTACGGAGGAGAAGCCATAGCGACATGTTTTCATTCAAATCTTTCTGGCATTTATTGCGGGGGAGGGAAATTCACGCAAGCGCTGTTCGGTACACACATACATAATGAAAATCTGTAATTACGACAAATTACGACACCACATATGAAAAATAAAACAATACATTGACAAATCTGTCACCACCCGTCAGATTTTTGTGTACGAATATAAGACAGAACACACATTAACATATTTTTGACTTCGTTTTCAATAGTGAATGGCAAAAATGTAATTCTGCATTATCGATGAATTATAAATTATCGAATTTCTCGGACCTTTAACTATATAACCAATAGCTTTAATAAAATCTGTGGAGTGGTTTAGCCGTGAGTATAATAGTATTACTTCGCATTTATAATATTTATTGCTAAGGAGGTATGGAAATATGGATACGTTCTTTCTTATGAATGACATACCCGGGGCTCTAGAGCCACGGGTATGTTAGCAAGCAGTAATTTGCATTTTTATATACTAGTGGTTCTATCTGTGGATCTGACGAAGAATGTGCATTTCGCAAACGTACACTCGAACAAAAGGTGGATTTCGCAATTGGTGCACTTCGCAGAATAAGCATAATCCTAACTATATATTATAAATGCGAAAGTGAGTTTGTTTGTTCCTTTTGACACTTAATCTACTGAAACAATCTTCTTGAATTTTCGCATACACATAGCTGGAAATACGGAGAAGGACATAGGAACCTTTCATCCCGGGAAAGAGCACTGTTCCCGTGGGAAATCCACGCGTGCGAAGCCGCGGGCAAAAGCTAGTAATAAATAAAATCAGAGTTGAAAAGTTATCACGTTTATTAGTTAAATACCACAAATACAAGAAAGGAATACTTATAAAATTTAAATTATCTAAATATAACTTAACTATTTCTAGTGATTCTCTCTGACACATCACTGTCTTGTTCATCCGAGCTGACTTACACCATTCGTGGAAATCAGATGCCTTATAATGAGCTAAACAAACGGGACTTGTCTTTTTGGCATCCCAGGTTTGCTAGTTGTTGCACAAGTTTTTCCATACACACATCTCTAAGTAGGTATTTTTAGGAAAGCTGCAAAAAAATAAGAAAATACACGTTACAACATACAACAATTTAAAACTATACCTATCGCAGTTTATCGATACAGGACTACAACACACGATGTAAGCAAAGTAACATCACTAAATCTAGATGTCGGACGGAATTATCACTCGACAAATCCGTGTTTCTATAGGCGACCGGACTGATGTTGGTAAACAAATCCAACAATGACATTATAATAAAATGTATGAATTTTTGTTTAATTTATAATCATATGATAAGAATTTACTTACTAGAGAAATGTAACACCATCTTTCTGTAAAATAGATGTCCCAGACCTCTTTTTGCAGCACAAAATTGAACAATTCGGAATTTTTTTATTGCGGCCTATATGTCATTCACACTGACTGATGGATTCTGTCTAGCGAAAAGTCCGAATGCAAACAGTTTTTATAAACGCTCAAGTCCACCTGGACCTAAGCTTTGCCAGAGGGGAAAGACATCTATGGCGCCTCCCTTCCGGGCCGCGCGCGGAAGTCCTTGTTGCTCGAAGCACACACCGTACAACTTTTGACACACTTGAACACTTCATTTTAATAAAAAAAAATCAGACAATCGGTCACTCAGTCAGGTCGTTCAGTCAGTCAGATAGTCAGTCATTCGCGCACTACCGGTTGTCGTAGTCGTCTGGAGAGCGCGGACACTACGCAGTACCGGTATTTTCAGTGTTTCAGTAAAATACTATAATCCTGATTGTATTGCTACTGATTTTATAGAAAAACTTAACTGTGATAGTGTGGACAGTACACAGTGTTGTAACTTAACACAATTTCATAAATTTTTCGAAGTTATTTTAAGGTGAGATTTTTTTGGTCCAATCTTATTTTCATTGAGTCCACGTCTTTTACAAATATAACCACGACTAGGTACGTGTGTCTACGTGGTTCGGTTCAATAGCAATTTGAGAAGAGCTTAGTAGCTCTTAAAATTTACATGTAAATTTTATTAGTTACATTATTTACTGGTCCAGACGAGCTATAAATACCTATCTACAATCGTTATTTCCATACACTTTTTAGACTGTAGAGACTACTTTATAAAGATATTTCTTACAACTCTGATAGAATGGGGTAGGTAGGTATCTGTCAGAGAAAATTCAAGTACCTAATTGTATTTACAATACTTCAGTACCATTTCCATCCATGTGTGTGAGAAGAAATCAATAATTTGATGTTCATTCAGAGTTACACAACCTCAAATTTTATTCCCACAATTGCTTTCTCACTGAGACCAGTTAGAAATATTGTCTTCTTTCTCCTGTAAGATTTGCATGTTAGTAATATGTGTGAAAGATAAATTATAATCTTTCAAAATACTTAGTTGTAGTAGTAAACTTATTTAAAAATCAATCAACGGGTTTGTAATAAATATTAAACATTGGGATGAAATAATGATCTAATTATCAAAAGTACTTTCATATAGAAATTAGATATGGTGAAAAAATTCCATGCGAGCAGGACTTGAACCCGCAACCAGGTCTTTATATGACCTTGCTCTTCCAACTGAGCTATCGCATTTAAATCCTGCACATCGAAAATCTTCACCAAAAAAAATTTTGTTTTTCTGATCTAATTATCAGTGAAAATGGCATCAAAAAGTTGCATAGTAATCTAAGGATACAGATTAAATATGAAGCAACTTTTTTTTACGCATGAAGATTTTGAAGATAACTATAATGAAAAGCAGCTATCAACAATAGAAGTACTTAGCATCTACAGATAACAGGTTGAGGAGTTACGAACCATTGATTCAAACAAAACCAGAAACTGTTTTGGAGACATCTAAGTAGGTACTTAAATGATAACAATTCTATTGTATGCTCATAAACAACCTGTGGAATTTTCCATAGAGCTGCGTTTTATACTATACTCAAGTCCGTCATCAGATTTATAAATATACAAAAATAGTATGACACATACAGCTCAGCCACCCCCATATAATCTATCATTGTCCGAGTGTCAGAACTTGTTGGATAGATGTTTACCACAGATTCATCAACTTATGCCACTAGTGCATGATAAAATTGAAAAAAATGGATTAGGTTTCAAAACTTAAAAAAAAACTGAAAAATCCAGTCAAGAGATAGTCATACTCGCGGGGCAAAGGTTCTGTATACATATTTACAGTTTTTAGATTTATTCCTGTCCAAGTACTGCATGGCCCTGCTTTTTATTATCTTATTTATTCTATTATTTATCTTTTATAATTTTATTTCCTACTCAGCAGTGGTCGTTCCGAAATGCTAGTAGTTTGTAGCTTTGAAACATAATAAATATATTATGATTAAATAATTAGTTATCGATGTGAAAAAGAGCCTTCTTTGAAGGCCAAGTTTCAATTAAAAATTTTGACTTTGACTTTGACTTCCTGATTCTAGGTCTACGGAAAGTAGGTGCTCCATAGGTTTCAATACCCATCTGAAATTGCAAAATTTGTGAAAATCTCCAACATTTATAATCATATCTTTTGATCGTGTCGATGTACAACTTTGATTATTTCGCAGCTGAAACTTGATATAAGCGTTCCTGAGAAGAAAATATTTGACAGATGGACAACACGAAGTTATCTTAATCTGTTTTTAGGGTTCCGTACCTCAAAAGATAAAAAACGGAACTCTTATAAGAAGTTATCTGTCTGTCAACCTTTTTTTTTTCAGGAACGCCTGAAGGTATTAAGTTAAAAATAATATAGAATACTCGATCCACGGACTCTTTCAACAAAAACATAATCAAAATTATATGTCAATGCGATCAAGAGATATTACCGTAAAGGCGAATTTTCGCATATTTTGCGATTTTAGGCAGCAATCAAAACCTATGGGGTACTTCCTGTTGACCTAAAATTATGAAATTTGGCAAAAAGCAAGGTCTAACAATACTTATACAGGAATAAATCTGAAAACTGTAAATATGTTATTGGAAGTCTAGAAAAAAAGTGTTACAAACTTATTTTTGCGCTGGATTCAGTATGAGTCTTAAGGATCGAACTGCAAAGTTAAGTTTGTTTTTGAAACTAGTCGGACTTTTAGTAAGAGCTATAATGTGAGATACTTTGCGTGTACGGAACCCTCGGTGCGCGAGTTTGACTTCGCTTTTAAGAGTCGATTTTAAGAAAAAGTGCACATTACAGTGTAGTACCTAAAATCCATTTATTCTTACCAGTCCTATCATGTAAACAATCTTCACAGTACTTTTTGTTGAATTTTGTCAAATATTAGTTCAAACCTAAACATTCTAAAGTAAAACATTTATTAACCACGAAAGTAATTTCCTAAAAAGTCTATTTTAATTTATATTGTTGTAAAATCATAAAAAGACATGGTAAGATTGTTTACATGATAGTACTGGTAAGAATAAATGGAGTTTACCTAATTTACTTTAGTGTGTAAGGAAGACGGCAACAGTCAAGGAAATTGGATAGCGATTTATTCTTAAACTAGCTATTGCCCTCGGCTTCGCCCACGTGAATTAAGTTTTTCATTCATTTCACCTCTTTAGCAACTTCAAGAGCTCAACTCTGTCTAGTCAACCCTGTCAGGAAAAATGACGACGTGAAAATATTATTAGAAATGTAATAACATAGAATAAAAAAAATCGATAAGGAAATTTACAGCCCATTACGAAGCTATCAATGCTGTATGACGAGCTTGCTTTGCGCAATATTTTTAATGTCATTGAACCGAGATAACACACCATTTGTAGGGCAAGGTGAAGTGGTCAAGTAGTAATAGCTATGTTGTCAGCCTTCAAAGGGCGAACATCTATGTATAAACATAAAAAAATAGTTTGTCATGACCTGAGGTCGTGAGTGTCGTGACTAGTGATGTGCCGTTCCCAAATTTCCGTTCCCGGGAATATTCCCGGAAACGGGAACGGGGAATATTCCCGGGAATGTTTCCAATTTTTGGGGAACATTCCCGTGTTTCTGGGAACGTTCCTTGCAAAGCTGGAATTGATTTTATAGGATTACTAGCGTTTGCCCGCGACTTCGCCTGCGTGAGTTTTGCTTAGATAAATAGTATCCAACATTTTACCATTACTAACCATTGTTTTGCCATTTAAAGTTGCTCCCTGGCTGCTTTTTAACATTTCAAGATTCGATTGTGTGCATTACGTTACAATATGCCCACAGTAACGAACATTTACCGATTCGATTATGATTATGCCATTTTCAGAATGTCACTTTCGCAAAGCATGACTTGTGCAAAAAGTCTACATTCGCAAAATGTCACTTTTGCAAAAGGACACCTTCGCAAAATGACACTTTCGCTAAAAGACACCTTCGCATGAAGTCACCTGCGCAAAAGGTCCACTTTCGCAAAATGTCTCTTTTGCAAAATGTCACATTCGCATCCACAGTAATCGTTTTCGAAAGTGACATTTTACGTAAGTTTCCTTATACAAAAGTTACCTTTTGCGAAAGTGACATTTTACAAATGTAACCATCTATAAATGTGACAGTTTGTGAAAGTTACCATGCGGAAGTAACCTTTTGCGAAGATGTCATTTTGCAAAAGTGAACTTTGGGACGGCTCGGCAAAGTACCCATTGGTCACTTCGGATTCGGTGAAACGCAGAGCCAAATCTCATCGTCTAAAAGTTGCCTGTCTGTCTGTCTGTTTTGTATGGAGTTGTCGGTTTTCGACCGATTGTACTTTGGGGAGTGTGCTCATGAGCTGCATGAGCTCATACCGCCTAACCCTATGTCCAGATGCACGGCGGGCTATTAACCTTTCTTGGTTAATATTCCCCCCGCAAGCACCAAGCGCTTTTCGTGCGCGCATTAAAGAAATGGAACTTTCTATTTTGCGTTTTCCCGAGCACATACAGCCTGACTCTCTCTTTAAAACCTGAGCAAATAAGCTACTTCTGGGTGGGCTCGCTACAACGTAGACCTCATCTCTGTCCGCGGGTTAGATTGTGGTCAAGAGCAAACCCATCTTTAATACAATTAAAAAAAGTTATCTGTTAATAAAACCTGGGTCCCAGCTGATGGGCACAGAAAACGAGGAAGGCCTAAGAAAAGATGGTCAGATGAACTTAAAGCATTCGACAGAAAGTGGATAGAAAAGGCCAGACATAGGGACACATGGAAAGAGAGTGGGGAGGCTTTTGCCCAGCATGGACTTGCTACAAATAAAAAGTTAATAAAAAAAAATAATGCAATCATTCGGGCAAGATTGTGGTTTTGACCACAATCTTGCCCTCAAACTCATCCTCCTTTGCAAACTCATATTTTATAAAAAAAAGTTACCTCATCATTGTATAAAAAAAATTGGCTCAGTCGTAAAATGTCTCTTTCTCGTAACGTCTTCTTCGCAGAATGCCCGAAAGTGACCTTTTGCGAATGTAAACTTTTGCGCAAGTTACCTTATATGAAAGTGACACTTGCACCAATAACATTTTGCGAAAGTGACCTTTTGTGAAAGTGACGTTTTGTGCGAATGTGACCTTTCGCAAAAGTTACTTTATACGAAATTGACCATTTGCAAAAGTAACATTTAGAAAAAATGACCGTTTGCGAAAGTTACCATGCGAAAGTGTCATTTTGTGAAAATGACCTTTTGCGAAGATGTCTTTTTGCAAAAGTGACTTTATGCAAAACTTACCTGGTAACAAAAAATAAATGCACTTATGTAACACATGTTACATGCAATATCACAAAAACATATGTGTATTTCACATAAATAGATGAATAATAAAAAAAATAAACAATTCTTTCCCGCGGGCACATATGCAATAAAAGTACATTTTTGAACGTACCGGAAATCGGAACTGTCAAATGAAGCGCGTCAACGTCAAATCATAATGGGTGTCGGCCATTTTGGCGGAACTCGACGAACCTTCATTACGATTTTGGTGACTAAATGTACCATAGAAAGGCTATGAATTTATCGGATTTAATTATTAGGCATTGATACTGACTCAAAATTGAAAAGTTCAGATAGGTGCTGATGATATAGCCGGCTTCCCATGCATTTGTGCAACAACCCCTTTAGATTTATTGGTCTGTTGCAAAAGGTAACTTCCACATAAGATAACTATCACAATCAGCGGTCATGGCTACAGCGTGTAGTCGAAAATTTAAAATAATTTTAAACAAGTCTCCTTGTAAGTTGGGCCCACTGTGCAATACATCATTGAGCGAGACACCCGATGAGGTCTTACAACTCGCATCTAGCACAGGGCGCAACTTTGACGTCGACTTATCCTCACGAAGAACTCCGTGGTGCGGGATTATATATGTAGGAGAAAAATCATTTGACTCCTGCGGTGAAGTGGTTACTTGTTCTAAATAACCTTGCGAAATGTAGTCATTTATGACGTCATCATAGGCGGTACGAAGCTTGGGAGAAGCTTCGAGCTTCCGTTCTAAACATAAAAAACGCTTGCGCGCAATATCGAATGAATTGCCAAGCGAAAACACGTCCTTGTCAAACGGAAGGGCTACGGTATAGCGGCCAGAAGATATGTCGCGTTCCGTAGTCGAGCGATAAAAATATTCACATTCAGCCTCGACTGGGTGCTGAATGGGCGAGTTAGGGACTTCCTCTAGTTCCCAAAAGCGGGTAAACAAAGCATCCATAGGCGGTTGCACTATGGCACAGCATGACGTCACGCATGCTGGGCGGGCGGTCAGTGTCGGTACCTCTCCCATGAGTACGTAACCTAACACCGTATTAATAGCGGGGGGCCCTGACGGACTAACAGATATCACGTCAGGTAGAATTAAATGAGGAAAAAGCGATGCACCAATCAAAACATCAATTTTGTTGGGCGTAGCGAAACTTTCATCTGCCAGTTGCAAATTATTGACAGAAGGCAGGGCGGACACGTCTACCAAGGCGGTAGGTAAATAATCAGTTATCTGATCGACTACCAAAGAATTTACTTGAAACTTAATGTTCATATTAAAACGCGAGAAAAATTCTAAGTCGATCGTACTATTAGACATTTTTTCTATCCCTCCGAAGCCTCTCACAGTAGTACTTTTAGTTTTATTTTGGTGCAAATTCAAACGCTCACAACATTCCCTAGTAATGAAATGGCTTTGAGATGCAGAATCTAATAAGACCCTTATTACATGTTTATTCCCCTTACTATCGTACGTCACTACCTGTGCGGTAGCGAGTAAAACAGTAGTAGGCGAGGTACATTGCGGCGTACTACTGTGAACAGCGGCATTCAACACACAGGAGCGTGGAGCGACAATGGATGTCGCACATAATGCGATGTCTGTCTGCGCGGGCGCGATCGCGCTCACCGTACCGGGCGTGTCAGGTGACTGTGACGTCACACTGGGGGCGTCGGCGCAGCGGCCGGCGATTCAACCCGACGGAAATGTAACATGGAATGGTGTTTTTGTTTACAAACACGACACCCGGAAGCAGATTGGCAACCACCAATTTTATGTTTAACACTTAGGCAATTTATACAGCCATTAATATTTTTCACAGACTGAAAACGCTCTTGAGGGGACATTTTATGAAAATCAGGACATTTAAATAAATGTTGATGCGAAATGTTTGTGCATAGGCACTTATAACTTGCAGATGCAGAATCGATTGTGCTGACATAAGCATTATACTGCGGTGAACGGTTTTTATTACCATTAGAACGAGAACGATCAGCTGATTTTTGCGAACCGGCCGCAGGCGCGGTGGCGCGTTGTAATATTTTACTCTGATTATTTATAAAATCAACCAGTTTATCAAATGACGGGATCTCAGACTGATTGTTATTGTTCTCGAAAGTATGTACTGTGTTGGAATCTAATTTAGATAAAGCAATTTGCAAAAATATTAGATCCAATAAATCTTTAATTTTTAGATTCTGCAACGCGCGTACTGCGGTTACGAATTTATCATTAAACACATCTAAATTGGCCGCACTGGCCGTAATGGGTTTAAATTCTAGTATTTGCTGTAAATAGGTGGCAGCTAGTGATCGCTTATCCTCGTACCTATTTACAAGCGTTTCAAATAAAATTTTATAGTTTTCTGCAGTAGGTATAACCCCTGCACAAGCGTTCTGTGCCTTCCCAGAGAGTTTTCCTAACAGATAGTGCAATTTTTCCTGGTCTGAGAGGGCGTGGTTATCATGAATTATCGATTTAAAATTCGCATAAAAGGAAGGCCACAGGCGGATGTCACCATTAAAACTCATCAACTCAATAGGCGGTAACTTTACTTTACTCTTTAGCGGTAAACTACAAGAATTTTGAGACGAAATAGCGACAGTACAAGATGCGACTAGTCGCTTGATGCGACAATATAACTGTTCAAAGGAAACGAGTGATTTAAAATCAGGTGAGGTCTTGGGATTGTTAGATAACAAACAATTGTTATATTGATCTAACACCTTCTGGAATTCCGACCGAATTATATCGATATTACTACTGGCATCCAAAAGTTTTCGCGTGCCTCGCTCGATTGGCCAATATTTTTTGACAAGTCAAAAGCTGTTTGTAAGCATTCAAATAACGCATTACGTTTCGCTTCTAGTGACTTAAGTTCATAGTTATATTTCTCAGGCATATTTTCTTCAGGTTTACTTTTCGCCATAATGATTCTGCAGATAAAACGCGACTACAGATAATAAGTAATTTTTTTAAAATTAGAATACGAGATACGAGTAAGTAGGGTGTGGCCGCTATAGAAAGTATTTGGCCGCCACAGGAAAAAATTCTACCCGCAACGTATTTTTTAAAAATCGAATGGAATAAATTACTGCGTAATTACTTATTACGGCGAAATATTAGTAAGTAAAATGAATATAGAATATGAGTTGATGTAAACTAGATGACAAAAACAAAGAATTAATGTATTTAGACTGCGGACAGCGGAAATACCTAGGCAGTACGCCGCGTGCGCACTAACTTAGGTACGCTTTTTAGATACGTAATGACCTAAAAAGGGCGGTTTTAATATAAATCTCCTACTAGGTGACCTAAATAGGGGCGGGAAATGGATTAACATCCGCGATCGAAAGGACCACAAAATGGTTTCGCGCGTATGAATTGCGAAGCCTTCGATAGCTAAAATTTTAAATAAGAGAAAAACCGACTACAGGTATTGGCTTGGGACTAGGTGACATAGGATGACATGTGCCTACCTTAAGATCTCCAACGCCTGCTCCAGGGATCCCTCAACTGGACACTATAGTTCAGCAAACTCACATCACAAATGTCACAAGTTCATCGATCTTCTCTTATGTTTTCATACACGGAAGCGCATTTTGAAACAGCGGGACAGACACGGTTTACGGGGTGTATCCCATATCACCAGCGAATTTACGAAGGCCCAGCTTTAAGCGGACCCCGGCGGTTTAGCGAGAGAATATTCGAGAACGGGCTCGATCCAGCGGCGAATCACGACACGACGCGATGCGTATGAGTGTCTCTTTGCGACTGGCGAATGTTAAAGGCAACATGTCAAAAGTAGGTTAGGGATGGGAAAAGAAAGCCAATATCTTACTCAAAGACAATTTATGTAAAATAGTTAATAGATGGCGCCACCAAAGATTTTTTAAAAAGATGTTGTAATTATTATCTGAGGATATGTATTTAGATTATTTTATTATATTAGAAGTGATTAAAAACGCAATTATAAATTTTTATTGCAATATTCCCCAATATTTCCATTTTTGGGGAACGTTCCCGGGAACGTTCCCTTCGTTTCCGGGAATATTCCTTCGTTCCCGGGAACGGCACATCACTAGTCGTGACTGATTCATTTATGCACCACCAACTACGCATCACAAGCTATAAAACAGAAACAAGACCCAACGCTCCGCTGCTGCCGTAGGAATTTTGGGATAAAAAGTATGTGTGTACCCAAATTTCATCGAAATCTGTCCAGTATGAAAGAGCCATTCTCATACACTATCTCTCTCTCAGCCTAAAGACGTCCACTGGTGGACAAAGGCCTCCCCCAAGGATTTTATCCGTGGGGGGTTTTGCCGTAATCGCCACGCTTGGCAGGCGGGTTAGCGATCGCAGTGTGATGGCACAGTATGCAGAAATATGCTGCTACCCATCCTCCGGTGTTTTTAATCCCTTAGTCGCCTCTTACGACACCCACGGGAAGAGATGGGTTGGTGCCATTACACTATCACGTTTATAATATCAATACCTACCTAGGATCCTAAGATAATTAAGTGCTTCAGATTATAATCTGATGCACTTGGGCTTATGAAGAACTGAAAAGTTCACTAGTATTTCTTTGGCTGGATGGAAGTTCTAAGCACTTTATTGGTTGGTACGGCTACAATGTAGAGCCCGGAGTCCTCTTTCTGATATTTGATCAGACAGATTACATCGTAGTTAGGTTTATTTTAAATAGTATGTCTATAGTAGGAAAGCGGTCACCGCAGCCTTTAGACAATTGATGCCTGCAACAGCATTGCCGATAAATCTTTTCACGCCCCTTTTTCAATAACTTTTTTTATTTTTTATTAATAATCTGATTGCGTTTGACCTCTATCTTGTTGTAGTCTCTAGGTAGGTATCTTATCTTGCAGCGAGGTCCGTGTTCATGGTAGCACGTCGAGTCTTGGACCCTTTTGTACTTACACTAAGCCTTACACACAGCGGAATCCCTGAAGAAGGACTGCATAAGCTTCAGGATATCACCTGCTGCGATGTGCCTGTAGTCCTCCAGTTTCGTATACGCAGTTCCAACGTTCAGATCCATAATGGGGAGGGGACTTTTTGGGAACGGAACATTTTGGGGGAGGGACATTTTGGGAAAGGGCTTCTTCCCCTAATAGGGTTAGCCAGCTAGTAACACTCACACATAATGTGCTTTATGGACTCCTCTGCTTCTGCACACACCTTGTCTCTAGGTAAGTTTGTTTTGAGTCCGAATGTGTAATTATTGGTACATTTCCAGGTATGGAGTGGGAAGGGCCGGCCAAGCAAGGCTTGTACGACCCTCAGAACGAGCACGAAGCCTGCGGAGTTGGTTTTGTTGTTGCTATCGACGGGAAACGTAGTCATAAAGTGAGTGGAATTCATGACAGTACCTATCATAAATCCTTATCCTTACTAATATTATAAATGCGAAAGTGAATTTTTTTGTTTTATCTACTGAACCAATCCATTCACGCTTTATCTACTGAACCAATCTTCCTGAAATTTCGCATATACTCATAATTAGAAGTACTGAGAAGGACATATGGTACCTTTCATCCCGAGAAATAGCACGTTTCCCCTGGGAAATTCACGCGGGCGAAGCCGTGGGCAAAACCTTGTAAGTAATACAAGATCCTTACTAGGTGAGACAGAATGCTGGAGGTCTAAATGGCTACATTGACGAATCGGAATATGATCCATTTTCTATTTCGTAAATACTAATAGCACTGTCACTATATCTGAATCTCTATTCCACCAATAAGTCCTCCAGCTGTACTTGTCCTTCCAGTCTCACGACTCTTGGCTCTGTCTGCATGGTGTCGGATAAAGACGTATTACCAACTATCCAGCTAAACGAGTACTCCGTACCGCGTTGGATTCCGCTTTTGACGATCTCGCGGGATTGTTGGGCATTTTAGCATAGCCTTCGAGTCTCACAAGTCTTGGCACTGTCCACATCGTGTCGGAAAAAGACGTGATACTGCAGTTTCCTATCAAGCTCGCACATGTTAACAGATCGTCCGCGATGCCGAGGCCCTCTCGAACCGCATGGAGCACCGCGGTGCGTGCGCATGCGACAACGAAATCTCCATTCCACCAATAAGCCCACCATCCAGCAATCTTGGCCTTTGGGTCTCACGATTCTTAGCTCTGTCTCTGTCTTCATCATGTCAGATAAAGACGGTGTTACCTATCTACAAGCCAATAAGCCCACTAATCCAGCTATACATGGCCTTCGAGTTTCACGACTCTTAGCTCTGTCTACATCGTGTCGGATAAAGACGTGTTACCTATCTAACAAGCTCGCACATGTTAACAGATCGTCCGCGATGCCGAGGCCCTCTCGAACCGCATGGAGCACCGCGGCGCTTGCGCATGCGACAACGACACCGGCGATGGCGCCGGCGTGTTGACCGCCATCCCGCACCAGTTCTACTGCGCTCAGCTCAGGTGAGATTACAATACAAGAATACTTTATTTGCACACAAGTGATTCCATGGTGGAGATGGGCAGGACATGTTGCGCGTATGGGCACTGAGCGTTGGTTGGTGGTTAGAGTGAAGACCTAGAGAGACCACGATGTGGCGCGTATGGGCACTGAGCGTTGGCCTCGACGAGTTAGTGGAGAGCAACCACGAGGGGAAGGGGTTGTCCAGCAGTGAGATGGGTGAACGATATCAGGAAGCATGTCGGTCACCACAACTGGATGAGGAAGGCTAGAGATAGGGAGTCATAGAAGAGTATGTAGGAGGCCTATGTCCGAAGACGGACAAAACAAAGGCTGCAGTGGTGATTATGATGATGATTACATGGTATAGATACATAAAATAACTTAAAACTAAAAAACGAGAGGAAGATACGCAAACGCTGTAAGCAATTTCTTCCAGGCAACCATTGGAAAATTACTGAAGACGAAATATATGTTGTTGATCACCTTGGTTTGTCTCTGAAACTTCATGGTTGAAACGCTAGTCCACCACTCAGGTCGAGCTCAGAATTGATTTCCGAATTAACGATACCACGGTTCACTGCCGCAGCCACCTTCACCTTGGTTCTGAAAATATGTAATACCAGTGGTATTCGTTAGTGGTGGTGGTTGTGGTGGATCGGAATAAATCTCACCAGTGAACTGTTTGCCAAATGGACATACTGTGTCCTGCTGATCTGTTTGCCGAAAATACCCTTCATCAGCGGATTCTCGAATGAAAAACTCGTTCGATTTTGGATCCCGGTCAATTCCAGGTTAGATTTTTTGTTAGACACCTGTTGTCCTGTCCCAGGTGATCCGAACCTTAACAGTTATTGTAGGTTGTTCGTGGAAAGAAGACACGTTTAAACCTTGAGTCCTTTGTCTTGTCGCCGTCAAGATATCACCTGGTTAGTAATTTTTCTAATTTTAAAATATTTTTTGGTTGTTATCAATTTAATTATTTTAGATATTTCCAAATTCGTGCAAAAATAGTACCTATACATCTCTCGATCAAGTGCAAAACCAAAGTTTTTTTTCTCAATCAACCACATTTTTTTTTTCCTTATTGCTCTACTGCCTAAATACTGGTACTTAGGTGCCTATTTCTATAAACTTTAGTGAGCATAGATCTTAAAGTTTTACATGTGCTATTGAGGATGTTATCATTACTATCTTATCGTCGTAGTTATTATGCATTAGTTGTTTATACAATCTATTATACAATAAGCCCTTTATTGACTTGATTCTGCATATTTATCTCATTGCATTTATACTACTTAGTTCACGACAACGGTCGTGTTTTCGTAAATATTGTTCGTCAGGAAGACTGCTACTTTTAACAGATCTTGAAATTATGAACGATACGATTAAGTACAAATGTTCACAGCTCACGATTTTTTTCAGACTTTTTTCAATTAAGTTACTTTGTGGCTAAAAGACGCCTTAAGATTATGGCATCAAGGATACGTGTATTAAAAAAGCCATTGTTTATTCAGATTGTATGTATGTAAATTTAATTAATACAGTTGTTCAGACTATAAGTTAGGAAAAACAAGACAGTGACAAAGCGCATGGCAAGGTCACAGACAGTGCAGCGGTTATTGTTATCAATCACGACACGCTGCATTTTAGCTATGCATTTGCACTGTGACAGCAGATGCATTATAGCTAGGGCTGCCATCAGCTAAATTGCGGATCCAGGGCAAAAATTTCAAAAGTTTTGGACATTTGTGTGAAATAGAGATTTTTAACCGGACTCATCACTCAAAAAAAATGCTTCTACTAACACCTTTCCTCCAAACTAGGACAAATCGGGTAAAACCCGGACCGGCTACATTGAACGCCTAACGATTTATCAAATTTCACCGGAATATACAATCAGCCATTTTAATGTCCCCACTGTTTGACTATCATTATCAAACACAGAAATAACTTTTCAAATCGGGCCAGTAGCTCCAGAGATAAGCGTTCTAACAAATAGGACTTCAGATTTACTATATTAGTGAAGATTGTAGAAGAAGAATGCAATGAAATTTTTCTTCGGTTACTACTCGTTAACGTCTTAATGGTTATATGATATTTCAGTGTCAGTGGTACTGGTACAGAAAAGAACATATACAATTGGTCAAATTACAATTGATTACCAAACCCATCCCAAAATTGCATCCAATTGCAAACCCATCATCATCAATCAATCAATATCAATACATATAATAAAACTGGTCTGTGTCTGTACATAGCAGATATGTAAGAAAAATAACGAGGAGTTTATAGGGCCAATACTGGGCCAAAACAATTTTTTTTTTAATTTTTGTCTTTCTGTCTGTCTGTCTTTATGTTTGTACGCGCATCACACAAAAACTACTTGGTCAAATTTAATGCGGTTTTCACTGTTGTATTGTTGAAGGTCTAACTTAAAATCTGGCGTAAGTTTCATCTTGATCCGTCACTAAGAACCTGAGATATTAACAATATTAAATTACGCGCGGACGAATTCACAGTCTAGTCTTTAATAAAAAAAATATATACACTTTGTCGTAGACTCAACACTATTCGGGACATAAGGTACGTAGTACTAATATTAATTCTATGACATAGGTACACAACACAGGCAGCCACCGACAAAGTTAGCTTCTTTAGAAAATATTCAAACTGGACTTCTACATTCATCTTAAAATTTTTTGGCATTTACTGTTCTTAAAAAAAAATGCAGAAATGCATTTGCTAAATTTTTTTTATATTTACGCGTTCCGCCAATTTTCTCTGAATGCAATATGCGTCCAAGACTGGCAATAATTTTCTGCAAAGTACACTTGTGAACTGTTTCTTGTCAATTTGCCAATTAGGTCGTTTTAATAGAGCTCTCCTTACTTGTATTGCTATGAAATTATAGATTCGTGTCAGTCAATAATTGTTAAGTGTGTAGTTAAGTAGTCTTAAACGGTCTTTTTGAGTCATAGTAACATTGATTTTGTTCGATATTACCAACGTTGTTGGTAGAGTCCTTTTCATCAATCTCAGACATTTTGTGGAACTGTCCTCGTTTCACAAAATGTCTTCAATTGCAGAAAACGCATGACATTTATGATTTCGTTAATGTCTTATTACCCACTATAGGACAGGCGTGCAAAACACGGCCTGCCACCGGTGGACAACCGCACAGCCAGCTCAGTGGTGCGTTATGTAGGAGACTCCGGAGTGGGTCGGTGGGTTCTTGTCGCTCTGTGGAATGTTACATTTGAAGAAAGAGACCAGGTGTATGTTGTGTTTCAATTCTAACCAAGGGCGCCACCAACTATTAGTTGGAATCAATTAAACAAGTTAATTGTTTATATATCAAGTTAAATATATTACAGGAAAATATACATATTTGGTAAACTCACTTTTTAGTAGTTAAATATTCTTATTCCTTAATGCTAATTCTTTCTATAGGAATGTTTTAACAAATCCTTTCTTTTCTTACATGTTTCTTAAAACAAACGAATTAAGACTAAAGTCTAATTATCATAACCTATGAAAACACATGACATAGAAAAATGTCCTTATTCTTACAGTTGGTTATGAGACCTACCTCTTAACAAAGGTTGAGAGCGTCCTCTCTATGTGATAAAACTAGGAACAAATCATATTAGGCAAAGTCGCTGCCTTAAAATAAATTCTAAAGTTTAAGTTCTAATTATAAAATGGATGTTACTTGGTAAATCCCATTCAGGTCCTTTCCTTTTCTTCCAATAAACTGTATCACCTCGTCACTCCCAGTAATGTAGGAACAGCTGGGGGTCCTGGATTGTTGATTTTGAGACACCTGGCCATGTGGTCTTGCATCACATGGTGGTCGGCAACCCTCTTTGCTTACAGGAAGTGTTATTGTTTTTCTGGGATAAATAGGGGTTATTTATCCAGAGAAGGTGATTACCCTTAGGGTCAGGGTCATTGTAACCAGTATGTACAACGAAAAAGAAAGAAAAATATAAATGGGAACTCATTCTGAAGTAGTCATGTCACGACATCGAATTACGGGTCCAAGCCCGAGGGAAAAATAGTTTAAACGAGTAAACTAACAAAGTATAACACGTGGAACGTGGAATATTGAAAAATAAAGCGTAAACTAACAACTTAAAACCTAAGTTTAAGAGCGGTGCGTTCTGGAACAATAGAGAATGCCATTAACATCGTGTCTACAATATTCATAGGAAAACTAGCAGGACACCAGAGAGATGAACTCACATGACCGCTCCATCTTATCCTCCACTTATGGAGGTTCTAGATTGCGAGGCGTGGAGCCCTGCGGCGTGTTCCATCCGACGCGAAATCCAAGAAAGATCATCTTGGTCGAGGCCTATTTCCTTTACCACCTCAGCCTAGCGTTGACACGAAATCAGAGACAACATAGATTTCGATCAGAGACAAAACCATAGAAATGTGGCATTCATCTCGAAGAAAAAATATAGTTAATCTAATAAAATCCTTGTTTAAATTATTATTCTATAAATTTTGACCAATTACCTATATTATTTACAAATATAAGTAAATAAAAAACATTCTACCAACGCGTCCGTCACAACACACCATACAACTTGTTGTCGGGACCATTTCCAAACGTCACCGTCAAATGTCACTGTCAAACATCCAAGATGACAAGTAGACTTTACGTAAACAAACAGACCGGTGTGTTTGTAAGGACGATTAATTAACACTAAAAAGCGTTAAAATAATAGTTAAACAAACAATTATGTGTAATGAATGTGTGAATCAACAGGCGTAAGTGCAGTATATGTGAAATTTAACACGGTTGTGTATAATACACGCAACATACCCCCTTGGCAAGAGCGAAGAAGGGGTGAGGTACGAGACACTATTCGCGAAACAATAACAAAAATACTCCGAGACAAGGTCGACCAACGAATGACAACGACCCCATCGGCAAACAATCCTATTCTAATATCTTAATGGATATAAAAGCATGCAAAATTAAGCAATGAGCAACAGAGTTACCAATGACATCTGAGTCTCAGTGGAATTCTATTATATAACTAACGTAGTTTACAATTAAACGTATGTATCTTAGCCTATTCTGTGTTCTTTTCTTTATTCCCCTCTTCAGCCCTATGACCTAAATCTTGGGATCAGCTTAATGCCACTGGAGAGGAGATACAAGGATATTCATCCTTCCTACCTACTATGATTCTTCAGTGTTCAATGGCCTATAAAAGGTGTCATTTATGTGTATGTGAGTGCACTTCACAGTGACAACTCTTCTTATATTCTAGCGTGTGAGTGTATCCTAAAATAACAACTCTTCTTAGATTCTGTGAGTGTACTATAAACAGTAACAACTCATGGTGGCACTTACAGTACCTTCTGCAGTCGCAGAAAATTCTCTTTTTCTTACAGCTTGTGCGACACATAACTGTTAATGGAAATACATAACTTGAGAAACGTTTATAACTCATTCGAGTGTTGAAAGGAAATTATCCTAAACTAAATCTTAACTAATTGTAGGACAGAATACAAAATGACAGCGAGTGCTTTATCTTCTTTCTCAATTACTTACATAAAATAAATATAGCCAAAACGATATGATCTACCTGCGGGTTAAACAATAATTTAGTTCACAGACTTACTACCATTCATATTCTCTTTCAGGCTTATCCATCATACCGTAGTCTAACATTCATCGTCTCACTCACCCTTTCTCATTCTATTACACTCGGTTCTCACTTTCTATTCTATGCCTACCGTATGGCTAAGTACTTATGAACTATGTTTAGGAACTGACATGTATAATGTCTTTTATGTGTGTTAGACCTATCTTTTTACCATTTATGGCACGTAAACGATAAGTAAGATCACCTACTTTCTCTTCTACCACACATTTAATGTTCCTGGGGGCTAACTTACTAGCAAAGTTATCACTTGCCTTAGATAAGACGTAGTCCCTTTTCCAAACTACTTGGCCTACCTTAAGACCTAGATTTCTTTCTCTTTTGTCATAAGACTTCTTGCCTTTCGCATAGGCGTTTCTTAAGTGTCTAAATTACGTGGTACTCCGCAGTTGTCGCACTGAGGGCGTGTCACACCAACTTTCCCACAGCCATAACAGTGTATAATTCTGTTAAATTTACAATTCTTTTCTATGTGTCCGGTACGGTTACACTTCTTACAGGTGTCAGTAATTTTGACTTCTGAAACTTTCTTAATATTATGTGTAAATGTTCTTGTTAATTCTTAACTCTTCTAGTTTTTCTAAGAAAGCGTGCAAATTTAATTTGCTATCTCTACCTGAGAACTTAACATTCTACTTTGAGACATTACGAGATGGATCAATGGTAACCTGCAGCTCACCTGACCGTATTGCCGATGCAGCCGCTATCACCGCTGGTGAAGAAGTAGAGGGGTTGCTAACAACCGGAGGACTGACTGGAGTCACACCGCTGGATGTACTACTATGCAAATCATTGAAGCAAAATCCCACTTCACCTGTAATATCAACATTCAAAAGTTTAAATGCGTTCTCAAATTCCTGTTTTAAAAGGGAAATTCTTCCTAAAATAGACTCATCTTCTGAGACTAAACGACATACCCTATGCTGTATATGGGTTAATCGTGAAATAATTCTATCATGACCAGTAGGTGTCAATGATTCTGAAGAAATAAGTTGGACGATGTCACTAATCTTATTCTCACAAATTTCTAATTCTGATTCTATTTCTAATGTAGCAGGATCAATTGTCACTGCTAGACGATTCGATTTAGTCAACGAGGCAAGCTTGGCTCGCATCTCATCAACTGTTCTTATATTCTTGTGTCCTCGGATGAGAAGTTCATATCTCAGCTCATCGCTGAGGAGATGATAAAAGTTCATCCTTAACGAAGCCATTTCTAAAGGATTATATTTAAATCAATTCTGAAATATAGATAACAACAACACTAACCTCAAACTTCAAAATACCAAGCGATGAAGTTGACAGAAGAACTGATGTCACATCACTCGGCCCCACGTTGGGTACGCCAAATCTATTACCCACTATAGGACAGGCGTGCAAAACACGGCCTGCCACCGGTGGACAACCGCACAGCCAGCTCAGTGGTGCGTTATGTAGGAGACTCCGGAGTGGGTCGGTGGGTTCTTGTCGCTCTGTGGAATGTTACATTTGAAGAAAGAGACCAGGTGTATGTTGTGTTTCAATTCTAACCAAGGGCGCCACCAACTATTAGTTGGAATCAATTAAACAAGTTAATTGTTTATATATCAAGTTAAATATATTACAGGAAAATATACATATTTGGTAAACTCACTTTTTAGTAGTTAAATATTCTTATTCCTTAATGCTAATTCTTTCTATAGGAATGTTTTAACAAATCCTTTCTTTTCTTACATGTTTCTTAAAACAAACGAATTAAGACTAAAGTCTAATTATCATAACCTATGAAAACACATGACATAGAAAAATGTCCTTATTCTTACAGTTGGTTATGAGACCTACCTCTTAACAAAGGTTGAGAGCGTCCTCTCTATGTGATAAAACTAGGAACAAATCATATTAGGCAAAGTCGCTGCCTTAAAATAAATTCTAAAGTTTAAGTTCTAATTATAAAATGGATGTTACTTGGTAAATCCCATTCAGGTCCTTTCCTTTTCTTCCAATAAACTGTATCACCTCGTCACTCCCAGTAATGTAGGAACAGCTGGGGTCCTGGATTGTTGATTTGGAGACACCTGGCCATGTGGTCTTGCATCACATGGTGGTCGGCAACCCTCTTTGCTTACAGGAAGTGTTATTGTTTTTCTGGGATAAATAGGGGTTATTTATCCAGAGAAGGTGATTACCCTTAGGGTCAGGGTCATTGTAACCAGTATGTACAACGAAAAGAAAGAAAAATATAAATGGGAACTCATTCTGAAGTAGTCATGTCACGACATCGAATTACGGGTCCAAGCCCGAGGGAAAAATAGTTTAAACGAGTAAACTAACAAAGTATAACACGTGGAACGTGGAATATTGAAAAATAAAGCGTAAACTAACAACTTAAAACCTAAGTTTAAGAGCGGTGCGTTCTGGAACAATAGAGAATGCCATTAACATCGTGTCTACAATATTCATAGGAAAACTAGCAGGACACCAGGGAGATGAACTCACATGACCGCTCCATCTTATCCTCCACTTATGGAGGTTCTAGATTGCGAGGCGTGGAGCCCTGCGGCGTGTTCCATCCGACGCGAAATCCAAGAAAGATCATCTTGGTCGAGGCCTATTTCCTTTACCACCACAGCCTAGCGTTGACACGAAATCAGAGACAACATAGATTTCGATCAGAGACAAAACCATAGAAATGTGGCATTCATCTCGAAGAAAAAATATAGTTAATCTAATAAAATCCTTGTTTAAATTATTATTCTATAAATTTTGACCAATTACCTATATTATTTACAAATATAAGTAAATAAAAAACATTCTACCAACGCGTCCGTCACAACACACCATACAACTTGTTGTCGGGACCATTTCCAAACGTCACCGTCAAATGTCACTGTCAAACATCCAAGATGACAAGTAGACTTTACGTAAACAAACAGACCGGTGTGTTTGTAAGGACGATTAATTAACACTAAAAAGCGTTAAAATAATAGTTAAACAAACAATTATGTGTAATGAATGTGTGAATCAACAGGCGTAAGTGCAGTATATGTGAAATTTAACACGGTTGTGTATAATACACGCAACAGTCTATCTGCCTCTTTCTCTCTCATCTGAGTCCCGGTTATATTATCTAAAAGCGTAATCAGCGTACACGTCGAAGCCCAGGGTCCGCTTTCCTAATTTTTCTTCTCCACTTCACACGATCTTCGGCATCCTTAGTTGTGAGACCATTGGCACGCATATCCTTGACGACATCAAGCCAGCTCTTGGGTTTTCCTCTTCCGTCTATCTTCCTCCTACAGTGTAATTAAGTTTTGTCCTATGCTTCCAATTTGCTAATTTACAGTATTTTTCCATGAACGTTGGTGTTATCTGTAATTAATTAGTGAAGCATCAAAAGGCAAGCCTGTACCCTATACACATAATACCCGTCATGATATTAAAGCCTATAGGTACTTAGATATTTTTTTATTAATCCATAAGGGGCTTTCATGTCTAGACTGTTTCAAATTTTATTAAATCTTGGCATGTGTGAGTACTATCCCGGGACTTCGTTCCCTTGATAAGAGGTAGTTATGCTAATTTTATCTTGATTCATTTCCTAGTTTTTTTATCCGAATGGTAGTTCCAATGATTAGCTTTACTATAAAAAGCATTCACAGATAGACGTATAGCATTTTATTTTAATACAATAACAAAACCAGCATGAAATACCAAACATGGCCGACTATTCGTTTCTCTTTTCACGCAACATCTCGATAAATATCCTCGATATTGATTCGGATAGTTATTGAGGACGGTTTGTCGCTACCGCGTCGCGTGTTCAACATTCTGTAATATTGGCTCTCGTCTCGCCCTCATCCACTTTTCCTTGAATAATGTGACAAGTTACCCAATATTTTTTGTCAACATCTAATCTCTTTATAAGCGATATTTTTTCTTTGTGAATTGAAGTTCGTGTAATAGGCAGGTATGTTGCCATGCCATCACACAGTCATAGTTTGTAGGTTCTTAGAGTTTTTCCCCCAGATGGTTTATAATCTTCCTGATGGGTGGTGCTTAGCCTGGTATTACATTCTGGGACCTCTGATACTTAGAAGTGAAAAGCTACACCAGCGAGCAATGAAAACGTTAGTTAAATAAAACTCAAATAAGAGCAATATAGTTGCATTTTAAAGTAAAACATGAAACAAAACGCGCTGTTTCAGCAATGGCACTGGGCCAAATTCAGGGTACAATCGAAACCTTCGCTGGCGCGGTGCCAGCGTGCGGTTACCGAAAATCGATCAGTTATGTCACGCTTCTGAACGGCCCTAGCGAATTCCTGTGTTGTGAAGCTGATTGACATTCAAATGTAGAACGTATTTTTGAATTTCAAAATCCTGGAAGGCGCGTTGAACATTAAAATCCGTTTCATCCAGTTTCATCTCAAAATTCTAAAGTGTGAATGAGTTTGGCTTAGGACGTTCATATTAGTTGCCTTTTACAACAATTCTCGCTATGAAAAGTACCTATTAGTTAGTCCTAGTAATAAAATAAATAAGATTAAAAACTAGAATATTTTATTTTTTGTGTACAATCAAGATATAGGTATCACAAACAAACAAACTAATATGCCGCAGTCGGTTTCAGGTAGAAATGAGCAATCTCAGATTATTTTCAATGAGCTTGTGAACTGCGCACGAAAACAATTTATGTATGAGGATAGATTGTGAATTGCTATTATTTTTATCCAAAACAATCTAATGTCATTATTATCATTCATTCATAACCGAATGACCCTGTTTGCTTATTCAACTAGATAATGGTCCCAGTCCCGGTGAACTAGATATAGATGACGTCTCAACATTATCAACTACGCAGTTGCTCGATATAATATGCAATTTTGACGACTCGGTTATTGCAAAATTGCAATGACACGTTCTTTCTTTGAATGGCAATGCAATGTCACGAAACTACGCATTTTGGTACATCCAACTCTGAAGAATTCTTCGCTCCCGATCATAGATTTATATACTTTATACGTGATCGAAGCTCCCGACTCTCCAACCGCTATGTCCAACAAGTTGTACTATGGTTTAGTATACAATTTTTTCATTTTCTCTTGCTCTTTTGAGTTGAACCCCAGTCCTTGCTTAGTCAGGATATTCTGGGTTGTGGACCCTATGTTTGTTCTTCTTTTTTTCAACCATTAGTGTCACACTCTGTGTCACAGATAAAAACGCTTATTGATTTTCTCTTGATTCTCTGTAACTTATGACATAATCTCAATCATCACTGCTTTCAAGTTCAAACTCTGTCTGGTTCAAGGTCTGTCTTCTGATGTATCCTAATAATTCGCACATCGAGACATACCTTCATATCTTATGATAGATCTTATCAATACGGTGACTTCCGATTACCACCCGGGGTGTTATCATTATCACGGAAATTTCCGCCATCTGGTGATGACGTCGCCAATGACGGAGTGTTTGTAACTGTTGCGTACAGTGCAGTATCAATATTATGAAATAGCATGTTTGTTTAAGGAAAACGCGAAAGTAATAATTTTATTATATGCGGATGATTGAATTACATAGGCTCAATAGCGTTTTATTGTTATTCCGTTATTTATCACCAACTCCCGGCTCTGCTTCCGAGGAAATTTTAAGATAAAAAGTATCCTATGTGTTATTCTTAGTTCTCTCTATCCGTGTATCATATTTCATCGAAATCCGTGTAGTAAATTTTGCGTGAATAAATTACAAGAGAAAATTTTTATCCAAACCTTCAGACATCGTCATAAACTTCAAAACGTCAGCTTAGCAGCGACTTTCTTTTTAATACGTAATTTGAAATATGCATTAGCATATTTTATAATTATATTATCATCCATTTGAAGTCCATTTCTATACATAGGCATACTTGTCTTTAGAGTCATAAATTATTTATTACTAAACATATAGTATTTTCTTATAGGATTATGGATTTATGCATGCTATATGTAAATAATAAATAATACCACAGTTGATAACAAGTCTCGCGGCTAGCGGCAGAAATGCGCCGTGAATAGGATGGTAATTCAAGGACAATTTGTTACGTTGGTTTGTTATTATATCGCTATCGCCTGACCTGTCATCTTGATCTCTTTTATGTTTTAATTTGAATATATTTCCTTCTATTTATAGAATTTTTAGTACAACACCCGAACTGAATCCATCCTTACTCTATGTTTTATAAACCTTATATTTTACTAGCTGTTGCCCGCGGCTTCGCCCGCGTGTGTTTCGCTTAGATGAAAAGTCTTTTTGTGTTCCAAACTGTTTCAGAGTTTCGGATCTTCGATTTTTATACGTCTACAGAGAATGCTCATCAAATTAATAAAGATTTGCTAAGGCGCCATTTCCATATACGTTATAGTGTAACTGGTCTCTTGTTATTATTCATCAGATGTTCCAGATCTTCAATTTTTATACGTCAGCAGAAAATGCTCATCAGGTTGAGCTATTTTTGCTAAGGCGCCATATCCATATATGTTATAGTGTAGCTGGTCTCTTGGAGCTTTTCATCAGATGTTCTAGATCTTAAATTTTTATACGTCAGCAGAAAATGCTCATTAGGTTGAACGACTTTTACTAAGGCGCCATTTCCATATATGTTATAGTGTAGCTGGTCTCTTGCAGTTCTTCATCAGATGTTCCAGATCTTCAATTTTTATACGTCAGCAGAAAATGCTCATCAGGTTTAACGACTTTTGTTAAGGAACCATTTCCATATTTCTTATAGTTTAGCTGTTCTGTTATGGTTCTTCATCAGGTGTTCCAGTTTTCAAAATCAATTATAGCCTATATGTTGCCCAGACTTAATAGCTATACAACAAAAAAGTTTCATTCAAATCCGTCCAATAGTTTTTGCGTGAAACGCGTACATACATACAGACAGACAGACAAGAAATTCCAAAAAAAGTTTTTTTGCTTTCTATTGTTCTTTTTAAGTGTCCCTCTATCCATTTTAATCAAAAATACTAAATGTACAGACAAAATATTTTTACTGTTTTATTATATGTATAGATGAGACATTGACTAAGCTTGATTTTGATTAGATGGACCACATTTTGAGGTTCATCGATTTGAATGGCTTCGACTCGAATAGCTATCAAAATATTTTTAAAATTGATCGGTGCGGTGCTCTAAGTGGAATAGCTCAGTGCTATTGGAGTCTCTGAGAGTAATGCCTCGCATTTCTGTTAGTTTTTCTTAAACGAGGTAGTAGTTATACTTTTTGGATTTTCTATTTTATAAAAATCTTCCTAACACTTATAAGTCTCCTAACACTAAAGTTGCGTAAGCAAAGTCGAGCAAAGAATCTCCAAACTCGTTATCAGTAATCTGGATTTTGGCGGGAAACTCCATCTTGGGTGATGCCAAGAGGAAATTGAATAACGCTTCGATCTGATTTGATCCTACACATCTATTAAAATTATTGGAAAACTCTGAGCTTGCGGTCAATACATACTTGAGATTCATTTAATTTGGTTTCCACTAATGTTTCCTGATCTATAGATATAAGCATCGTTTAATAGACACATTAATCTATTGCGTCGTATTATCGTACAATTATAGGTAAATACACATAAATGAACTCTGGCGTGATATAGATTGTCAATTTTATGTACGTCGTCGTAGATAGATATCACCAGCGGAGATGGACAATAGGCCGGCCGAAACGGGACATTTTTAAAAGATCCAGTTTCAGCTCCATTTGAGTTTTGAATAAGGCCATTTCTTGTCAGACTGTTTGCCCATCTCTGGTAATCAATCGTCTATATGTTAAATACAATTGATTAGCACTGACGAAGGTCGTCCGATACTGTTTGTTTAGAAGTGTCGTCTTCATTCTTGGGCTGCAGGCTTTTCTCCCGTGAAGTTTGACCCTATATTATGGAAGAATTGGGGGTTTTTTCTAAACTCTTTGTTTTACGAATAAAAAACTTCATGAGATTAAGATAACAATTCCTTAGGAATGATAGCAAAGAGTGGTCTATTAGGAACATGAAATATTTAAGTATAAGAAATACTGGCCAAATCTTTTACTTCTTTCCGCCGTTATGTTTCAATCAAACATATCAATCTATATGAGTATATTGATGCGAGAGCCTTGCTACAGTGTTTGTTTTCGTGCAAACCATTCATTTGCATAATTTCAGTCGACAATCACGAACTATCGTTGCCCTCGTCGTAATAAATATGACATTGATTCTTGACTTCACGCGTTACTAATTTTATCTTAATTCTAACGACCTAAAAATCCCCGGCTATCTTATCTGCATGCTGACCTAGGTGCGAGATAACGCTAAATTGACTCCACAGGATTTTCTATCATTGCATAGGGCATGGTGAATACGTAAAATAGCCTTGCTATACAATGCAAATGTTAAAACGCGCAGATCACAGTTATTTATATAAAATTAACATTAGAAAAGCACTTTGTATGCAGTAGAATGTGGTGGAGTATGTGTGAATTGAAACTTATTAGTACCGGTTACGCAGAGGATCAACTTTATAGAATCACGTCTTTTTGAAATAGATGAAGTTTTAGACTTTGAAGTCTGCAATGTGATTGTTAAAATTTTTGATGACATGGATAATAAAAAGAAATTTTCCGAAAAAAAAAATACTCGAACGATCTAGAGCAATGGATAAAGACTAGGATACTAACGCACCAGATAAGAGTGAATGGCGTATTAGAGAGAGGCCTTTGCCCAGCAATACATAGGTTGTCTACGTGTCCCGTACACCTATTTAAAAAATTAAGCTCGACAATCAAAATTTAACAAAAATAGTGAGTAATGCCAAAACTATCCTAATAATCAAATTGTTTAAATGCCATGATGCAGATTCAGAAATGCATGTCTCTGGGAATGTTTTGACGGAGGTTTACAAACACAATTTGTAGGACTCAACTGTTCCATGGAAAGCCATACGACGGACTAATCGAACTTGGAAATTGCTCGGTTCTCAGAATGGGCTTCGAATACTTCGACCACTTTATTGTTGATCTCGCGCTGTTCTCATAAATATTGACGACAGTTATATCACTTTACAGTTAACGTCATAAGGATTAACTTTCTCCTACACAGAATTGACGGGAGTCATTACCATCATCAGCGACAAGAAGTCCACTGTTGAAAATAGGTCTCTCCCAATTGACGAGACTTAACATGCTTTGCAAAGCATATTATCGATGATCTTGGTGCTTTCTTCTTCAACTTTGATCGTTTCTGCAGCAAAAGAATTAACATTATTAAATGACACAGCTGCATTAACGGATGTAAACTTAGTGGAAGTAATCGAATGTTAAAATTCAAGTTCGAGAATAAGTTCTCTATATAGTCGTGTTCCTCATGGCTGAGGTTCATGGTCATTCCGAGGAATAGTAAAACAAGCAACGATTTTCTTGGTAATGTGAATGGAGTGGTTCACCACTACCTTCTCCATTTCACATACAGCTGATACAGATACACAGCTGATAAATCATCAAGTAAAGTTTTCTCACGATGTAATTGTGCTAAACGATGTTTTCCTTCACCGGAGCGCGGGCAAGTTATGGTTTACGATATCTACCATACTTGAGTTAAATTAGTATACATACTCAAGAGAAACTAGAACAATTCGAACCTGGGGCCTTTTGGCAGCTTCGATGTATGAAAATGTAAACTTTAATTGCGGAAACGTTTTGGAATCGCATTCTGTTTACTCCTCAAATGACTGACATTGGAGATGCAGTAAACAAACCAGCAGACAACTTGACACGTGAGCATACAGTGGCTTTTACAATGAGCACAAGCCGATTATCTTTATTACTAGTCTTACAGCTGTAATCTGAATACTGGTAAAAGTTTATAGCTGTATTAAATAATATATGAGAATCGCAATGTGTCCATAAAGTAATTCACTTTGCCTTTATTAAAATAGATAATACTATATGAATAGGGTAATGAGTAAGTAAATCCTTTTGCACCGACCAATGGTGATACTTGGGAGTTTTATCTTTATTTGCGAAGAGAAGTGTTGTTCTAATGATTCTGCGCAAACAGCATGAGATTGGCATATGTCGTTTTACTTTATGGTGTATGGAGCAACACCAGAACAAACGAACTGAATTCTTTAGGGTCGTTACTAATAGTCTAATGTACTCGCAAGCGTACATAATAGTTTTCACGCCTATTTTGTGCTGGATATTTATTACATCACATGCTCAACTACATGCTACCAACATTTGCAAAGTACTGGTAATAATCAACCAATACAAATATATACAGTCAATACAAATCCACATTCTACAGTCAGTACAAATTCACATCACACTCATCTAAACACTGATTCTAATTTAAAATTTGAGTATGGTCATAAATTTTGTGTCCAAAAAAATCTAGTTCGTTAGATCAATAGGCGTTCAGCTGTTAGCTAACAAATTCAATGTGCCTTGTGTTAACGATAAACATGTACAGTAAGACAAGAATTATGGTGGACACGATGATTAAAGACACTATTAAAATCAAATGTCTGGTAATAAATTTTCATATCCTACGTAGTTATTTTATGATGGATTACCCACTATTTTGGCCCTATTGCAAAGTCAAGTTCGATGTTTTAATGGTCATGTGGTACATTACATATTCCTTCTCTGTAACTTCTTTTTCACCGGAGTTAGCAGAGATGGGTTAGACTTTTAACGCCTTATTTATCATCATATTCCTCACCTTATCCCATCATCTGGGGTCGGCGCAATATGTCTTATCCTTCCACATGTCTCTGTTTCCCATCATACCAACATCCACTCCCAACCCCTTCATATCGTCCCTCACAGTCCAACCATCTCTTCTTTGGTCTCCCTCTTCCCCTGTAGCCCTCCACTTTCTTATTTAATGTCTTAACGCCTTATTTTAACGCCTTATTTATATAAAGTTCATAAAAAGTTTCAAGTATTTGGATAGTTAAAATATGTTTTGTCTCTCTTTTTCCAATCGACATTGAAAAGACGACTTTAATCATATTTTAACTGTAATAGGTTTGAAGGTTTAGATTACAAATAATTCAATCTTTTTAATTAGACTTTGTATAAAAGAACGCTAAACCACGGACTTCCTACAAAATGTCCAATGTTTGTTTGTAAATCCACATTGATCTAATAATCTCCTTATTAAGATTATGTTTCACGATAGACCTTGATAAATACCACACGGCGATATCACGCGTCTACAACATGTCTGTCTATCATATCTTCTTCTATATGTAGAATAAAAGCTTGTTTTTTGTCCACATTGTAAACATTTATTGACGTCTTTACTGTAAGATAAAATTTGAGTTCATTTGGGTCATGAAAGTTTGTATCAGAAGTATTGCATCAATGGCTTCCCTCTTTTGTTTTATACCTGCGTAGTTTTCATTAATATTTCCGTCGTATTCGTTATATCGGAAAATATTTATAGTTCTTATTGAAACTACATTTTATTTGCTAAGATCCGGTGGTGTTAGCTTTCTTCCCCTTTCGATTAGATCGGCTTGTTCAAGAATAGTTTGTTAAATCATACGAAGTGTCTGACTGTTGATATAGTTAGCTCTTCTTCTCGTAATAGCCCTAAAATAAACAAGGATTTAAGATTGGCAATACAAGCGTGTCTTATACGGTAATAGTCTGCTTATCATGCAGAGGCTCACTAGCATATTTACCAGGTTCATTGATGCATATAAAATAGATCATTTCAATAATTTCCTCTCGAATAGAATAAAACATAAGAAAATAAGTTACTTATAACACATTATTGCCCGGTACGTTTTCAATAATAATATTTATATATCTATCCCGTTTTATCTGTCTTCACGCAACGCACACGCGCGAGCACCTTTTATCTCTGATAACATTCATTGATACCTGGTGAAATTCCAAGTCACTGTTGTAAAATATTGTACCGATAATATCGACAACAGTTACAACATAGCGTTTATTGATTTTGTGCAGACAGCATCAATTTTCGACACGGTCAATAGTAACATTGTCTTACAATGACTAATGACTGGTGTGGTGATACTGTTAAATACTGTGATTGAGATACGGTGGTCTGATCTTAAAAAACCGGCCAAGTGCGAGTCAAACTCGCGCACCGAGGGTTCCGTACACGCAAAGCATCTCACATTATAGCTCTAACTAAAAGACCAACTAATTTCAAAAACAAACTTAACTTTGCAGTTCGATCCCTAAGATTCATACTGAATCCAGCTCAAAAATAAGTTTGTAACGCTTTTGTTTTAGACTTGTTTTGCTGAAAGAGACCGCGGATCCGAGGTTCGATATTAATTTCAACTGATACCTTTAAGCGTTCCCGAGAAAAAAAAGTTGACAGACAGACGGACAACAAAGTGATCTTATAAGTGCCGTTTTTGGCTTTTTGAGGTACGGAACACTAACATATTTTTTTTTAATTTTTTTTTGTTTTTTCAAGTAACTTAACTTAGTAGTAACCACTTGATACGACACGATGACCTTTTTAAAAATATAATTGAAGGAAAGGTGAAGGGAAGAAGAGGTCCAGGGGTACCGAGAAAGAGTTATGTAAGCCAACTTAAAGATAAAGTAGGCGTCGTCGTCGTGTCGTATTAAGGGTCAGAAAGCGTGAATAAGAAAGTTAGATTTCACCCCCGACCTCCCTGTAAACTACAAGGGCGCCCCTCAGAGGAACTAAATAGTAAAATTTAGCTCCATCTATCTCATAATCTCTAAACCATCTCATAAACTGTTTTTTTTATTTCAACCTTGTTCAACAAATTTGTTCTTGAAATACTTATTTAAAAATGAAAATCAAGAAAACTCAAATTAATGAATGCAAAATTAAGGAAAAGTATACAAAAAATGTGTTTTAGTCAGTGTTTTCGTAAAGCCACTTACGTAGTAAGTAATACATGTATAGGTACGTTGAAATATTTAATGTAACATTTCGACAGTGATGTCATATTAGCGTTTGGCCAAACGGTTAAGTTGATGAAGTTAGATTAGGAGAGTGCTAGGTTCAAATCCTTGCTGTTATTTGGGAATTCGGTTTTCTTTTTTTATTAAACATAACTTTATGGTGAAAGTGATTTTGTTTTTTTGTTAGGTACCTCTTCACGTTTTATGTACCTACTGAACCAATCTTCCTGAAATTTCAAATACACATACCTACCTAGTTAGAAGGACGGAGAAGGAACCTTTCATCCCGGGAAAAAGCACTGTTCCCGATGAAAATTCACGCGGGTGAAGCCGCGGGCAAAAACTAGTGTTATATAACATGAGAAATTTCACATGCATTTCGAACAAGTTGTTAGAATAATGGTTACGTACAGACAGCCCGATCAAAACGAAAAAGACTGTTCAAATCTCCTCCATGATATTTTTTTTTATTTTTTACATTCTAATACATTTTTTTATATTTTATTTTACAAACAACATTTAATTATATACCGACTACGTCGGCACGTGGGAGATATATAAGAAGAAAAAATATAAACACAGTCTGTCAAGAAAGTCGTGTCGTGGGTAAAAAGTGAACAAACATTATCCGATACATAAACGGTACAAATTAGAAAAAGAGGCGCCCTCTTGTCTGTCGGCTTTCTTATCGCAGTATAATTTTATTAGAACTTCAGAGAAAAATTCGCAGTTTCGATTCCCAGTACAATTTTTTTTACTTTGTTTTTTATTTTTTATTTGGTAATTATTTTTATTAATAATATTGTTGACCATTAATGAGTGTATTAAAAATGCATTTATTCAAGAATAAGCAAGTCTGATTTTCGTGATTCACGTCGCAAAGCAGCATCGTGCTGTTTTGACGACTTTTTGAGAGCGCCATCTAGTTCTTGATTTGTATAACAACCCCCATGTTAATATATTTTACGTAAGTAAATTTGCGGAGCAATTTGACATGCGTCTGCCTTGTCTTAATGCCACCGGCAGTCTGAGGACAGAGAGGTAAGACGAGTTGCCATATGAACGACAAGGAAGGTATGATGTTTCCATTAAAAATTGCGATGGACTTGGGTGAATAATGTTATAATTTAAGATTGTGTAGAAATAAATAACTTGTTTTAATAAATTCTTTAATTAAAAATTCAGTAATCATATGAACTACATTAATGTGAAATATTTTTTTTTAAATATCATTGTACTACAGAGTTTTTTGGTAATTTAGGTACAATGTTTAGGATTATTTTTTATCGAGCAAACTTAGTCAAATCATGTTTTCGGTTCTTGCACTGTGTTGCTAATTTCCTAATCTATTATTAGCAAAAATTTCAGAACTGTACAGTAAGTGCAAGCAAAGTAATTTGGTAGGCAAAACGCGAAATTCTGAGCCTTAAGACCTTAAACATAAAGCCGAGAACAGAGAAGTGTGGCGTATACTCCATCGACAAGAGCGCGGCTCTTAAATAAGAAGAAGTGTTTCCATATCAGAAGGAAACACTATTGAGACTTAACGTTACGAGAATCAACCACCCAGTAGCTGGTGGTAGAAGTTTTAAAAAGACTATTGCATCAACGTAAACTCATTGCATATTGTAGACACCAGAAAATACTGCGCCATGCGCCACTTGAAGAGATAACTATTACAGATAACATATCATTCATACGATTGCATTTCGAGCAATAATATTTTCTGTCACTAAGTAAAGTTTGTGTTGCCGCTTTTTCACATTCGCCTTGAATGCGATTGGGAATTTTGTTGTGATTTTTGACGTCATAATGACATAAAATTAATTAACAGTAGAACTTTTACTTAAACTAAGTATTAAAATGAAAATACAAATCTGGTACAATGCGTCGAACTGAAGTTATGAGGCAGAAGGAGGAGCATTTAGTATACAATTAATATTAGCAAGAGTTTATATTAATTGTATTCTAATTTCTGTCACCTGTCCGAAGTCAGTTAAGTTTGTTATTGAACGTAGAATTTCCATTGAATTATAAAAGAATTTCCAAACTAATATAGGTCGCCGCGGAAGATCTCGACACGACTAATTTATAAATAAACAATGGTTCGTCTGTATTGGCAGAAGTCAGCGGATCATTGTCCTCTCTAGTTTTTTGTAGTCAATGGTTGTCATTGAACGGAATGGAATCTCAAGGTATGTATTGAAGAATGTAATGGCCATTTTAAGAACCGAAGATTTAATGAAGAAATATAAAGATATTTTTGGCTACTATCTAGAATCAGAAAGTTTATTTAGTTTTCAACAATAATATACAAAATAATGTCTCATGGGCTTTAAGGAAATACAATTTTATTTTTATTATAGAACCTATACTGATTGAACACCAGTTTTAATTATGGTCTCATGTGAGAAAGTATAAAATTAAAACTATACATTTGTATCAATAAATAAACATTGATCTATTTTGAGAACCATGTTAAAACTAGAATGGCGCCAGTGGTCGTTGGCAACGATCTTATTGTTACATTCGTCGTTGTCGCGATCATTATTAATATTCTGTGAATCAATGATTTCAATACGTTGATTCATGGTTATAAATATACTGGAAGAGAAAATAATGACAGAGTTGGCCCCAAAATGTTGCCCTGCGGAACTCCAAAATTCTTGAGTTGCTCTTATAGTTATTATTAATTTGTAAGAGATCAAAGATTGTGAATTTATAAGAGGAATGCCTCAACCACTTTCCATCATGATGGGCAATTTGCCTTTGCGTTATTGACTAGGATTTTTTCTCAGTTATTTGAAAGATCGCTTGTGTTTGATCCTTATCATCGAATCTCTATGACTTCAGCCGTCGCACTGTCCGCAATGCCCGTTCCGTTGAAATGACATGTCATTAATTATCTCCAGACATCCGAGATTTCTATTTTTTTAATTAAATATGTTTTGAAGAATTCAAGGAGAAATGTTCATCTTCAAAGTTTTGTTTATTGTTAGTAAAATTTACTTCTTATACATCGTGCGTTTTCAGTTTTCTTGTTGGACCAGTTTTTTTACGTTTAATTCTTTACAATATTTCACTTCATGTAATACACTTTCATCAGTTACTTATTTAACTTTTTTACCATCTTCTTCGTCCACCCCTTCTCCCTTTCTATTCTAAATCACCATACAAATCTAAAAATGTTCCTTATTTTCATACCCTTATCATCTATTGGTTACACAACTTTATTGCTTTCTGAAATATAATAAAGAGTATTGAGCCAGCCAAACTAGGTCGCAGGTCAGTCGTTCACCGATAGCCGTTAATTATGTCAATTCACTATTGATTTTATTGATTGCGTAAAATATTTTGTGAATGAGTAACTGCAATTGAATAATGAGGGAACGACGAACAAGATATATCTATATGACCATTCGAGGCAAATGGAGAGTTGAAATTTCTATTTCTAATTACGTTTTTGTATTTATAAAAAAATGTCAGTAATTTAACAACAGAGGCATTCAGCGTCCTATGTAGCTTGTATGTAGCGCGACAAAAACATCCAGATTTGGCGGGTCAGTTGGCAACTGTCCAGTTTATAGTAAACAGACCATAACATGCGGTTTTTTAGGTGTTTACAGAATTGCATACGAATGAAGTGGCTGGGTGGTTAGGGTGCACGCCCTCAAGCCCCAGGATCCAGCAAGGTCCCAGGTTCAAATCCTTCCCGTGCTTTATGAGTTTGTATACCAATCTGACTCGTGCATGGTAGTTTTCATCGCTTCCGGTGAAGGAAAACATCGTGAGAAAACCTGCACTCTGGTTGATGATTATATTGTCAGCTAGTGTGTGAAATGGAGGAGGCAATGGCAAACCACTCCATTAACATTGCCAAGATAGTCGTTATGTGTGTTTCACTCCATATAGTGACCACGACCCTCAGTCTTGCTTGAGGGATACGACTAAAAGAGGAGCGGAACAGAATCGCATACGATTTCGGTTTTTCTCTCTTTTCTTATACACACATGCCTTTCGTCTTTAAACTAGGGAGACAGTAATAACAGGTGGATGCGTAGCGATGGACGGGACGGCTTTTAGAGTGGATACCACGAGCTCACACCAGAGCACCAGGAAAGCTACTGACAAAATGGGTCGATGATATCCGGCGACACGCGGGCCCAGACTGGATGGCTAAGGCACGAGACCGCCAACGTTGGAGTCGAATGGGGGAGGCCTACATCCATACATGGATAAGGACTGATGATGATGAATAACATGTAATAACACTAAAGTTACGCGGTTTCGTTCCTGTGAATGCGACAGGATTTGGCGGTTGGGCTGGCAACCGTCCAAAAACCAGTTTTAGTAAACAAATCATACCATGCTGTTTTTACGTGTTTACAGGATTACATATAATTTCAAAGACTTTATTTCAGTAGCGAAGTCTTTAAGTGTGAATCATTGACGATTTTAGTATCTACAATTTTTTTATAAAAGTTTTTTTATTTTTAGGGAATCGTCTAAAACTTTTTACTCGTCTGGAGTGGGTGATACCATAACCAAATCTCTAGTTGACTACACTTAAGATGTTTAAGGAATCCCTGTCTCCTGATTCTAATGGCGTTGTTCATTAGCTCATTGGCAACCTTCCAGCTCCAACTGAATAACAGTAAATAATAAACAGTGATGGTGATGACGTTTCGCCTCATTGATGAATTTGTAACACCACGTAAACAAACATTAAATAAAGTATTTCAATATATTAAAAATATTATATTGTATAGTATCGTCGAGGAACGAAAATATTATCTATTCAATTTTTGTTCTACATTCAGAGACAAACACAACGACAATCAAACAACAATGTGAATCAAACGGCAACGCATCAGTTAGTTAGTTCTTAGGGTCATTGGTGTCTATGGACTGCGGTGATTGCTTACCATCAGGCAACCCGCATGCTCGTTTGCCTACTATTCTATATAAAAAAAAAACGAACGAACGTTACAGACTTTCCATAACTACCAATTTTGATAAATTCACTGAACTTTACATTTCTTGCAACATATTTATTTTTATTATTTGTTTTCAAACGTATTGCTATCACCACTTCGTACTTTGCACCTACAAGCAAGAAGCAATCTATTGCGATACTTTTATGTGTATTTGCATCTTTTATCTGTCGCACAATTATTTATTCTTTCTCGAAATCTTTATTATTTAGCTGACGCAATAAAAATAAAGTTTATTCGTTTCTTTTTGTACAAAAAATGGATCAGAGCGCTAAGTGAACCATATTTAATCAGTGTTAATCAAACTGGCGCTCTAAGAGGAATACCACGAAAAATCCCAACTGTATTTTAAAATTCGTAAGAACGGAACGCGCCTTTTCCCCCCTACCCCGCACACCGATTACCAACAATCAGTTGACAACGGCCGGCGACACGGTTTTTTTCATGTTTAATCTAATATTTTGTGTAAATACTTGTTTAATTCAACTCCATGTCACACAACTAATATTATAAATGCGAAAGTATGTTTGTTAATTTATTTGTTTTTTTGTTACCTCTTCACGCTTTATCTACTGAAGCAATCTTCCTGAAATTTCGCATACACATAGTTAGAAGTATTGAGAAGGACATAGGGACATAGGGTTTTATCCCGGGAAAAAGCACTGTCCCCATGGGAAATATACGCGGGCGAAGTCACGGGCAAAAGCTAATAATCAAAAGTAATTATAATATGTAAACAATTGATGTACAACATTTCCCATTGCGATGATATCATTTGTTGTAATGACTGTTAAAGTAAATACAATTATCTTAAGTACATAGAATTGAATATGAAAGCTGATGAAAGATGATAAATCGTATCTATGAATGTAAACATAAGGGTCCATTCATAATGTGTTTGGGAGTTAAATCCCTTTATACGATAGGAATACACTTTAGGAACAATTTAGAAACTAATTAAAAATATATAGGTACGTTTAGTAAAAGCGCGTTCACAAGGGTCAAGTTTATCCAATTAGTGGATAAACAAGAACCCTTGACAGCTGTCTGTTACCCCTGGTTACCCCCTCCAGTGCGGCGTTATTTTTAGAAACCCATTTCTGGGAAAATTTCCGAGTATTATTGGACAATTTCTGGGAAAATATTCCGAGTGGTATTCATGCTTGTAGACTATTTGATGACATTATTTTAAAATTTCTCGACAGCAAGTATGGTATATTCTCGAGAAAGACAATCATCGCTATATTTTAATCGTTAATAGTTAAAAATCTTTTGCATTTCCCTTCCGCAATACATGTCCTAGTCGTGCCAATGTATTTTATAATAACTTTTTTCTAACCAGTAACATGTTATTATCGCACGTAATTTCTCTTTCATATTTTGGTCAGTAATTCTAATAATTTCAGGATAATAATAGTGAAAATTGGCTTATATAACGAAATAAATTACATAAATAGTATTGCACAATATCCCCGACGCGACGGTCGTGGGAGGGTGAATCTCTAGTTCGATAGAGACTGTGACGTCACGTTGCGCGCGCATCCCTTCAGTCGGTCCATGTACGTCTGACCTTTACAAATACCTTATACCACAGACGCTATAAAGTTACAGACATGTCACTATAATGTTATGATGAAAAAGCTGGACTCACCAGACACAGGTTTTTATAAAACTTAATTGGTGAGCCCCTGCTAACTATGTATATATAAAGTTTAAAGAATAAACAATTTTTGAATTTTGGACTTTTTTGAATGTTGTATGTTATAGATGTCACTATTTGAGTCGGAAAATTCTCTACCTGGGGGCCGATTCCACTAATTACAAACGTAAATGTCGTGTTTCAATTGTGTCTCAAGATCCAAGGAAATTGAAATAAAGTGCCAAGATCTCTGTAAGACTTCTATGTTTTATTTCGATTTATTTAGCCTTTGAGACACAACTGAGGCACGACATCTACGTTTGTAATGTGTAGAATCAAGGGCCAGGTATAAAGGCCATTTGTAAGGTGTTGATTGCAAATTAAAGTATAATAATAAATTATTCATTCATACTGCCTAGAAGTCAGTTTCAGGATTTAGTGTGATTACTGGCTACAAATTACCAGTGATAAATAATATACCTGCCAGTTATTTTTTTATTAAGAAAGTTTTTCTTTCTTTAATTCTTTCTTCTGTTTGTTACGCCTGCTATCCTCAGTCAGATTTCTTTTGATTGAAAATTCTGACTCCTTTGTAGACGACAATAAAAGAAACATTGCTCTCTTTAAAATGATGTTATTCGTCTATCTATGGTTTATTATACGAAATAAAATAAGATGGAGTGTCTCTGGCAGCTTTATTGTTGCACCAGATTTAAGATTATGTTCATTAATTAAACATAATAAAACGATATCTCGCAGACATTTACTTAAGACGTAAATAAATTAAGTAAACAGTTTTTTATGCTGTTTAATTTATGTTAGTGGCACAGTTTACTAAACCCCTATTTATTATAATTACTTAATTTAAAGAATTTACCAACTAATAACTGGAAAAAATCTTAACAATATATGCATCAATGGTCAGCAGTGGTCGTTCCGAAATGCTAGTAGTTTGTAGCTTTGAGATTTATAATATAATATGATATATAATTCGTTTTCGTGCCTTTTTTGCAGGCCAAGTTTCAATAAAATATTTTGACTTTGACATCCCATTAGAAAATCTAAATATTTCGATTTTTCTCGACTGAGAGTTTTGTGTGTATTACCCGAAATAATTAATAAACTCACTAGGAATAATGTATTTAATTTCGTAATTGTTATAAAATCTTCTTCTTTTCAGAGACACTCACCAAATCGACTTGCCGCCTTTTGGCCGCTACGCCACAGGCATTTTTTTCTTGGACAAACTCCACCACCAGGAGATTGAGAAGAAATTCCAGGAGTTGGCTGAAAGCCTCGATCTTCGAGTGATCTGCTGGAGGACCGTGCCGACCAATAACGCATCTATTGGTAAGATAATAAAGCTTATTTTCGTATAAATTTATTTAAAAAAAGGACATTGCGTTGCATGCAATTGAAAAAACAAACATAAAATTAACATCATTTTAGTTTTTAAATTATTTTCTGTGTTCACGATTCGCAAGGGTTCATACCTGTCCTATGAGTGATTGTTGTTGTTACATAATGAAAATCATGCTATTGTAGTTGTGCCGCTTCTATGAGAGTTACGGTTCTGCGATTTCTTTGCGACTATCATTGCAGGTTACACGTAGTTCGGTCGAATGGGTCGACGCGGTCATGCGATGCTTGACCATATGGTTTGTTCAATTTAACATCTGATCATGCTGCGTTAAAATCACTCTTAACGTCATATATTTTGTAATACTTATAAGCCAGGAGCTTCGCTCCCTTGAGTATTGATAAGTTTTCATTAAAAAATTCCTTTAATATACCCAAAAAACAAAACAAAATTATCCAGGCGTTCACAACACCTTCATCATTCGATTTTGTCTTTATATACTGTAGAGATTTGAGTGATTTTAGCGCAGGTTTAGTACCAATAAGTATTATAAGCATTGGTTTCTCATTTAAAGATATTTTTATGTATGTTTAACGAACGTAATGAATTATATTCTGTCAATTTAAAACGATTACGATACGGACGACGTTTAAATGGAAATTTATTGTTTTGACGTAGAAATGTTTAAAGTAAAATATCGAATTGGTTTCTCCTTGAGTCGGTCGTATCGTCAATCGTTATGACATATAAAATAATCATTAGGTAAAACGTAATATCGTTGTGGTTAACTAAAATTCAACTGTATCGTAATCGGCATAAGGTTCATTAACGTTTGGCATGTATAAATTAGTTTTCATGCAGTATTTTTTAATGAATCTTAGGCTATAGTAAAAACAATGGTTTTAGGATTTGTCTAACACGCTTAGATGGTAATTTCATTTGTAAAAACAACCGCCAATAGCTTGTCATTAAAACATTCATAAATGCTTCATTAGATTAACACATTCAAATATTTTACCGAAGTGGGCCACTTTTCTTTTAATTGCTAAATTTCAAAACGCATTTATGATGTTTGTGTACGATATATCACATATATTACCATTCTCATAGCTACCATCGAAGTGTAAAATTAGTATCATGAGGTGTGCAGTAAATAAGATAATTAGTTTACCTCCCCTTGGTTAGTAATGTAAAGTTAGTAATAGCCTATTTTCGGTGGCTTTCAGGTCAAGTGGCTCGTAATTCGGAGCCCTTTATGCGTCAAGTGTTTGTAACCGGAGATTTCGAAGACAACCAACTGTCCAGACAGGTGAGAAACGCCAAGAGGGAGACAACATATCAACACATAGAATAAGAAAGAGATGGAGTATGAATTTGCAATTCGCATTGCGAATTCAAACTCTAAACAAATAAAGGAAAGGCACTCTCGGAGGATTTTTTTTCAGATCGTTGTGACTTTCGCGAGGCGGGTCGTGGATCAACGGTGCAAACGTAAAATCATACACCCTTTAGTTAACCCCTAGCGCAGTGGCGTAACTACAGGGTGGCAAGTCGGCAAAATGCCACGGGCCCCGGTCAGAGGAGAATTTCAACTCCAATCATTTATTATTACACATTTAGTAAAAAAATAGTTTTGTCTTTAATTTATTAAGTTACATACTAAATCGCATACACAAGTATAAATATTATAAAATAAAATAAAAATACTATTATTGTTGGTTCAGCTTCTTTATATTTTGGGTATCCGAATGAATTTGCCCCGGGCGTCGCGGTATAGTTACGCCACTGCCCTAGCGTGTGGCTTGCGGGCCGTATGTGGACTGTATGTGTGTTCCCAGGTATTCGTGCTGAGGAAGCGCGCGTCTCATGAGCTGGTCGTGCCCGGAGCAAGGTTCTACATTTGCAGTCTCTCGCTGAAAACTGTTGTTTACAAGGGATTGCTCACTTCTAATCAGCTATGGGTGAGTTACGATTTTATTTGCCGTCACCGTACCGTCACATATTAGGCCCGATGCAGACGACAGACTATCCGTGACGCACTTTTTAGTCTGTGAAAATAGAAACTATGCAATTATACGCAGTAACGCACACGACGCGCAGACCTTTTCCATAGTTGACGGCAGACTCGATAGGACAAAAAGTGCGTCGTCTGCGTCGGGCCATATTCATAAAAAGTTAACTTAATATATATTTACTATGCAAATAAACGATAGATTGATTTATTTAACGAACACTCACCCACTTTAGAGAAATTTTGTCTTGTCCCTATCTCTTTTTCTATTTCCAATATTTTAGATTGAAATGAGATATTAATTATTGTTAACTGATTGTAACTTATTTTTGATCACTGCAAAAAATCGAACTTGGATACAGAATTATTTTGCGAAGGTCGTTTCCAAATGTCATTCAACTTTTAGTAGGACTTTGAGACTTGATAGATTGTCATGTTTATGAACAAAAATCTGTTGTCAACCAAAATAATTCCCACAGGAATACTTCAAGGACCTGGGCAACCAAGCGTTCACCACGTACCTGGCGCTGGTGCACACTCGGTTCTCCACCAACACCTTCCCCAGCTGGGAAAGAGCACATCCTTTGAGGTGAGACTACGGAATAAACTAATATGACAAAGAGAACATCCAGTAGGACAAATGAAATAAAATTAATTAATTGAATTGATTTATATAGGTAGTTTTTTTATGTGGTATCTCGTGGTCCTACCAGTAGGACAAATTTGGTAGCTTACGGGATACCACATTTGATTGCTAAAAAACTACTTGATAGCTAACTTCTTAGCTGAAACTTGGCTTCTCATAGTTAAACCGCTGTAAGCTTGACCCTCTGATGGGTTATCTACACCCTTAAAGTAGTAAGTCGTAAAGTCTACAATCGTAGAACAAGTTTACTGCTGTCAAAGTATAGTTTACGATAGGCATGATACCTTTGACCATGAGAAACTCATATTAATGCGTTCTCACGGGATAGTATTTGCCACGGCAATAAAGCTAATTCATCAAATGTATTATTTCAAAATACATGGTTTGAAAATATTTTTTACCCAATATACGACGACCCAAAAGCGTTCTGAAGATGCCCTAATAGAAGAGCCGACCCCAGAGTGGAAATGGAAGACAGAACAAGTGAGAGAGGAAGAGATTGTTAGAAAATATTTTTTCTTATTATTTGCAGAGTTCTTGCCCACAATGGCGAAATAAATACATTACGAGGTAACGTCAACCTGATGAAGGCTCGCGAGGGCGTCATGAAGAGCGAGCAATTTGGAGAGGGTACGTGTATTATTTACTTTATTTATGTACTAGCTTTTGCCCGCGTGAATTTCCCACGGAAACAGTGTTTTTTTCCCGGGATGAAAGGTACCCTATGTCTTTCTCAGTGCTTCTAACTATGTGTATACGAAATTTCAGGGAGTTTAGTTCAGTAGATAAAGCGTGAAGAGGTAACAAACAAACAAATAAATAAATAAACATACAAACTCACTTTCGCATTTATAATATTAGTTAGGATTGGGATAGGATAACCTAAACGTTTTTCATTAACAATGTTAAAGTTACATGTTTGGTTTCTCGCTATTTCTCAACATTTTCTTTGCTTTAAAGATTCTTTGAGATTATATTTTTTTATCCATCTCAGTGGTTTCTCGCTATTTCTCAATGATATCTCAAAATTTTATTTGATCTAAATGTTCGTTGAGGTGGTATATTTTATCCATCCGATAGGTACAGTTTTAGTATTGCAATCTGTAAAGTATGCAAAAGTCTAACAAGTTATGATCAGTCCAAGCCATTGCCATCAGATGCTGTTTGTTTCTCAGCTTATTTCTTATGGTAGGACATTTTAAGAAAAGAGCATTTTGAGAAAGGGTATTTAAGAGAAAAGGACATAACGCGCTGAAACTAGTAATGTTTCTCATTACTATATCATAACCAATTCCTATTCTTTCCAGAACTGAAGAAACTATACCCAGTAGTGGAGCCGAACCTCTCAGACTCTGGGTCAGCTGATTGCGTGCTCGAATTCCTACTACACTGCGGCCAGCGGTCGCTACCTGAAGCTGTTATGACTATGGTGCCTGAAGCTTGGCAGAATGACCCCACCATGCCGAAGGAGAAGCGTGACTACTATCAGGTAATAATGAACTTTATGACCATGGCCGTAAGTACAGAATTGCTTGTACATCGGTGCTGAATCAACTAGAGAGTTCTTTAGTAACTCGATACATGCCAGTTCCCATTGATGATCGCTCCCTGCCTGAAGCTGTCATGACCATGGTGCCTGAAGCTTGGCAGAATGACCCACCATGCCGAAGGAGAAGCGTGACTACTATCAGGTAATAATGAACTTTATGACCATGGCCGTATGTACACAATTGCTTGACGCAGAATCAAATCGTTTATAGTATTTTTGTGCTACAAGAAATTCTTTCTTTTTCAGTGGGCCTCGACAGCTATGGAGCCGTGGGATGGACCGGCTTTGGTATCTTTCACCGATGGACGATACATTGGTAAGTCTGCTGAAGACTTTTTATTTATTTGTGCCTGTAAACAGTACCTATCTGTGTAAAAATAAAATAGATGTTTTACATTTCAAAGAAATAACTCTGTATTTTTTATATAAATTGCATAATAAACCTAAACAATACATGCCAGAAAATGTCATTCAATTCTTGCATGAAAAATTTGACTACGCAAATACGTGCAATTCTTGAAGCAAGTCGCTAAAAAATGGTACGTGCCCATACAAATCTGTGTTTCAAAAATCGAATGCAATAATTGCCTTAACAATTGTATACGTGTAAACAGAACACAAAGGCAATTATTGTATGTCAAGATTTGCATTCAATAATTGTATTCAAGTTTCTTATTTATAACACCATGTAAACAGTTGCTTTCAATTATTGAAAGTCAATTCTTGCACTGCAATTATTGCATTCAATTATTGCTATTCAATTATTTGAATGTTCAAAAACTTGCACCGTCTAAATGGCCCTTTAGAATTGCTCTAAGGAGTGAGCTAGACGCACATATACAAGTTTCGCACGCGGCGCGTAGCGTCGGTGTTTTCAGAGCATTAAGGCCCATTTAGACAGTGCATTTCTTTGTTCATCTCTCTCTCTCTCTCTCTCAGCCGAAAGACGTCCACTGCTGGACAAAGGCCTCCCCAAGGATTTCCATAACGACCGGTCCTGCGCTGCCCGCATCCATGCGCATCCCGCGACCTTCACCAGGTCGTCGGTCCACCGAGTGGGAGGCCTGCCAACACTACGTTTTTCTTTGTTCATACAAGAGCAATAATTGCAGTGCACAAATTGACTTTCAATAATTGCAAGCAATTGTTGTTTAGACCATGCAAGCAAATTATTTCTACAATTTAATTGTTTGCAACAAACAATTTAAAAAAAATAAGTTTAATTAAGTTTGTTTAATTGTTTCAATTGGTTGCCTGGAACACTACTCTCTTTTTTTTAGTTTTAAGTTAATACCGTACCGTTAAACCGTCTAAATGGGCCTTAAGAGATGTTTATTTTATTCCAGGCGCCATATTGGACAGGAACGGCCTACGACCGTCTCGCTTCTACGTGACCAGCGAGAATATACTGGTGATGGCGTCTGAAGTCGGCGTGTACGATGTGGACCCTGAAAAAGTTATACTAAAGGTTGCTTATTGTTTTTCAATCTTGCTCATTTTTGTGGTGTCTTTGCATTCTAGTTTCTTGGTATATTAATATTGCAAGTATATATAATCAAATCATATTTTTTATTTATCTATACCCGCTTGCTCTTTTGTTATAAAAAAATATATATATTGCAAGCCAAATTTGTCCTGATTTTGAACTGAAATTTTGCAATGAAAGTTCAATACTATAATAAAGCTGGTCTGCTGAAAGAGCCTAAGTATCAGAAATAAACTAACACAAACCTATTCAGCACTGCCCCTAGATGGCGGTAGTTGTGAAGTCATATCATTATGCCTATAAGCGACTGGAGAAAAATCTGACACCAGTGCTATCAACTAGTGGCTCTGTGAGCTGTAGACCTCGCGAACTTATAGAGATTGCATATCGAATGTAAGAGCCATAAAATTCAAAGGCGCTTAGGCCCCTTGTGCCAACACCGCCATTAAATTAATTTACTGTGTAAATGGGCTCATGATGTAGGATTGGTTCTAAATGCAGAAAAGACTAAAATAATGTACATTAGTTCTAGTCATAATAGAATCAACACTAATATTTCCCTAAAAGCACATAGTCATTCTTGCCTTCATAAGCCTAGCAATCTTAACTGTAAATGTCTCAAAATAGATTTAGTAGATAAACAAAAATATTTAGGCCTGATGATTGATAGCCGCATTAATTGGAAAAACCATATTGATTACATTTGTGATAGGTTAAGAGCTTTACTAGCAAAATTCACGATACTTAAAAATAAAATTCCCTTCTCAGTTCGTTTATCTTTATACAAGGCGCTGGCAGAACCTATAATTGATTATGGACTTAGTAGCTATGGACGCACCTTTAAAACACACGTTGACCTTATATTTCATCTTCAAATAAGACTACTTAAAACTGTTGTACCACATAAAATAAAAGAAAAATATAAGGACAATTATAATAAATTATTTTCTTTCTGCAATGTCATGACCGTACATAATAAAATAAGATATGCCTTACTTAAGGAACATTTTTTTGACACATCATTGCACAAACCAATGAATTTTTCAAAAAACACAAGACCCAAAAAAAAGACACTACTGCTCCCTTCTTTTAACAACCTTTATGGTAAAAGACGCCTTCAATATGTTATACCTCAATTAATAAATGAACTGCCAAATGAAATTACAGATAAACTTACCAATAAAAATATAAAAAATAATTTGAAACGATTTCTCGTAAATGAATCATCCTGTTAATACAACCCACACGCACACTACTCGTCCGTTGTCGCGCGAATGCCGGTGTGCAGATAAATATGCCCACCGTCATTTTTGTGTGTGATCAAAGTGTGTTGTAGTTCGAGTCGAATGCAAAATGTTAAATTATAGTTTTATATATAGATTTAAGTAAGTGTGTAAAATCAATAATTATTTGTATTTAAGATCGAATAGATATACACACAAATCTATTAAGATTTTTGTATATCCTTTGTTAATTATAAATTGTTTGTAAATTTAAGAATAAATGAAAATGGAAAATGGAAAAAAAAATCCAAAAAATGGTTCGATCGACATAATATTTATCGAACCTGCTCCCAAAATTTTACTGGAATCTGTAGAGAAATGCGACCTCTAGAGGATAGCACACATATTTACCAAAGCACTTTTGGCCAAGCTGAAACGGAGACCTCGCTCGCTTCGCCGCTCAATCAATAAGAACTTAATAAAAACACGCTTGATAAGAAATAAATCTTGCCTAAAATGTAATTTCTAACAATACTTGTTACAGAGTCGTCTAAAGCCCGGCCGTATGTTGCTGGTGGACACTGAAGATAAGAAGATAATCCAGGATGTGGAACTCAAGTTGCATATAGCCAAGAGCCGCCCGCACTCTGATTGGCTGAGAGAACAGGTGATATATCAACTTTCTTTCTTTTTTTTATTCTTTTATTTACCTTTACCTACTTTTACTTGGTGTCGGTATTGGGCTGCTATTCGTCCGGGTTTCCCCGGATTTGTCCTATTTTGTAGTCCGGATGAGGTTTTTAAAAAGTGTCCGGGTCAAACCCGGGAAGGGATTTTTTTTTAAGAAGTCTTGGTAAAAACGTTAATTAATGTCCGCAGTTTTTGAAGTTGTGTGTCCTGGGTCTGTAATTTAGCTGATGGCCCTATATTGGCACAGTATCTCAGCTCTCTTTATTTGACTCAATTGGTTGTCATTCGTTTGATACTCCCTTCCTATCCTACTCATGCATATCTTTGATACAATCCATCCAACTGTTTTTGGGTCTTCCTCTATTTTTCGTCTCTTTATTGTGATATGATTTTCGTTCGTAAAACATCAACCATTTTTTTTTTGTAGCTATAACATGTTCCATTGCTGGGCAAAAGACTCCCCGCTCTGTGTCCCTATCTCTGGTCTTTTCTATACATTCAACCATTAATTCATTGTATGTAACTGTATTTTTATGTATTGTGCATTATTTATGTATTGTATGTGGAATTTCTTATATAAAGGTTTTATTTATTGTGTATTTGATTCGGTCTTTGGTGCTGCTTTTTTTCGTCACACTGCATTTATTATTGCACGATTTTGTTTTGTGGAATGCAACAATGTCTATGGTATAAGTTTTGTATCATTATATTTTATGTTTCATATTGATATTTTTTTCACATGGGAATGGTATACATTGGTATTTTTAACATACGGGAAATATTAAGGTATATTAATGTAACTGTATGTCCATATGTGTCGCATCATTTCACAAAATTTATCATTATCATAACTAAATGTCCAAATTTCTCTTTTTATGCTACGAATGATCTGGCGTTGGGATAACATACCTATAACAATCAGATGGTGAGTGCTGGAGGGTTTTTAAATAGCTTTAAAATAATAATAACATTTTGGAACTAAACGACAAACTACCTTTAGCAACGAGTGACAGATTCGCGCCATTTTTGAGTGTATTTGGTGCGCTTCATTAAAAAACATGCAGTTTGATTTACTAATAAGTGTGTTCGTATTTGGTAGTAACGCGCATTTTTAACGCTTTGTCTAAAAATATAATATTATTGAATTATTAAAAAGTATTGTTAAGTGTTTTTTTTTGTATGAGATATACCAAAATCGGTACACTACTTGAGTTAGGTTTACCTATTTGAATTAAAAACCAAAATAGACAGATGTATTGTAGTGTTTAATACTCTTTGTAGCCTCTACATTAAAAATAAATACAGTCTGTTGCCATCACAGATATAGGAACATAATGTTCGTATATCTGTGGTTGCCATACACCTTGTTTACTTCATGGTGTAAACAATGCAGATGGCATATCATTTTACAGCAGTTCGATCCTCCAAAGAAAGTTACGAGTTGTTTACTTAAAATCATGAATTTTAATTGCTAATATTTTTTTTCCATAATATTACTACCAACTTTAAGTACGATGTCTATTCCAGATCACAATGGAGGATATACACAAATCGATGGCCAATGAGGTAGCTCCAGTGAACGGTGTACAAAATGGCGCCATTTCCGGTTTGTCCGACAAAAGGCTGGCTCTTTTCGGTTATACCATAGAGTCGATCAATATGCTGCTGTTGCCGATGATTCAGAACAAGTGAGTTTTTCATTCTATCTCTTTCTCTCTCCTTCTTATTCCTTTTAAGTATGAAATCTTTATTTATTTTTGAATTTTTGGAGTACTCAAGTACTCTCATATATAAATTAGATATCGTGAAAAATCCATTCCATTCAATTTATTCCAAATAAGTATTGAATGGCTTTCTACACTTTAATTGATTTTCAACTTCATTAAAATGTGTTAAATCAAATACCGACCTTACTCGTATAGTGGGTATATGTGTTAGGTGACGCATGCCTAATGCTTTCAATAGAAATTGGATATGGTGAAGATTTTCCATGTGCAGGATTAAAATGCGATAGCTCAGTTGGAAGAGCAAGGTCGTATAAAGACCTGGTCGCGGGTTCAAGTCCTGCTCGCATGGAGTTTTTTCACCATATCTAACCACATGTAAAATAATATCAATCAATTTATCAGGCCTGCTTATTCCATACACGCCTGGGGGTAGGCCCAGTAGACTTTGGATTTCCACTTACTACGATCCCTATTTTTTCTCTTCGCCTGTAATTCTTTTATTAAATATTTATCAATTAACTTTGGCTTTTGCCCAACAGTGGGACACTAAGGTAGAAAACAATAATTAACTTTGGTTATAATTTATCGACCGCACTTTGACTTCCAAGGAGATATTAGGAGCACACATAACCGTCGAGAATGTATGAAGCGAGAGAGGTCAGTAGGGATCGTATCAAGTGGAAATCGCTAGTCTCTGTCTAGGCACAACTACGTACAGAAACGAAGCTCCCTGCCCCTCCCGCAATATAGCGTACCCCGCACTTCTCCCCCGTTCGTTTGCGGATCGGGACGTTATGACTATGAAAACGCACACATTGACGTGTTACTAACGTGTTCACGGATATACAGTTTCATTTGTAGTAGTAGTAAGTATATTTGACGCGCCGTTTCTATGAAGTGCCCTCTCTGTGGCCTAGGAGAAAAGGCATTATAATATGTATGTAATAATTTATCGATGTTTTCCAGAAAAGAGGCACTGGGCAGTATGGGCAATGATGCCCCTCTAGCGTGCCTGTCGCGTTTCCAGCCGCTGCCCTACGATTACTTCAAGCAGCTATTCGCGCAGGTCACCAACCCCCCCATCGACCCCTTCAGGTAAACAGTAATCATAATCTTTATTTTTCTTCGTTGTATATCAAAAAATCAACCTTATGTCATGTTAATCCCACTAATATTCTAAATGCGAAAGTTTGCATGTGATTTTGTGAGGATGTTTGTTACTCAATCACGCAAAATCTACGGCACGGATTTCGATGAAATTTGGTACATGGGTAGAAAAATACCGGAAATACCACATAGGGTACTTTTTATCCCAAAAGTCCCACGGGAGCGAAGCCCCGGGGCGCAGCTAGTTGAAACATATTTTTTCTCGAATCTGTCAAAGTTACAAACTAATAAAACAGATGAACAAAAATATGCGTTAAAAATAACAAAATATCCTTTCCCCAGGGAGCGTATAGTGATGTCAATGCTGTGTCCCATCGGTCCAACGGCCAACATTCTGCAGCCGAGTGCTGAGTTCGTACATAGATTGTTCCTGAAGCAACCCATCCTGTCTCTACCCGACCTTGATGCTCTGAAGAGGACCAACCATCGTGGTTGGAAGGTAAGTTGATACAGTATCATGTATTTTCTTGTTTACCCCTTACGGGATAGATAGTCAAGAGTTGAATTCATTACGCCCGCACGCTTTTTACTTTACAGTACTGCGCAATAACCCGTAACGTAATGATCAACATAGAACACTTGTATCATAATGGATCATTATATTACAAGTGCGCTGCACGCGCCGCGATTCGATGTCAGCGGCGCTTTGCCGGCGCGCCCATAGTTAGAGCCTTCATTTTATGAAAGCGTGTAACACCTTACGAAATACATATATATGTTACTGTAAAAGCTCGAACTACGGGTAATTCTAAGATTTAGGAGTAAGTCTTAGGATTTACCGACATAAGTTTGTAAATGTAAGCATTTATAAAAATGGGACTATTTTTCGGGCTTTTACTAATAGAATTTTGTACATGTACATAGGTTTTACCACTGACGGCTGGTAAATGTTGGTTTTGGGAATAAAACAAAGAGTAATTCTTCCCTCAAGTCTTTCCGGGTGGTCATAAAAAAAAATAACCTGAACCTACCTTCTTTTCCGCCCTCAAAGTCTTTCCGAGCGGTCATAAAAAAATAACCTAAATCTTATCTATCAGTCATTTACCGTGCCCTTAATGTAAATCCTGAGAGTTACCAAGCGAATGGTGGTAAAAGTGCGAATCGCAAAACTGTTCGGGCTTTTACCATTAAGAGTTGGTAAATCTTAGGTTTTACTCAAAAATCTTAGGATTTACCGTATTTCGAGCTTTTACAGTAACATATATATATGCTTGAATAAAATGTTCGTCATAATGTTGATTCAGTGGAATACAGTTGTTTAACTTAAAAAGGCTTTATTTTCATTCTGATTTCACACCTCACTTTTGTTGTCGAATTTACTATTTTATTTTTTATTAATCTCCTTTAAATTTATCTAATGTAAAAAGTGATCTATAATAAAATTAATAAGTTGTTTTTTAGTAGAAGAGAATCCATTACTGATTATATCGATATACCCAGGCGCGCGTAATCGATTGCACATTCGACCACATGGACGGCCCGCTGGGGCTGGAGGCAGCCCTGACGCGCGTCGCGTCCGAAGCACACATGGCGGCCACGCAGGGCTACCAACTGATAGTTCTCTCCGACAGAGCGGCTGGACCTACTAGGGTGCCCGTCTCCTTGCTGCTCGCTCTTGGTAATTATACTATTATTCATTTATTTACCTAGAATTTTGATTATACTTGGGATGAGTAACTATTTTTTTTTTGATAAAAATATGCTATTTGCCCTTAGTAATGTCATTATTTATCATCATCGTATATAATGGAAATCATCATCCCACGGGAGCGAGATCTGGAGTGCGGAGAATAATCACCTTACTTGGGGCGAAAAACCTATTTTTGTCTTTTAGTTTGGGGCGAGAAACTAATTATTAAAAATATCAAAATCTGCGCTTATTCATAGATATATGTGTTCTGTATTTCAAAACTTTTCTGGAGGAAAGTACTCTGACCGAAATTTGTAAAATTATCCGATCTTAAAATTAAGTAAAATTGTCGGAAACGCACGTGGAAAACTTCTGAAGAAAGATTTTCTCGAGTGTTATTTTTTATTTATGAAGTTTGAAAACATAACTTTTATTATAGGTGCGGCACACCACCACCTGATCGAGACCCGCCAGCGCATGAAAGTGGGCATTCTAGTGGAGACTGCGGAGGCCAGGGAAGTTCACCACATGTGCGTCCTTCTAGGTAAGTTTTATTTAGTTTAGTTATATTTCTTTCGTGTACATAAATTATGAAATAAATTTCGTATCCTTTAGATCCCATTGATTTTGGGAAGATGATAATCAAAAAAGCTCTCGACAAAAAATTTCATATAAATCAAGGAACACGTGTGCCAAGTTTCGTAAGGATCCATTCAGAAATGCGACCTCTATACAAACAACAAATTTTATGACAATAATTTAGTAAGGCCGCCATTCCTGTGTATATTCATGGTTAATGAGTTACGTACTACGTAGTTCGTTTAAATTCACCAAATCCTAAGCCTAATAAAAAAAACTTTTGACGCAGGTTACGGTGCCGACGCAATCTGCCCGTACTTGGCCTTCGAACTGGCCTTTGCCCTTCGCAACGACAGCCTAGTCGACTCTACACTCACCGACGAGGACATATACTTGGCCTACCAGACGGCCATCGAAACTGGCCTGTCCAAGGTCATGGCCAAAATGGGGATCAGTACCCTACAGTCGTACAAAGGAGCGCAGATATTCGAGGCTGTGGGCCTCAATGAAGAGGTGATTGATAAGTGCTTCAGAGGAACCCAGTCTAGGATTGGTACGTATAAATAATGACTCATTTACTATTCTCATTGATGGCGCCTTTATTTACTTTTGGCTCATTGATGAGGACATCTGTGCCTACCAGACGGCCATCAAGACTGGCCTGTCGAAGGTCATGGCGAAAATGAGCATCAGTACCCTACAAAGGCGCACAGATATTTGAAGCGATGGGCCTCAATGAAGAGGTTTTTGATAAATGCTTCAAAGGAACCCAGTCCAGGATTGGTACGTATAAATAAATGGCTAGTTTATAAGGTCGGTTACTTATTGCGGCGACCGCATTCGGTTTACCCGAGTTGGGCTGTGTACAAATATTAAACTTTACTAGCATTGGCCCGGGATTTTGTTCCCGTGGGAAATTTGGGAAATCCTCTCATAATGCTCCCCTACACTTCCTAAGGAACCTACATGCCAAATTTCAGCTTCCAACGCCCAATAGTTTTGACTGTGTGTGGTTTGTCAGTCACTCAGTCAGTAACGAAAGAATTTTATACTGATAATGATAATAGATGATTGATTGATTGATATTCCTTGCAGGTGGTGTCAACTTTGAGATTCTGTCTAAAGAAATATTCGACAGACATTCATTTACCTACCGCGAAGCAGCCGACGCCCTCGTCTTGAGGTATATCAATTGAGCTAATTTAATGATAAGATTTACTCCTATTCTATACAAGTTTCTCGCGATCAAATACTGTACCTCAATAAATCTTTAAGGATTTGTTCAGTTACTATCAAAGTTTAAAACATGATAAATTTAAAATAATTATTCCGATTGTGCAAAGTTTTTATTTTAAAATGCGAGAAATAGCCGTTTCTCACGTTAGATAACATTTCTCTTCATTGATTGATTTGATTGAATTCATGTTCTAATCTCGGCTCTGACTTCTTTTTTCTAATGTGTTAGTATTTGTTTGTCAATCAATCGCACAAAATCTACTGGACGGATTTTAATGAAATTTATTACATGAGTAGAATATAACCTAGATTAGCACATAGGGTACTTTTCATCCTTAAATTCCCATGGAAGCAGAGCTCCAGGGCGCTGCTAGTAAAATAATATATAATGTTTGTTTTAGGAACCCGGGTCAGTACCACTGGCGCGCGGGCGGCGAGAAACATATCAACGATCCGATGTCTATAGCAAATTTGCAGGAAGCTGCCGTCAATAAGAGCACATCTGCTTATGACAAATTCAGGTTAGTACCTACTCTGAAATCGCCAATATTTTGTGGTGGATCGGAATTTAGAAAGTTTTGGTAAGTCGAGGAGTCAGTAATCGGACTCTTCTTCCTTATCGAGTGTAATATAACAAACACTGGTGTTGGACCATACTAAAGTTTCCAGAAGTCATCTTGTCATCTGATATCGTCTTTATGAGTACTGTCATCTAGCGACATTTGTCGTAAACACACAGCTATATAAATAATAGGATTCCTCACTATGTTTTCCCTCATCGGAAGCAAGTGGTGGTGGTAATTTTTTTTTTAAAGATGGGTTTGCTCTTGTCCCCAATCTTGCCCGAGGACAGAGATTAGGTTTACGGTGTAGCGAGCTTACTCAGAAGCAGCCTATTCACTCTGGTTTCGAAGAGAGTCAGGTTGTATGAAAAATGAACAGACAGATTGGTAAGCATACTCTCGTGACATGAGTAGGATTCGAACCTGAGACCTGACCAACCACAGAATAAGTAATAATTACTAACGTACAGAACGGCCACTCACCACCCCGCACTTCCTTGTAGACATCATTGATGTCACATCACTGACACTTGAACGAGGGTTGGTGCGTAATCTGCGCACTTTTCGCGCCATATTGCTTGAAAAACACGACTCTCAATCAGCTGGCCCTGCAAAATTTCACGCATACATTTGTGTTCAAACGTCATTTGCCTATGTAGTAATAAATTTGAGAGCGTTGTGTGGAGTATCCGGGGTGTGCTGCCGCTGGACGAGCCCATACCGCTGGCCGAGGTGGAACCGGCCTCGGAGATCGTCAAGCGGTTTGCCACAGGTACAGTCACTGGTGCGGCTGGACCAACCCATACCGCTGGCCGAGGTGGAACCGGCCTCGGAGATCGTCAAGCGGTTTGCCACAGGTACAGTCAGCATCTGCAGCTGCAGCTGGTGCGGCTGGACCAGCCCATACCGCTGGCCGAGGTGGAACCGGCCTCGGAGATCGTCAAGCGGTTTGCCACAGGTACAGTCAGCATCTGCAGCTGCAGCTGGTGCGGCTGGACCAACCCATACCGCTGGCCGAGGTGGAACCGGCCTCGGAGATCGTCAAGCGGTTTGCCACAGGTACAGTCAGCATCTGCAGCTGCAGCTGGTGCGGCTGGACCAGCCCATACCGCTGGCCGAGGTGGAACCGGCCTCGGAGATCGTCAAGCGGTTTGCCACAGGTACAGTCAGCATCTGCAGCTGCAGCTGGTGCGGCTGGACCAGCCCATACCGCTGGCCGAGGTGGAACCGGCCTCGGGAGATCGTCAAGCGGTTTGCCACAGGTACAGTCAGCATCTGCAGCTGCAGCTGGTGCGGCTGGACGAGCCCATACCGCTGGCCGAGGTGGAACCGGCCTCGGAGATCGTCAAGCGGTTTGCCACAGGTACAGTCAGCATCTGCAGCTGCAGCTGGTGCGGCTGGACCAGCCCATACCGCTGGCCGAGGTGGAACCGGCCTCGGAGATCGTCAAGCGGTTTGCCACAGGTACAGTCAGCATCTGCAGCTGCAGCTGGTGCGGCTGGACCAGCCCATACCGCTGGCCGAGGTGGAACCGGCCTCGGAGATCGTTAAGCGGTTTGCCACAGGTTGAGCAATGGCTTTTAATAAAAATCCATTCTTATTTATGCATCTTCATCAGGTTAAGCCAAAGTTTCATTTGATTCGTAGCGATACGATATCTAAATTCGTAATCGTTTCGACAGATGACAAAAACAATTTTCTTCCGTCATCAAAGCGAAAGCGAACGTCAAATGTATGGAAGTAAGCGATAAAACAGTTCGTTACTCTATGGTTTCGAATCATTTTCTCTATGAACTTGCGAAGACGATGGCGACCGACCACGTGATTTAGCGTGGCCTTATGTCATTCCATACATTTTGCGTTTTCGAAATTCGTTTTCGATTTAAAATTCTGACTTTGTCTAAAAGTCCAATTCAAATTTTATTTTATTAAACAATCACACTGTAAACGCTGTTGGTTGCAACTATATAACAGCGTTTACAGCAAGTAATACAGTTCAAGTCTTATTCTATAACAAGGTCAATAAAAAGGTTTCTCTTACTATTACATTCGTCGTATTTACAGTCGATTGATACTTGTGAAGAAAACGTTATGATTATGAGAATACACAAATAACACACATATTAAGAGTGACAATATAATAACAGCAACAAGCTAATTATTAAAATTAAAAAACACGACTGACAAGTTTTTACTAAAAAAGTACATACAAACATATAAGTTATATACATTTTTGAAATCGCCTTTTAAAGCCCTTCAATTTGATACCCCACTCGATAAGATTGATCAAATTTTATTTTTTTGGTCTGCTATTTATCACATATATAATCCGCCATTTTGTTTTTATGATGACGTCATACGCCTATGTCACTCGGAGGAATGCAAGGAATCTAAAAATACCTCTCACATCAAAATCTGTTAAGCCGTTCAGGACTTATGGTGGAATAAAGAAACTTACATACATACATACTTACATACTTACATACATACATGAACCCTGAAAACATAACACTCCTTTTTTGGTCAGTCGTGTAAAAAAATAAAATTGGAAAAAGTTAAATAATCTAAGCTATCAAGTGATTACAATTCGCATGTTTCTTTTGTGAAAATATCATTTAACATAGAGTTTTCGGCTCTTGGATAAATATTTGAATACAAATGTGTGTATTTGTTTGCGCAGGCGCAATGTCGTTCGGGTCCATATCTCTGGAAGCGCACACGTCGCTGGCCATCGCCATGAACCGCATCGGAGGGAAGTCTAACACCGGAGAGGGAGGGGAAAACGCTGACCGCTATCTAAATCAAGTAATATATCATTTCTTCATGAATTGTTACTTAAAGAATATTTAACCTACTGAGAAATTTCTTTAACAAGCTAATTATTTAAAAATAAAAAACACGACTGATAACTTACAGCCTACGTCACTCAGGGGAATGCAAGAATTCTAACAATACCTCTCACATCAAAATCTGTTAAGCCGTTCATAACTTATGGTGGAATAAAGAAACTTACATACATACATGAACCCTGAAAACATCTCTTTTTTTGGTCAGTCGTGTAAAAAGAATGTAAACAACGAAACAGTAGAACGAAAATTGACATAGCCGGTGCATTATATAGTGCACCTCTTTGTATTAGCTTCGTGACTGTGTCTATCTGTGGAGAGATAATATGCCTTAACGTACAATCGATGGCAGATAAACCTGATCCCCTTGAAATAGGATCCAGTTTTATCTGCCCCGACTGTATCATTTATCTATTTATTATTTTATTTAGGACCCCGAGTTCAACAAGCGTTCGGCCATCAAGCAAGTGGCATCGGGTCGGTTCGGTGTAACGGCCTCGTACCTCGCACACGCAGATGATTTACAAATCAAAATGGCGCAGGGGGCTAAACCAGGCGAGGGCGGAGAACTGCCTGGTAAGGAATGTGTATAGCTAGATCTTCTTAGAGTCTTCATGGCAATTAAATTAAATGGTTCTTGGCATATAAGTGGCCATATCAACCGTCCTGTGATTGGTCTCTTTGAGATCTTTACTGGGCACTACCTCATAACTCGCACACGCAGACGATTTACAAATCAAAACTGCGCAGGGGGCTAAACCAGGCGAGGGCGGAGAACTGCCTGGTAAGGAATGTGTATAGCTAGATTTTCTTAGAGTCTTCACGGCAATTAAATTAAATGGTTCTTGGCCAATAAGTGGCTAAAGAAACCGTCCTGTGATTGGTCTCTTTAAGATCTTTACTGGGCACGACCTCATACCTCGCACACGCAGACGATTTACAAATCAAAATGGCGCAGGGGGCTAAACCAGGCGAGGGCGGAGAACTGCCTGGTAAGGAATGTGTATAGCTAGATTTTCTTAGAGTCTTCACGGCAATTAAATTAAATGGTTCTTGGCCTATAAGTGGCCAAAGAAACCGTCCTGTGATTGGTCTCTTTAAGATCTTTACTGGGCACGACCTCATACCTCGCACACGCAGACGATTTACAAATCAAAATGGCGCAGGGGGCTAAACCAGGCGAGGGCGGAGAACTGCCTGGTAAGGAATATGTATACTTAGATCTTCTTTAGAGTCAAAAATTGCAATCTAATTAAATGGTTCTTGGCCTATAAGTAGTCATAGCAACCGTCCTGTAATTGATCTCTTTGAGATCCTCTACTGGGCACGGCCTCATACCTCGCATACGCAGACGATTTACAAATCAAAATGGCGCAGGGGGCTAAACCAGGCGAGGAGAACGGAGAACTGCCTGGTAAGGAATATTTATAGCTAGATCTTCGTCGAGACGAAAACTGCAATGTAATTAAATCGTTCTTGACCTATAAGTGGCCACAGCAACCGTCCTGTGATTGGCCTCTTTGCGATCATCTACTGGGCAAGAGTAATTTACATATATAAATCTTACGACCGCTCAAAGACCGAAAACGATTTTTGTTTTTTTGGCAAAATGGGTGTCGATGGATGGTTTTCGGTGATACTGATTACGAAAATGGTACTTCTTTTTTGGTCAAATTTGACAGTTTTTTTTTCATTATAGCAATATGGGTATCTTTTTCTGGGTTTTCGGGGGTGCTTCGTAGTCTGTGCTTATTACCATCAGAGAGCTGCCTGGTATGGATAGCAAGATATATAAACATAACTTGATATATAAATAGTTTGGCGTGACCTTTGTACCTGGTGCACGCGGATGACCTGCAAATCAAGACTCCGCCCCAAGGAGGTGAAATAGGTGGAAAACTAAATTCACGCAAGCGAAGCCGAGGGCAAACCTTTTATTTTATTATTTAAAACTATATTGCACAAAATTATAAAAAATGTTTACAAATGGTGGACTTAACGCCATGTCTTTCTCTACCAGTCAACCATTAGACCAAACAGAGGGTAGTAATGTAAAGCTTTAGTTCTTATGAATTTCTTTCAGATTTCTAATGTATTAAATTCTTTATCAGGCTACAAAGTGACAGAAGACATCGCCAAGACCCGTTGCTCAGTTCCCGGTGTGGGTCTTATCTCCCCTCCACCGCATCACGATATCTACTCCATTGAGGACTTGGCGGAACTCATCTATGATCTGAAGTGCGCCAACCCTAATGCCAGGATCTCTGTGAAGCTTGTGTCTGAAGTTGGCGTGGGTGTTGTGGCATCTGGAGTTGCAAAGGTAAGAAGATTCTTCCTATAAAGTTATATTTAAGACAAAACGATAGAAAACTTATAAAAAATCTCGTGATTGGTCGTATTTGTTGATTCTCTTGGTGCCCTGTCTTATCTCCACCGCGTCACGACATCTACTCTATTGAGGGCTTGGCGGCACTGATCTATGATCTAAAGTGCGCCAACCCTAATGCTAGGATCTCTGTGAAGTTGGCGTGGGTGTTGTCAAGGTAAGAAGGTTCTTCCTATAAAGTTCATATATTTTTTTAATGAGGATGAGGAAGGCTAGATACAGGGAGTCTTGGAAGAGTATGGAGGAGGCCTATGTCCGAAGACGGACAAAAGAAAGGTTGCAATGATGATGATGTTTTTTTTTTTAAATTATAAAAATCTTCTAAATAATCTCGTCTTCTTTTTTATCAAGTCTGTTATAGATAACGCTGGTGTCGGATTTTCATTTTTAGACATCTGACATGACTCGACAACTACCGCCATCTAGCGCCCGTTGTCGTATGCACACTAGTAAAGTGTGCAGGTTTCTTCGCGATGTTTTCTACCACCGAAAGCAAGTGGTCGTCTATGAAAACTACTAAAAATTCATGAGAGTCAAATTGGTATGAAAATTCACATGGCAGGAGTAGAATTCGAACCTTGGATCTTTCGACTACAGGCGGTCTTCTTAACCACTCGACCACCATCACTTCCTTCATCATTACAACCGCAAAATATCGACTGCTGGATAAAGGTCTCCCCCAAGATTTTGGGGGGATTTGCCATACTTCCTTATAAAGTTATTTTTCGGACTACAAGATCCTCTTTCGGTCGCTGAGCCATCGGAATATTTTTCAAATTTCACTTTGTCCCCAGGGCAAAGCGGAGCACATCGTGATATCCGGACACGACGGCGGTACAGGCGCCAGCAGCTGGACCGGCATCAAGTGCGCCGGCCTGCCGTGGGAGCTGGGGGTGGCCGAGACCCACCAGGTGCTGGTGCTGAACGACTTGCGATCCAGGTGACTGTACTAGTACATTGAACTTTGTGGTCCTTGATATACTCGCCTTTATTTATTGCAAGACTGACCAAAAAAGGAGTGTTGTGGTTGTTAATGGGCAGCGGTGATTACTTACCATCAGGTGACCCACTTGCTCGTTTGCCGCTCTATATAAAAAAAGGGTTAATGCATATATGTTTGTATGTATGTTTCTTTATTCCACCATAAGTCCTGAACGGCTTAACTGATTTTGATGTGAGAGGTATTTTTAGATTTCTTGCATACCTCGGAGTGACATTGACTATGTGAGCTGTCAGTCGTGTATTTTATTTTTTATTAATTTGTTAAACTTCTTTACAAAAAACATGCAAATGGCGAATTAAAGCTGGAGGCTGTTTCTACCAGTCAACCAAGTCAAGTCAGTCTTTATGTGTGTCTCTTTCAGTCAATTTTGAAACAAAATAATTTGGAATATGATTTTTTGTGTATCTTGGAGCCTTTGAAAGCGATGTACCTTACGGAGTAAGCCGCGTTTATCCTACTAATATTATAAATGGGAAAGTTCGGATATGCGTTTGTGAGGATGTTTGTTACTCAATCACGCAAAATCTACTGGACGGATTTCGATGAAATTTGGTATACGGGTAGAAAAATACCGGGTATATAATAGGGTACTTTTTACGAAATTCTTACTGGAGCGAAGCCCCGGGTGCGCGACTAGTTTTCCATATTTTCCTCTATGTTTCTCATAAACCGTTTTATTCCAGAGTGGTGGTACAAGCCGATGGCCAGATCAGGACCGGATTCGACGTGATGGTGGCAGCCCTACTCGGCGCTGACGAGTTCGGCTTCAGTACTGCGCCTCTGATTGCTTTAGGTACTTACACTTTATTTATTTATTGCATAAAGTTACAAAATTATGTACTAACTTAATTGTGGACTTAACACAACTTAAATTTTACGGTAAAAAAAATGGCTTCAAATTTGAGGTTACTGTTTACACACAAATGCAAATAGTGTTGATATAATTCAATTATTTGACTATTGGATTTCTAATACTTACATCTATGTGCTGAATAATTTGTGTCCAAAATAGAGTTATGTTAGCAGAGGATGCGTTTTTTTACAGCTAATTTTTCCATGGTACACTGTAAAAATGCACATTTTGTGCTACTTGTGATTACGCAGTATTGGCGTCTTAATTTCTTTCTTATAACCAGGATCTGATCGCAAAAATAGTTTAAAAAATAGCGATTTTCATATGGCATTTTGCTATCAGATCCTGGTAGACCTATATTTTTAAACATTCAATATAATTTTTCAGGCTGCACGATGATGCGCAAATGCCACCTGAACACGTGTCCGGTGGGCATCGCCACGCAGGACCCGGTACTACGCAAGAAGTTCGCGGGCAAACCTGAGCATGTCGTCAACTACTTGTTCATGTTGGCTGAGGAGGTATGTTTGCAGTGCTTTTCTCTATAAAAGTGAGTAAATAAAGAAACAAATTAGTATAAAAATAATATAAATAACTTGGGCGGTACTCTTGGTCATATTCATTAATATGACTGAAGAATACATTTTTATCGGTCATATAATATCACATTGTTTTTTTTTTTCCTTTAATTCTTAGACCCTAGCAAGCTAATTTTAATAATTGTTTCAGGTACGCCAACACATGGCCGAAGTGGGCGTCCGTCGTTTCCAAGAGCTTATCGGACGCACAGACTTACTGAAAGTGCGGGAAAACAACGAGAACCACAAAGCTCGGATGCTGAATCTCAGTTTGATCCTCAAGAATGCTTTACATATGCGGCCTGGAGTCAATATTGTTGGGGGATCTAAGACACAGGTGTGTATGTTTGTCTGTTTGTTCGTAATGTGTCAGGAAGTGCGAGAAAACAATGAGAACCACAAGGCTCGAATGTTGAATCTCAGTTTGATCCTCAAGAATACTTCACATATGCGACCTGGAGTCAATATTTTTGGAGGATCTAAGACACATGTTTTTTTTCTTTGTTAGTTTGTGTGTTAGTAATGTGAGAAAATAACAAGAAATATATGAGGATTTTGAATCTCAGTTTGATGATGTGGTTATTAGTGCGAGAAACCAATGAGAAACATTAATCAAGAATTCTCAACTTCAGTTTGTTTACTAAAATTATTACATGAACATTTTGCTGAAATAAAAGACAAGTATGATTTGATTTCTACTTTAATGTGATGGTTTTTCCAACAGGATTTCCAACTGGAGAAGCGACTGGACAACCAGCTGATAGAGAAATGCGCGGGAATCTTAGACGGTTCTCAGAAACACGTCGACATTAATATGCGCATTACGAATGAAGATCGCGCATTTACTTCCACCCTTTCTTACCACATTGCTATGTAAGTTATTAGATTAACAGTGTACGGGTGCTATAAGCAATGTGTAATTTTTTTTCAATTTTTTATTTTTATGTCCGAATCTGGTCTTATAGAAATTTTCCGTATTTTTCGTCATAAAATGCTGGTTAGAACAATGTTATTTTTGAAAATGTGTGTATTCGAACAAAACGTTAATTTCATGGGCTCCACCCAAAGAAAACCGGCTTCCTGGAAGGCCCTAGCGAAGATGGCGAGATGACTTAGATTCACACTGCAGAATGGTTATCAATAGCTCAGTATAGAGATAAATGGAGGGAGGAGAGGGAGGCCTTTGCCCAGCAGTGGGATCTAACAGGCTGAACAAAGTCAAAGTCAATTATTTTTATTTATATAGGCTTACTTCTGGACTGGAGCGGACTCGGTATCAATATCAACGGCGAGTACCTCACTCACCTTCGATTCGCTGACGATATCGTAGTCATGGCTGAGACCTTGGAAGACCTAGGCACAATGCTCGATGGCCTCTGTAGAGCCTCTCAACAAGTGGGTCTAAAAATGAACATGGATAAGACGAAAATCATGTCTAATATCCGTGTCGCACCCACTCCTCTAAAGGTTCTCTACACTCGAAGTTGTTGACAATTACGTATACCTGGGACAAACAGTTCAGTTAGGTAAGTCCAACTTCGAGAAAGAGGTCAACCGTCGAATCCAACTCGGCTGGGCAGCGTTCGGGAAGCTTCGCGATATCTTCTCGTCCAAAATACCGCAGTGTCTCAAGACTAGTCTTTGACCAGTTTTGCCAGTGATGACATACGGAACAGAGACGTGGTCGCTTACTATGGGCCTCATAAAAAGGCTCAAGGTCACTCAAAGGGCGATGGAGCGCGCTATGCTCGGAGTTTCCCTGCGTGATCGAATCAGAAATGAGGAGATCCGTAGGAGAACTAAAGTAACCGACATAGACAGAATTGCGAAATTTAAGTGGCGGTGGGCGGGGCACATAGCTCGTAGAACAAATAGCCGTTGGGGCAGAAAAGTTCTTGAGTGGCGACCAGGAACCGGAAAACCGGCTTACTGGCAGGCCTCTCCACTCGGTGGACCGACGACCTGGTGAAGGTCGCGGGTTGCGCATGGATGCGGGCAGCGCAGGACCGGTCGTTGTGGGAAATGGAGGGAGGCCTTTGTCCAGCAGTGGACGTCTTTCGGCTGAGAGAAGAGAAGAGATATAGGCTTAAAAATAGCACTTGTAGATCGTCACATTCTTGTTTTTTAGTTAGTTGACGTCATAAAATTACTTAAAGCTAAGGTTACCACCGCCTCCAAAGCGCAAGTGGAGAAGAGGCGGCGCAACAAACTCGGCGAATAATAATAATAATATAATTCGAACAGGAAATATGGCGATAGCGGTCTCCCAGACGGCACGTCCGTCGATATCAGCCTGGCAGGATCTGCGGGACAGAGCTTCTGTGCGTTTCTGAGTAAAGGGGTCACCGCCACGCTCGAAGGCGACGCCAATGATTACGTCGGTAAGTACGAGTCTACAAGGACTTTCATGTAATTACTAGCTTTTGTGGCTTCGCTAGCGTTAATTTCCCACGGGGACAGTGCTTTTTCCCGGGATAAAAGGTACCCTATGTCCTTCTCAGTAATTCTAACTATGTGTATGCGAAATTTCAGGAAGATTGGTTCATTAGACAAAGCGTGAAGAGGTAACAGATAAACTCACTTTCGCTTGATAATATGGTTATGATTTAAGAAGATGTCGATCCATATGTTACCTCTTTTACATGTTCTGTGGTTAACACCAGAGATGGGCAAATTTTTATTCGAATAATGCCCATCCCTGGTTTACACACTGTATGTTCACTGTATGTCTTCCTACCAGTTACTTAAGATACATAATAAAGTTTCCCCTATATCCCCTACTAGTGCCCCGCCCCGGCTTCGCTCAGGAGGTACATACATAAATTGTAGCCTATGCCACTCAGTTATAATGCAGCTGTCTTTTGGTAAAAGAATTTTTGAAATTGGTTTGGTAATTCTGGAGATTATCCTCTTTAAACAAACTTACAAACATCTTAATAATATTAGTATGATAATAGTAGATTAACCAAGGGCTGTATGACATCAATTGCATACGAGATTTTTGGCGCCTGAGCGAAGCGAAGGCGCTAATTAACCCGAGTATGCAATTGATGCTTACGCCCGAGATAAATACTCTGCTTTACATATCGATTATGAGGTAAGTAAACAACAAGACAGCAGGTTTCAATGAACATTTATTAAGAAGAAAAAAATGTGTATTTAATTAAAATAAATTGTCTAGATTCCGATTCGAGTAATTAATCGATACCGAGAAAAAAATATATTAACTTTTTAAAAATATTCTTCGTGCAGTATGAGTATGACAGTTCTTTTTTCAAATTCCAAAACCTATGCTGTAATGATAGTCATACACCCCGGGATTCAGGGGTGTAAGGGTGTACTTACAGAGCAAGAGATATGTAAAATGATTAATTCTTTATGCTACTAAGAAGGCATGCTGGATGTCTCTTATCGCCGATCATTATTATTTCGTTTGAGTATGTGTGACGTAGAATTTCTTCATACATATCTTCTCATCTTCAGACTTCCAAGTTTGAAGTCTGTATAAATAAATGTGCTAAATATGATAACTGTCCGCAGGAAAATGTCTCTCCGGTGGCACGGTGATCATCTACCCGCCGAAGAGTTCCCCGTTCGAATCCCATCTCAATGTCATTGTCGGCAAAGATTGGTTCAGTACGGCGATACCTCGGGCAGAGGTAACAAACAAATAAATGGAACAACAAACTCACTTTATTTATTAATTTAAGTTTTTATTAGTTAAGATTAAGATTAGCGTAAAGTTGAGGGCCTACCTGTAGTCTGTATTCAACTTCTGAAATCTACACGAAAACTAAAAGCTTGTATCAAAAGAGTACATGTCGCGTCATGTAAAATGGACGTTAGCGGTTAAGCTGCGCAGTAGGCGATATATCGGTCTATGCAGGGGGGCGGGTCTCGTCCGATGCGCGCGATTGGTTCGTCAGTCGTACTCGTGCGCAAATTTCACATCCTCTCACTTCCAGAAAGAAAGAACATTTATTTGAGAGACAGGTAGGTACATAAAAATACAGATGGACTTTCATTATAGTAGGTATCATTATGCTCTGTCTTTTAAGACTTACAAAATTTTAACTTAAAAATATTGATCATTAATATTGTCATTAAATTGAACATTCATTATTGTTGTCATAAAATTTCTATGACAAAAATTGTCAAATGACAAAAAATTTAAATGAATTTGTCTTCTAGAAAATCATCTATCTTATAATAATATTTTTCTATTAGTCGAGATGTCAAGCGTTTTCTGAAGGTTTTAGAGCTTCCAGCTTCCTTTTTATATGACGCGGCCTGTAATGATAGTAGACGACCTCCGTGGCCTCGGAGGTCCCGGGTTCGATCCCCGGTCAGGTCAAGATGGAAAATGATCTTTTTCAGATTGGCCTGGGTCTTGGATGTTTATCTATATAAGTATTTGTCATAAAATATAGTATCGTTGAGTTAGTATCCCATAACACAAGTCCCGAACTTACTTTGGGGCTAACTCAATCTGTGTGATTTGTCCGTACATATTTATTTATAGTAAACTAGCTTTTGCTCCGAAGCGGTGAATTTCCCAAGGGAACTGTGCTTTTTTCCGGGATGAAAGGTATGTTCTATGTCCTTCGAGTTCGTACTTCCAATCTGACTACGTGTATGCGAAGTTTCAGGAAGATTGGTTCAGTAGATAAAGCGTGAAGAGGTAACAAACAAACAAACATACTTTCGCATTTATAATATTAGTTAGGATACTTGTTTGTCCAGGGGTATAGCGTCGGAGCGTTTCTGCGTGCGTGACTCCGGCTGCGTGGCCGTGGCTTCGAGCCAGCTTCCTTTTTATATGATCGCGACCTGTAATGAGGAAATACGACTAAAGATACTTGTTTGTCCAGGGGCATAGCGTCAGAACGTTTCTGCGTGCGTAACTCTGGCTGCGTGGCCGTGGCCGAGGGCGCCGGGGACCACGGCTGCGAGTACATGACCGCGGGGACTGTGCTCATACTGGGGCTCACTGGCAGGAACTTCGCGGCTGGCATGAGCGGTTAGTAGATAATACGTTTATTTGTATCAGCTGAGACACATAACATAATTTAAAAATACATGCAAAAAGTGCCTAAGTATAGTGTCAAGGCTTCAACTAGGGACTCTTGAATAATAACAGATATTGTATGATAAGACTATAAGCAAAAAGTCAAAGTCAATTTTTTTTATTGAAACTTGGCCTTCAAAGAAGGCTCTTTTTTCACGTCGATAACTAATTATTTAATCATAATATATTATGTCTCAAAGCTACAAACTACTAGCAGTCTTGGTCGCTTAGCATGCCAGAGGGGCTATTCACTACATAACAAACGTATAGCCTGACCAGGAATATAAAAACCCTCGCCATGTTGCGGAAAAGCAATAGAACTAATTTCTTTTACTGGCAACAAGCTGGCTACTAATTTAAAAACCCAGCTGTCATTTCTCCTGTTAATGACTTTAAATCTAGGGCGGATCCAGTACATTTTTATTTCTGGGATGGGCACCGTTTTCCATTCTCAAGAATATTTCCGAGAAATATTGAGGAAGTTTCCGCTTGTTCTTTAAAAATTTCGAGAACGGCACGTCACTAATAGTGGCGGATTATTTTTTGGAAATAAACTTGTAAGAAACTATTACTACAATATCCTGTTATTTTTACAACTCGAATCTTAATTTGATATGTACTGTTATGGGACCTGCCTCCTCAGTATACAAGTACACAAAATAGCAGTCGGGGATCTTCTTTCAATAATGTTGCAATATGAAACGCATAAGTGCTGCCTCTAATTCAGGGTTTTTATATTTCTGGTCAGGCTTTAATATAAAGTACATGAAAAAGTGCCTAAATATAGGGTCAAAGCCTCAACTAGGGACTCTTAAATAATAACAGATATTGTATGATAAGACTGTATTTATTATAAGCAAACAAAGGATTTAAATAAAATATGCGTGTCATCAGCTGAGCTTAATAGGCAAAGAGTGTCATCCGTGATGCGCAGTCCGGGCAACCGTCGCGCGAAACAGTCCTGCCAACTCCCTAGGGCCGGTATTTATTCTTCTTGAACATATAGTTTAAAAAAAAACAATTTTACGTTACTATCCCCCGGTTTCTGAAACGCAAATCAACGAAAAAATTACGTAGCAAGTTGATAATCTCTATTTAAATGCAGTTGCTGTTTCTGAACAAGCCTAGTGACAGTGTGTCATCGATTGGATGTTCCAAATGTCAGATCTCGAATTTTAGGCCAATTATGGCAATTTTGGGTTTCTGGAAAGCTTTTTCGCATGTTGACAGCATGTTATAGTCTTCAGAGATAATTCGCGAAAATCGACCAATTAACAAAGTGTCACAATTAATGTCACCAGTATTTTGTAAAATCTATCGATTTTCTGTGCGAAATTTTCAAAGAAAACATAAAACGTTCTTACGAAATATATAAGTCGCAATTCGTGGCTTCGCTCCCGTGAGAATTTCGGGATAAAATACCCTATATGCTATTCCCGAAAATTTTCTACCCGTGTAGGTACCAAATTTCATCTATTCGCCTAGTAGATTTTGCATGATTGCGTCAAAACTTCCAAACTTTTATTCAAACTTGCGCATTTATATAATAAATAAATTTAAATAATAAACAAAATATGGCAAATCATGTTCAATAAGACTGACATGTCATCGACAAAAGACCCAAAAAATAAACAAAAAAACAACAGATATGACTGGGGCTCGAACCCGGACCCCGCGTTTCAGAGGCAAGGACTTTCCCACTGCGCTACGAAGGTCGTCATATAAAGTGGCATAAATCGAATTTGGCATTTGTTGTCAACAGAAGAGACAAAACTAGAGCGTTGGATGTGATGCTGGCGCTTCACATCGCTATTCGGTGTTCGCGTTTTTGTTCGGCTTTGTTCGCTATATTTCGTGTCGAAGTCCGAATATAGCGAATACACCGTCTACACATCGTTCATGAATAGCGAATATGCCGAACATATACGAATATTTTTGCTATAGTAAAAACGCGCATCGAACGCAAAGATGGACGTATTGTCTGCAGCAGCGGCTTATTATTTCCATTGGGCCAATTACCAGTACATGTTATGCGAACATAAAAACAAAGTCGTCAAAAGACCACGGAGAAGGCCCTGGTGGATGTTAACAATTCATTCATATTAAATATGCAGCCATCAAAGAATCTCGCATTTTTTTTAAGCTGATTTATAGTGCCTGTATATTCCAGGCTCTTCTTAATACTACTCCATGCGTCAATAACTTTGCTTCTGTTTTTATGAGATGCATGTTGCGGGTCCCATATGCAGGGATGCATTTGATAATATTCTAAAAATCTCATGACCATGTCATTTGACCAATCCATCTTGGCGCGATCGAGCTGTAAATAAATCTATGAAATAAACTAAGTAAACAAACACGTCCGTCGTTGTCGCGCACCGCTCACTACTGGGCGAGCGATGTGTGGACGGCAAACGAACATATTCGGCATATTCGCAATCCTTTGATATGTGGCAAAAAACCGACAAGCGGCGGATCGGCGTGTTCGTGTATTCGCGTATTCGTCTTGTTCGTGAAGAATAGGCAAATATAGACGAATAGAGCCTCCTCACATCGTCGTATTTGGGTCGAATAAGACAAATACGCGAACACGAATAGCGATGTGTGGTGCCAGCTTTACAAGGAGTATTTGGAAACTCTTTGGATAGAAACAAATATGAATGAGTGAATGAAAAAAGTCAAACAGTCGATTAGATAATTTTACGGTGAATAGCTTTTCAGAAATTCAAAGTTGTTTAGCAGATTGTTAATTATGACATTATGTTACCAAATACAATACTTGACATGCTTTTCGGAAACCGGGCGTATGTGCCGCAGTGATACAAATTGGTAATAACTCAATGGTTGAATTGAGGGGTTCAGGAGCAAACACTGATTTTCAGTCTTCATCATAAAAGGGACACGTTAAGCCGCCACCAGGCGAACGTCTGAAAAAGAAATCTCAAAATCGTACGAGTTTACCTACCATAAATTTATCTAATGATGAATTCGGCTAAATTCAACTGCTTACATCAATTACAAACTTTATTTTTACACCGTTAGGTAACTTTTTATTTTTTTGCAAAGGATAGTAACCAATAGAACTCTAACAACGCCAAAAAAATGGTTCCACGAAATAGGAACCTCGGTGGGCGGGGCGTAAAATAGACACCTCACTTCGCCTCAGTTCGCCGTGGCGCAGCGAGTTCAACGGTTGTACTTGTACCTAACGCATAAGTGTCAATTGTACGTATCATCGAGTAATTTCGCAAGTTTAATTAGCAAAAATAGGCCATCGTGTGTCGTAAAGTGGTGTGGAAATCACACAGATATGAAGAACAGCGGAATTACATTTCTTTCCTTTGTCGAGACTACGTAGTACTTATATTAATTCTGTGCCGAGACTTCAACCGCCAAGCGGCTGACCGTTTGTTTGAGCGGTAGCCGGCTGCCGCGGTGTGTTGACCCCGCCCCGTGACCTTGACGCGCCCAATCGTGTACTAGCTTTTTCTATGAGAATGTGTGAGTGTCTTGTTGTATTTAAGTACATTTGTTTGCGTAAATGGAACCAAGATTTGAGCGTTCGTTGTATGAGAGTTACACTTCCATATTTATTTATAACTAGCTTTTGCCCGCGGCTTCGCCCGCGTGAATTTCCCACGGGAACAGTGCTTTTTCTCGGGATAAAAAGTAGCCTATGTGCTATTCCAGGTCATTATCTACCTCTGTACCAAATTTCATCGAAATCCGTCCAGTAGATTTTGCGTGATTGAGTAACAAACATCCTCACAAACTCACAAATTCACAAACTCACATCCAAACATTCGCATTTATAATATTAGTATGGATTCAATGATAGTAACATAGATATTTAAAACGTAGACTAGTAAATGTCGATTGAACAAAATTCTTGCTAATTAAAGCATTTCTATCGCTAGGTGGTATCGCGTACGTGTACGATGTGGACGGGTCGTTCAAGCAAGGGAAATGCAACACCGAGATGGTGGAGTTACTGCCGCTCGAGCTGGAAGAGGATTTGGATGATGTGAAGAAGCTTCTAGAAGAATTCGTGCAGTACACTGGGTAAGTTACGATTTCAGCTTCAGATTTACTATATTAATGTGTTTCATCAAAAATGTTCCGCTGTTTATCCGCAAATTTCTTGCCGATATCACAGAATAAGTAATAGTACTAACGTACAGAACGGCTACTCACCGTCCCCGCACTCATTTCAAATACCACACCACACCTCGCAGTTCGTTGTAGACATCACTGGCACTTGAACGAGGGCTGGGGTGTAATCGGCGCATACCCTAGATTATGAAATTGCCCCCTTAGTATAGATCAAGCATATGATTCGCAAATCGTGACACGTCGGTGCATGGCGTGGTGCATCTTTTGGCAGTTCAAATTCGATAGTGATGAGTCATGTAAACTTTTCAATCACTAATCATGCTGTTTTTTTTAGTATTTAATTTCGATTATAATAAAATAGATTTTCATTTTTATTTTGTGTTATGAAATTTATACATTTACTATAAACTATTTGTTTAACATGTAACAAAACATGTACATGTAACAAATGAACTCCATATTTAAATGAATCTATTGATTATGGCATATTTATGTGTGAGTGTCGGCTGTCACTAATACATCTATCTTGTCATTTGTTTCTATCTTGTTTATGAATTTTCTGCTCACGCAGTAAACAATAGGATTTGGCCTATATTATCACTCTAGTAGTAAGGAATTCGAACCCCAATGGCGCACACTTTTCGCGCCATTTTGATCGATAACCACGACACGCAAGTCGGCTACTAAATTTCACGCACACATTTGCGCGTGCACAATCGTCATTTGCCTATGTAGTAGTAAATTTGCGAGCGTTGTATGGGTGTCCGGGGTGTCCAATATTGCAATATTATGCGTCTTTTAATTTTTTTACTCGACTGACTAAAAAGGAGTGTTATGTTTTCATTACACGACTGACCAAAAAAGGAGTGTTATGTTTTTAGGGTTCATGTATGTAAATATGTAAGTTTCTTTATTCCACCTTAAGTACGAAGTTTAACAGATTTTGATGTGAGAGGTATTGTTAGATTCCTTGCATTCCTCCGAGTGACACAGCTATGTAAGTTGTCAGTCGTGATTTTTTTAAATAATTAGCTTGTTACAACATCAACATATCCAACATAGATGATGTTATTCTCCCCAGGTCTATAATAGCACAAGACCTGCTGCAGACATGGCCGGCGCCAGCCAAGATGTTCGTCAAAGTGTTCCCATTCGAGTACCAGCGGGCGCTGAAGCAAATGGCGTTGAAACAGAAGTCTCCCGCTACTAATAAGGTTGAGGCTAACGGGAAGGCTGAAAACGGCGTGCTTGATATCGAAGAGACTGTTAGAGATTCCGATTTGGAAAAGAAACTTGACAAGACTAGGTGAGTAAAATTAAATGTCTATGTTTTTTTATAGAATAGTAGGCAAACTAGAATGGTCATCAGTAACAATAAAAAGGTCACTTATGCGTTGTCAACTTTTTGAGAAAGCGATAGGCTTTTTTCTTTAAGGCCCCAATGTCAAACCTATTTGGGAATACCGCTGAGGGAAGTTTATTTTACACTTTAATCAACTATTCAATTTGTTTTTTCTACGAGACGAAACGAGAAAATTCTAAAATACCACCAGTACAGCGCCGCCGCCCCTAAGTATAAACTTAAAGAGCATTTCCTTAGTTCTCTTCAAAATGTGTATGGCTGTAATGATAATTGATAACGAACCAAATGTATTTGTCCAATTCTTTCCTTTTCTTTTTATGTGTTGCGAGTAAATTATCTACAAGACAGTTTGTTGTCTATAAAAATATAATTTGTGTAAAATTTGTATATTGACTGACGTAAACTTAATTCTTAGTATAATTTCAAACCTTAGTGGTTTCGCTATGCTAAGTTATTACCTACTTAATGTTTTATAAGACCTTTTATATGATAATAAATAAAAAAAAAAAAAAAAAAGTGTGCGAAACCTATGAAGAACCTTTATTTCTACTTACGTGAATATTATTTTATTTTTTGACTGGACTAGGTTCGCTTGTACTATATTTAATACTAGCTTTCGCCCGCGGCATTTTCCCCACGGGAACAGTGCTTTTTCCCGGGATGAAAGATACCCTATGTCCTTCTCCGTATTTCCAGCTATGTGTATGCGAAATTTTAGGAAGATTGGTTCAGTAGATAAAGCGTGAAAAGGTAACAAACAAAGAAACAAACTCACTTTCGCATTTTTAATATTAGTTAGGATACTTGATTAAAAAGTATTTAAATAGGTAATTTTATGTTTAGGGGCTTCATCAAATACCCCCGAGAAACGTCGATGTACCGGCCGGCGGAGAAGCGAATGCGAGATTGGGATGAAATTTACAATAGTCAGCATGTACGGAGGACACTTCGAGTGCAGGTGATATTACAGCTTTAAAAAAATACTATATTTGCTGATGGCAACATTTCTATAACAAAATGTTAATGCTCTGGACACACCGACGCGAATTCCACGCCACGCGCTAAATTTGTATGTGCCTCTCGTTCACTTCTTTGAGCAACTCTAAGTCTCTCTCGCTCTAATTTCGCATGCGGCGTGAAATTCGTGTAGGTTAGACCAGAGCTTCTTATTAAAGAGCTGTGCTCTTTTCGGTGGAGTATACGCCACACCTCTCTATTCTCAGCTTTAAGGTCTTGATACGACACGACGCCTGCCTTCTCTTTCAGTTGGTTTACATATGTCTTTCTCGGTCTCTCTGGACCTCTTCTTCCTTTCACCTTTCCTTTATATTTTTAAATAGGTCATCGTGTCGTATCAAGTGGCCAATCCTATCTTCAATTTCACTGAGTAGACTCCTGTTATATATTAAGGTTTATGCATTGTGGCATCCACAATGCCGACAGCTGTCACTGTCATTATGACATGTCCGTCAACAATGTTTCCTTGATGAATACAGCAGTTTGATTCCATCGTCGAGTTGTTTTACTATACCTGTGTCCTCATATTTAACAACAGGCTGCCCGTTGTATGGAGTGCGGCGTCCCATTCTGCCAGAGCGGGCACGGCTGTCCCCTCGGGAACATAATACCGAAGTGGAACGATCTGGTGTACCACGGGGACTGGCAGCAGGCGCTCAAACAGCTACTGCAGACCAACAACTTCCCAGGTCAGTGAGCTATTATACTTAGTTGAGCTCTAAACAGACTAAAAACAGATAGTAGAGGGATAATAGTACATTGTTACCGAGTGGGTGAAAGTAACTTTTTTATGCACCGAGACGAGGTTCACCCGAGGTTCATTGCGAATACAAGGAAACTAAAAATAAAAACATGATTTAGCTAAAGAAATAATGTGTGAATTAAACGGAAGCATAAACAAAACTCTAAACTTGAAAAAAAAAAGTGTTTGTTGTGTTTTAAATTGATTTTAAATTTTTTATTTGTTTTTTACTATTTTTCACAACTGTATTGAAAAACGTTGTTTGGCACACGTGCGGAAGTGTCATTTTCACTCGTCCCGACTCTTGACTCTCGCCTTCGGCTCGGGCCAAGACTCGTCGGGCCTCGTGCAACATGACACATTTTCCGCACTTGTATCAAAAACTACTATATTGAAACTTGGTCTTCAACAAAGAAGGCTCTTTTTCACGTCGACTACCTACTAATTATTTAATCATAATATATTATGTCTCAAAGCTACAAACTACTAGCATTTCGGAACGACCACTGCTGAGAAGAAATGCCGAAAGAAACTCATGAAACAGTCTTGGTCGCCTAACATGCCAAAGGGGCTAATAATTTTGATTATTTTATCCAGAGTTCACCGGGCGCGTGTGCCCCGCGCCGTGCGAGGGTGCTTGCGTATTAGGGATCAATGAGCCGGCTGTGACTATCAAGAACATCGAGTGCGCCATCATCGACCACGCCTTCGACAGTGGCTGGATACAGCCCGAGGTAGGTTTTATAAATAAAAATAAAAATCTTTTTCAAAATTATACGTCAACGCCATCATAAGATATTACGGTAAATGTTTCGAATTTTCGCATATTTTGCGATTTCAGACGGGAAGCAAAACTTATGGTAAACTTCACGTTGACCTAAAATTATGAAATTTAGCAAAAAGCAAGGTCCAACAGTACTTGTACAGGAATAAATTTGAAAATTAATTGTTGGTAGTTTAAAAAAAGCGTTACAAACTTATTTTTGCGCTCGATGCAGTATGAATCCTAGGGATCGAACTGCAAAGTTAAGTTTGTTTTTTAAACTAGTTGGTCTTTTAGTTAAAGCTATAATAGTGAGGTGCTTTGCGTGTACGGAATATTTGTGTAAAGTTGTTAATGTTTTTTAGATTCCTGAACACCGAAATGGCAAGACTGTAGCTGTCGTTGGTTCAGGACCGGCCGGTTTGGCGTGTGCGCATCAACTGAACAAGGTAAATGTTTAAATATACATAACTAATATGAAATAGACATTAAATGTTAACTAAAATCTACAAGGTTGAAAGTACTAAACGTGTTAACCTTGATATGAACAAAGAAAAAAATGGAACACTTTTTTTACAAATGTGAGTGCGTTTGACTTCTATCTTGCCTGATGGGAAGCAACGATGGGATCTAGGGTGGTACACGCAAACTCAAAATATGCCTATTCACTCTTGCCTTGAAAGCCCCTAAATTATAAGTGGCAGGAAACAGCGACGCGGGAGAGAATTGCATACCTTGGCGGTTCGCACGATAAAGCAGGAGGCGAACCGAGAGGAAGGAATAAGGATGGAATCCCTGTCCGCACCGTGTTGTCCGATTGTGGAATGGTGCAAAGGGAATTAAGTCGTGCAATTCCTGAGCGCACTCTCCAAAAGAACTTTCTTCAGAAACTTTCTGAAGAAGTTTCTTTGAGAGTGAGAGAGAATGAAATGATCGTGATTTTCCTTGAAAGCCGGCTACACTGTAACAGTGTTCGAGCGTAACGACCGCGCGGGCGGCCTTCTTCAATACGGCATCCCCACCATGAAGCTCAGCAAGGAAGTGGTTGCCAGGTCTGTATTACAACTCTCCTTCCTCTTATCCTTAGATTAACAACTTGATGACGCGAGGTGCTTGCACCCTTTTTTGCATTTTAAATTTTTGCAAGCTGAAACCCTTTATATTTGTATTTGTTTTACTAATATTACGAGGGACGTTTGAAAAGTTCGTAGCCTAACATAGAAAGAATCGTTGGTATTTTATGTAACTACCTTCATTAGATAGCTTATTTAATTAGTATATGAAGTGTAATGTTTCATAGCGATACGGCTAAAAACATTTTTTTTTATAAATTTTTGTTTGAAGTGATCTGACAATAATTTCCAATGTGGGTAAAGATTAATACAAAGCTGGGAATAAGTAACTTCATGAAAAGGGATAAAAGATATATATCAATATATATATAGGGTACTTCAGGGGAGTCTGCCCATTCACTTTCAAGCATCAAAAAGTGTATAGCTATATACTGACGGAGCTGGCAAAATATTGAAGATGACCCTAGAAGGGGAAGGCCGTTTTCATCAACCACTCAAGAAAACATAGAAAAAATATGTGATTTGATTCTAAGTAATCAAAAATGGCTCTAAATATGATAGCTGAGATTATAAGCCTACTTATGATTGGATACAAAACATCAAATCTTAAAAAACTGGGATTTCATAAAATTCCTGCCCCATGGGTCACGAGACCGATTTGAGTTGAAGAGAAACTTGTTCAATTCACAATTTCATGCCACTGTTCGGGATTATTTGAAGTAGTCACTGAAATTTTTTGACTCGATTTGTTACAATTAATAAAGCTGGGTTTATCACCATACCAAATAACAGTCGATTCAATGAAATACGTCTGGGTCATCTACTCTAAAGAAGGCTAAGGTAATTTTTGGACCAATAAAGTTATGGCTTAAATTTTCTAGGACGTCAGAGGTATAATGTTTATTGATTATTTACCAAAAGGTGAAACAATAAATAACAGTTATTACTGCACACTTTTATGACGTTTGGTGGAAGAAATAAAAGCAAAGCGACCTGGTATACTGCAAAAAAAGGATTGTTTCATCAAGACATTGGCGGGGTTCACACTTTCGCAGAAACGATGGCCGAAATTCGCAATTGTGGCTTTGAATTATTGTCCCATTCTCCTGATATATCATTGTCGGACCTTTATCTGTTTACTAATACAAAAAAATATTATAGTGGCTCAAAATTTTTGACCAAAAAGAAGGTGATAGCTGTCCAAGATAAGAATTTTCAGGGGCTCGAGGAATCATTTTTTTTTTAAATTAAAAAACAAGTTACAAGACGGTTTGAGGAAGTTTGTTGAATTAGATGGTGACTACGTCGAAAACTAAAAATAATTCTGACCCTAATTTCTTACGTTTTCTTGGTCAGGCTACGAACTTTTCAAACAACCCTCGTATAACTATAGTAGATTTTACAACAAGTGCACAAAACGAATCAGGCGAGGGCTGATTGTAATGTCGAGGATAAAAATCGTTTTGTGGACGAGTTATAAACTCTGCTTTTCACTTCGATTGCGAGGAAATAAATCAAATTGAAGAAATTAATAAATGCACGAAAAACAAGAGCTGTTTCCTGCCGCTTTATTTTTTTAAATCTTACGACATTGAGAGGCTTGGGCTGCAGACCTATACAGCCTACTATTAAATTAATTTTGTAATAATATTCTTAAATTAATTAAATAACATACCGTACTTGAATTTAAATTTTAATGTATTTTATGTCTTAAAAGGGCACATAAGACAAATAAATTGAAAGTAAATATTATAAAATAACAAATTCTATCTATGATTTTTTTTACGTGTTTGGCTGTATGGCTCATTTTCTTTGCCTTAATATAGATACATTTATGAGTAGATACGTTAATGCCCTTGTGCACAAAATTCGATTTTGTGCAGCCTATATCCTGCACAAATAAGCACTTTCAGAGCATGAGATGTGAAAATATTATAAATGCGAAAGTGAGTTTATTTATTTATTTGTTTGTTACCGCTTCACGCTTCATCCACTGAACCAATCTTCCTGAAATTTCGCATACACATAGTTAGGGAAGTACTGAGAAGGTCACACGTACTTTTCATCCCGGGAAAAGCACTGTTCCCGTGGAAAAACGCGGCGCAGCCGCGCGCAAAAGCTAGTACATTATACTTTATATTGTTTGGGTGTTACTTATGTATTAACTAGCCGTGCCCCGAGGCTTCGCTCCCATAGGAGTTTCGGGATAAAAAGTACCCTAGGTGCTATTCCAGGCATTTTCTATTCTACGCATCGTAGATTTTGCGTGATTGAGTAACAAACATCCTCACAATCTCACGTTCCAAACTTTCGCATTTATAATATTAGTAGGATTTAAGACCTAATCCATATTCCGCAAATACAATATTTAATCATTATACGACAAATACAAACGGATCACTCACTTGACTATAGTTTTCGTTTCGTGGCGCGCCGTGTCATTGAGCGCGGATGACGTAGAGAAACGCAAACAGTCGCCTTGAAAATGGACTCCTGATGTCTGCAAACCTCCTAACGTCTTTATCTCACGTTTGTTGTAGTGATATATTCTTGTATTAATTTAGATTTATAATTTTTATAGGAGGGTGCAGCTAATGGCGGCCGAGGGCGTCAGCTTCAAGTGCAGCGTCGACGTCGGCAAGGACATCTCTTGCTTGGAGCTGGCCAGCGAGTAAGTATCGATACATTTTATTTATCACCAAGATTGGTTCAATAGATGAAGCGCGAAGAGGTAACAAACTTACTATCACATTTATAAGTGGGGAATTAATATTATTAAAGCGAAAGTGAGATAGTTTGTTTGTTATCTCTTCACGCTTCATCTACTGAACCAATCTTACTGAAATTTCGCATACACATAGGTAGTTAGAAGTACTGAGAAGGACATAGGGATACCTTCCATCTCGAGAAAAAGCACTATTCCCGTGGGAAATTCACGCGGGCGAAACCGCGGGCAAAAGCTAGTAATATTATAAATGCGAAAGTGAGTTTGTTTGTTTATTTATTTTTTGTTTGTTACCTCTTCACGCTTTATCTACTGAACCAATCTTTCTGAAATTTCGCATACTCATAGTTAAAAGCACTGTTTGAATAAGAAATTCACGCGAGCGAAGTCGCGAGCAAAAGCTAGTAGTCTATATTTAAGAAAAAAATGATTTTACATGGCCAAAACTGTAACAGAGCTGTTTATTTGAACCTCTTTTTATCCCCAGATACAACGCAGTGGTCCTTTGCATGGGGGCAACATGGCCCCGGGATTTGCCCCTCAAGGGGCGCCAGCTGAACGGCATCCACTTCGCAATGGAATTCCTAGAGACCTGGCAGAAGAAGCAGTCAGGGGCCACGCACCCCATGAAGGGGAACCCTGAACTGGGGGCCAAGGATAAGAATGTTCTCATCATCGGAGGTGGAGACACGGGGTAAGATTCATAGGGGAAGAACCTCTATCAAAAAAATTCAGCTGTTTCATATATTTTACAATACCTACTCGCCCACAATGTATGGATTTGATAACAGCTGATTTTTTTAATTGCAGAGTCTGTCTCATACAAAATGTTACTCATATTAATGAGTACTTTCACCCCTAGAGAGGTTGATGGTGTTTACCCAAACACCCTGTAATAGAGCCGCTACACACGATCAGTTTTAACTGACAGTTTTAACTAAACAGTTTTAACTGTAAGTGAAAACTGATGTCCCTTTGTGCCCACACACGTTCACTTTTCACTGAAGACAACATCATTTTTCTCAAGATGTCATTAGATGACGACGACGCTTAATTTAGCTGTGCTTACTTTGTTATTAGTTCTAAAAAAATAAACATAACTGTTAGTATTGCTTTTAATTTATTAAGAGAACTTAACGAAGGATTGGCACAATTATCTTAGAATGAGTGAAGAGATATACCTGAATCTAATATCTCTAGTTTCTCCACTCATTAGAAACCTAATAAAAGAAAGAGGCTAAAAGAGGGTACTATTTCAAACTCTTTCCTTTTCATGATTGCAACACGGTTGAAGAACGGCCGCCTATACACTCGCATATCAGTTCCGTCAGTTCAGTTAAAAAATATGTAATCACAATATATTATCAGTTTTAACTGATACTACAAAAACTGGCAGTTTTCATGGCACACACGCTCAGTTTTCACGGACAGTTAAAACTGATCGTGTGTGGCGGCTATTAGAGTATTCAACCAAGTGAAGGCAATGCGAGCGCAAACTATGCAAAAAAAGTCTACCACTTTCGGCGGGGGGGAACGCGCTCACTAACGCAATGTCGACTGCTAGACAACGTAATTTATTCACGAACGAAATTTATACACAATCTGAAATCGGTATGAGCGTAATCTTGTACTTTTGGCAGAGATAAATGTCTGTAAATGGCCTCTCCTGCTGGTTTAATACTCTAAGGTAAAAACTGACCTCAGAGTAGCAATATTTGTGCATTTTATCTCGATAGCAATAAAATGTTCTCGCGTTTTGTAAATATTATCATCATCCGCCTATATACCTCTCACTCGGGGGTGGGGTTGGATTGTATGTCTGTCTTGTGCTATTTCTGTCCGAAAGTGATTTTAACATCGATCCAATAGAGTCAAGTTCAGATTGATTTTTATCCGTCACTACAATAATATGATTATTTTGTCATTATTCTATTTTAACATCAATTCAATCTATATCGACTCTGATAGTCGTGAGTGAGTCGATAGTCTATTTTAACATCGATTCGATAAAATCGATTTCCGATTGTCTTTATCGATTGTAACGTTTTTTTTTTTATTTATTTACTTATTGGGGACGCCGTCAGCGCGAGCACCAGACGGGTGATCAGTCCACTCATGTCGGGACCATTTCACCCAATTCCCCGAGACCCGTATAGGGTTTTGAGTTACCTGGTAACTCACGTTGGTGGCGACCCACTGAATCCAACTGTTACTTTTAATAACTGCCCTATTGTAATGTCGCTCGATTGTAACGTTATATGTGATGATTTTGTCCACAGTTGTGACTGCATAGCGACATCCCTGAGGCAGGGCGCCAAGTCCATCACGACGTTTGAGATCCTGCCCGAGCCCAAAACGACCAGGGGACAGGACAACCCCTGGCCGCAATGGCCTAGAGTTTTCAGGTAAATTATTTTTAGTATAAGATTAGCTGTAGTGAAATGTATCTTTTTTTGCCGAATAAAGAATTTTCTTTCTTTCTTTCTTATAATTTATTATTAACTAGCATTTCTCTGGGACTACCACACCGATTTAAAAATATATATAAGTTGATACATGGGGAAAACAATAGGCTATCCAGAATACCAAAGTTCTCACCTAGGTCGCACCTAGTCGTTTAGTGTTAAATACCTATTAAAATATTCATGTAAATTATTTGTTACAGAGTGGACTACGGTCACGAAGAGGTCAAGGTCAAGTTTGGAAATGACCCGAGAAAATTCTCGACACTTACCAAAGAATTCTTAGATGACGGTGAGTTTTCGATGGTGCCTTTCGAAGCACAGAGGAGCTAGAGTTAATACATTTTTGGGTCTTGACGCATAATGTCACTTTCGCAAAAATGTCATCGTAAAAATTTGGTGACTTTCGCTAAACTGTCATAATATAAATGTGGGCACTTGGTCACTTTCACAAAGCGTCATTTTCGCAGAGTGTCATTCAAGTTATTTCCAAAATTTAGAAAAGACGGAATATCATTCTCTAAAAATGGCGTTTTCTAAAAGTGATTTTATTTTTATTTTTTTTTGTAGGAAGACCAACAGTTACAATCTTAAATAATTATTATATTACTAGCTTTCGCCCGCATGAATTTCCCACGGGAACAGTGCTTTTTCCCGGGATGAAAGGTACCCTATGTCCTTCTCCGTACTTCCAGCTATGTTTATGCGAAATTCCAGGAAGATTGGTTCAGTAGTTAAATCGTGAAGAGTAAACAAACAAACTCACTTTCGCATTTATAATATTAGTTTTAGCCAAATTTTATCGTTACGTCGCAAAATATCCTTTTCTCAAAAAGTCCCCTGGTCGCAAAAATTTTGCGAAAGGGACATTCTGCGAAAGGGCCATTTTGCGACAGGGACATTTTGAGAAAGGGCCATTTTGCGAAAGGGGCATTTTGCGACGTAACGAATTTTATGATGACATTTTTGAGAATGTGACTATAAAGTCACAGCCAAAAATGGCCTATTTTTGGTCGCTCATTTCGTGACCGACCATTGCTCCTAGCTCCGATTTGACCATTTTTTTTACACAGGTGAAGGCAACGTATGCGGCGTATCAGCGGTAGAAGTGGAGTGGACGAGGGGGGCGGGGGGACGCTGGGAGATGCAAGAGATCCCCGGCACCGACAAGATATACAAGGCGGAACTTGTTCTGTTGGCGATGGGCTTCCTCGGCCCTGAGCGATACGTGGCCAACCAGCTGGGTAAGGGAATTGTTTTTTTTTATAGAATAGTAGGCAAACGAGCATGCGGGTTGCCTGATGGTAAGCAAGTCTGGTCCGGGACCAAAGAAAAAATATAAAATGTGCCAGAGCTGCTTCTTTTTCTTTCTGTTTTTAGGGTTCCGTAGTCCGACAAGGAAGCCTTATAAGATCGTTCAGTCCGTCCGTCCGTCTCTGTCACAGTTTTCTTTTTTTTTTTTCTTTTTTCCTTCTTTTTTCTTTTTTTTTTTGTGTTTTCTTTTTTTTTGGGACTTTTATCAGCCGCTTCTTTCCTGCGCAGATTGTAAAGTCAATCAAGCGACCGGGTTATAAACTAAAGCCTCCAATACACTAGGCGACATTTGACGCGCAACATATCCTTCTTTCTCGCTCCGTACAATTTACATGAGTGAGAAACAAGATGTGCTTTTTCACTTTGGTCAGTAGAAGTGAGCGAGATAGCATAATATGTTGCGCGTCAATTGTTGCCCAGTGTATTCGAGGCTTAAGGATTCTTCTAATAGGCGATAGGCTAGCAATCTGTCACTTTATCTGAATCTCCATTGCACTATTTTGATGGGCCTACTTTTCAGCTATGTGACCATTGGATCTCACGACTCTTGGCTCTGCCTACCCCGTAAGGAGTAGGGACGAGATACTGTATCGAAGTAAACGTTTAAAAATGAACCTTACGTATGGTTGAATAAAGTTGACTTTTACATATTTAGGAAATAAAAAATGCATCATACATATTACGATTCAACAAAATGGCCGTTTTACTCTAGAACCGTCATTCTGTAAATTAAGGTTATACACAACATAGAATAATTACCTATATGAGGCCCTTTTTCACAGACTTGCCGTTGGATGCACGCAGTAACATTGAAACCTCTAAATCTGATATTTACAAGACTCCTTTCAACAATGTCTTCGCTGCAGGAGGTATGTATTATTTTGTGTAATACTAGCCGTGCCCCGGGGCTTCGCTCCCGTGGGAATTTCGGGATAAAAAGTACCCTATGTGTTATTCCCGGTATTTTTCTACCCGTGTACCAAATTTCATCGAAATCCGTCCAGTAGATTTTGCGTGATTGAGTAACAAACATCCTCACAAATTCATGAAGTCACAAACTCGCATCCAAACTTTCGCATTTATAATATTATTAGTAGGATAGAATTTATTTCGGTATTCTCTCAAATGTATTTTTCTCTTGAATAATAATTAATTATTATAATAAAAAATGATACTTTAAAATTATCATGCGGACCATATGAAAAAATATTATTATTAATTTTCTATATGGTTCGCATGCCTGTCTGCCAAGTAGGCAAAGACTGATCGCAATACACTTAACCCTGTGTTCTACAATTATAGACTATACGACTTACACTTTAGGGGTGTCAACAGCCCATCAAAGGGTCGGCCTTATAGCGGTATAAAAAATGTAATATTTCTCCTGTTAGATTGCCGCCGCGGCCAATCCCTGGTGGTGTGGGCCATCTCAGAAGGTCGGCAAGCGGCCAGAGCGGTGGACGTCTTCCTCTCTGGCAAATCGCTGCTACCTGGCCCTGGTGGCGTCATCTACATTAACTGAACGAATGAAATGAACGACCCGGTCTTTGTATTTCAGTTCAAACACTCCTATTCGGCGCTTCACATCGCTATTCGATGTTTGCGTATTCGTGGCTAAGCAACGTACTTGCTTAATTTTCATGTGAGCTATTTATTGGTATAAAACTAAGCGATTTTCAGTCACGAGCAATATACAATTTCATACATACATTATATGTATACAATTTTAGACCTTATTTCATTGTCTCAAGGATGAATGTGTTTACATATTAATGTTCGTAAGTAAGCGATGTAACGCTTAGTTTTGTCTCGTGTCAATAAATAGCTTACATGAAAACTAAACAATGTACGTTAGCTGCACATACATACACACCAAATAGCCATGTGACTAGCGATGTGCCGCCGAGACTTTCTGTTCCCAAAAATACTATTCTTTGAAAATTTCCGAAAATTCTCAAAAAAAAATCGGGTTTTTAGGTAAGTTTTCCATTCTCGAGAATATTTCCAAGAAAATTTACGCTTGTTTTTGTGAAAATGTCGAGAACGGCACATCACTACGTGTAACTCGCCAGCATAAGAAGCTTGCCGTAAAAAGTAACGAAAATCTGTAGCTAATTTTGTGGTTCTTCGTAAGGTTATAATTACGTTCAACCGTCCTAATAATACGTATTTTTTTGTTCTTCAAACGTACCTATCGACTTAAAAACCAAGACGTGAAAATATGTTATCAGTTACCACTATTAAAAGTTGTTATATACTTATCGTTTTTGAAACATAAATGTTTTTAATTCTGGATCTTTTTGATAAAATAACCTTATATTTTTACACATTCCGTTTTTTAAACTTTTTTCGAATGTAAAGTTTTACTTCCCAGAATGAATAAGTCATTAAATTATGAAAATTAGACATTATGTCTTGATATTTATATTATCTGTGTTTATGTATCTTTAAAGAGAACGCTTTCAAAAAAACATATCTAACCAAATGTGTGATTTGGTTATATTAAGTGATCTCTAAAGTGTCATATTTAAAATTAAATGTTGGTTGAATATAAATGTATTTCATGTTAACAATATGGTTGATGTCGTTATGAGTATTTGATGGAATCGTACAGTAATTGTTATTTAAACTAATTGTCAAATAAATTCAAATATGAAATAATAAATTATATTCACCATACGTAATTGGTACGTACACATTAATTATTGTGTTTTGTAATTAATATTTTTATTATTTAAAATATTTTTATTGTTTAGTTTTAAGGCTATGTGTAACCATGAAAAGATGATACGTTCTTTTTTATATTTAAATCATAGTTACGAAAGAAAACAACTATTTTTGAACCTTCAATGGAAAAGAGGCATGGCATTAAGTGGTATGGGATAAATAGTCATATACTTATTTAATAACCATCAGTGTCCCAGTTCTGGGCATTGAAGAAGGAGAATTGAAATATATAGGTAATTAGGTATATATATATATATATATTGCGCGATATATCCCGCCACCCTTTTTTAAATTTCAATAGTCATATACTGGGATGAATCATTTAGTAGAGTTTTAATACCTTGATTATTTTCCAATACGTGGTCTGTAAAATCGTTCTGCCTAAACGTAATCTATGGCATTAAACCTGTGATTTATTTGTTTTAAAATAATTAACATTAATGTTGAACTACGTAGATATTAACGCAATTATTATTGTTCCTACGTATTATTTATTGTATTTAAACTTGTATTTGCCTATTTGGACGAGTAAAAAAAAACAGAAATTGCTTATTAACTTTATCATAACGTTTTTTTTTAAATATCGCTGGTCCAAATAGACGAATGGCTTTGTGTTATATTTTGATTATTTGTTGGAATATTAATTTGTAAGTGTTAAGTGTAGATTGTACGAACTAATCAAAAATCATTTATTATTGCGGCGAAAAAGAGAATATCCAGATACACATGTATGTATAATGTGATAAAACTATCTAGAATAAACATTTCATTCTTTGCCCCGAATTCCTACATAGGTACATTATTTTAAAATGTATGAATTCACTGTCAATTATATGAGATACGCTATTTAAAATACAAACTTAAATTATCTTCTTTTTCATAAAAAAAACCGCATTCAAATATGTTTTGTCCCTGTCTCACTTTTCAATATTTTACATTGAAAGAACGAGACGAATGGAGAAATGTCAATAAAATTATTGTTCGTCTTATTGCCCACTACTCAAAAGCCATTAGTTTTAAGTGGGATGGAGATAACTAATTGTGACATTCAATTCAAATTCAAAATTTCTTTATTTCTCTCCACAATCTAACATTCACAGAAAAAGTTAAAAGTTGAGACATCATGATCTTAAAACTAATTTTGTAACATTTTCAAAAATGCGGGGGTCCAAAAGTCACGAAATTTGCATGACGTTACATGTGTAGGAGCTAGGGATGGTACAATAGCACTAGTGCTAGGTATCAATAGGTCTTCTAACTACCACTTAGTCTTTAGTGCAAACAACTGCAAAAATGTCAATTTTACTCTATTTACAAAATTTTGATTTTCAGTAAATCAAATTTTAAACAATCTTTCCTTTTGGAACTAATGTCAGAGCCAAAATCAATTTATATGGAAATTCTTCGTTTTATGGAATATAACATAAACTTTATTTTTGATTTATATTTCGTCTTAAATACATGTCTAAAATTTGAATGGCTGTCAATTCTTACCGCTCCGTAAAAATAAATGTTATATAACTTAATCGTGTCTATACACTTGCTCTTAGTCGCTATATTTGAAAATTCAAAAAGTTTGCCACAGTAGATGTTAATTTAGAATAGTTAGCGTACCGTAATTGTTGAACTGTGGCCATTTCGATATTATCGTGTCATTGACAATAATTAAATGTTTATTCCTAGCTGAACCCTGTATCGAATATTAATATTGAAGAAATAAATATTTCAGCACGCATCACTGTGTTTTATTGTAGTACCTGTCGCCGGCCGTGATATGCCTTTGCCTAGGCACATCGTAAAACGCCGGCATTTCCATATCTGTTTATCAAGTCTAGTAGGTACGTCGCCGTTTCTGTTCAGTTTTTTTTTAGAAATAAATATCTTTGAACATTTATCGCGAATTCACGATGCGCCTAAATAAACGATCGGCCGACGACTATCGCTAGCCAAATCTTCAATCGTTAAGCGTTGAACGACCCGCCTGACTGTTATTCAGGTAGATCATGAAATGCCGTCGTTTCACGATATCGCGAATGTTTAATTAGGCGCATCATGATGCGCCTAATTAAACATTACATTTATCATTAAAATATATCCCTATGCCTTGTGCACCATAAAAAATATTCACCGCGAAAGTTACGCAAAGAATATTTTTGTAATTAACCCAGCTAGACGAGTTGATGTCAAAAAATCTTATGATGTTACTACCTACAAAGCGCAAATAGAGAAGAGGGCGGGCGGCCGGCGCAACAAACTCCACCGAAGCATTTTCTCCAAAGACAATTCACAAAGGTGTGTCTAATACATACAGGCTGTATTCAAAATCATTGGTAAAATTTCTACTGCGAAAGTACTCATGTATATGAGCATCTTTTTGTATGAATCAAATCAAAATTTTGTATGAAGCCCGAATTTGATATCTCAAATAAAATCAGCTGTTCCATACTTTTCTACAATAAGTCTCTTCTTAGTCGGTCACTCTTGTCAGAGTGGTCGTGGTTATGCAGATCAGATGATGCTGGCATGGGATCTCCTGTGCTGTTTTTTGGCTCCTCTCTCTATTACTTGCATTCCGAGCACTCTGGACTATAAGAATCATCGATTTTTGATAAGAATGGGTACACGCCCAAAATGTATGGAACTGCTGAAAGATGTCAGAGTCAGTCCCCATACAAACAGTTGCTCATATTCATGAGAGTACTTTCTCACAAGTAGAAATTTTGCAATGATTTTGATTTCATCATAAGACACACTTGTGTATTGACGGTAAAGACGTGGAGTTTTTTGCGCCGCCCTGACACCGCCCTGTTCTCCATTTGCGCAAAATTTTTGAGAGCAACATGTAGCTAATTATACAGGTGATATTTGGCGATGTGGTATTCGATTCCTTTCATCAGTAAAGATTTTGCCAATTATTATAATTCACCCTGTAACAGTAAATATATTGGGCCGAATGTTGTATTTCTATATTAGAATTCATTAATAGAATTTAAAAAATAGACATTGTACACTATTATCTATCATGTAAATATGTACATAAATATTTAAGAGGACACTAGTGTCATCCGTCGTTTAATATGCCTTCTTAAAAAATGATCTTTGAATTTCCTACCAGATGCATATCAAAGACTGAGGAACTGAGATAAACGAATTACGTATAATAGGAGTGAGTGGTCCTGAGAGCAATATGTCTACATTATTGATAAAACGACCGTAACGGGGTAAGTCATGGGAGCAAAACGTCCGCAATTTTAAAGGGCCAAGCAACAATCGGGGGCAGATCAACCTGACCTCTTGGAGTGGGTGGTCCTCAGAACAAAATGTCTACATTGATAAAACGACCGTAACGGAGTAAGTCATGGAAGCAAAACGTCCGCAATTTAAAAGGGCCAAGCAACAATTCGGGGGCAGATCAACCTGACCTCTCTGAGATGGGATTCGGTGAGGCAGAGGGGTCAGATTTATCTGCTCCCGACTGTACCTGCTTAACTTGGATACCTTTGTACCATGAATTGCAATTTAATTTCCTGGTGAGAACAAACAAACAGGTAGACTTGTACATAATATTTTGCCTAAGAATGTTAACAATTTTGCTGTCGTGTTTAAAAATTAAAATCGCTGTTCATATTTTTAGTATAATGTTTTATTTTGACCTCGTTGACATCGAATAACAGAAGATAAATTAGGTATATATCTTTTTGTTAACTGGGGGGACAACAACTTGTTTTTAATGAGACAGTGTATCTAGTAAAACGTAATAAACGCAACGCACAGTACCTACCTCATATTAGTTAAACTATAGGTACCTACTGCGGTAATGCCCATTTAGATTTCCACTAAAGAAGTATACTAAATTCAATAGGTACTGTTAGACAATAATATAATAACTAATTCGAACTATGCAATCAACATCATAAGTTATAATGTTGATTGCATATATGATTTATAACATGAAAGTATTTACACATAGGTAGGTAAGTATTAAGTACTTAACTGTATTCAAAAATAACCTTCCCATGTTTTCACATAACGTCATCTGCTATAAAGGCAATGAAATGGAAAAGCAAAGCATAAGCTAAGCATATGTCGGGGTCCATAATTAAAATGACATGTTCAGAAATTCTCATATTGCGTTCACCTATTTTCATTAATTTCCACATAAATTTTATCTAGTAGTCAAACCTCAGCTGTTGGGACGAAAACTTGGCGACTCTTATTAAGTAAGTACATAGGTACCTAAACATTATTGTGTTAGGGCAAGTGTATTTTTTCTTTGGTTAGGGTAAATAAAAGTTTATATAAATTAATCAATACCGGCCGATAGACTTTATGGGTAAACGTGGCGTAAACTTTTACTGTCTTACTACAAAACGATGTCTAAAGTTAAATACTTGCTAAACACATTACCCGTTCATAAAAAAAAGATACTGACAACTAGAAAATGTCATTAAAGCACGTGTATTTTAATTGTAAGGGTAATGTGTTAAACAAGTATTTAACTTTAATCATCGTTTTTTTATTTATTTTATTTAATAGCACACAAAACAGATTACAATCAAGGTTAATAACAAGACATAATATTAAATAGTGTTGAGCTAGATTACAATCCAAAACATGTATGCCTAGAAGGATTAAACAAGTTTTGTAGTAAGACAGTTATTTTTTACTTAAAAAATCGTGGACCTCTACTTAGATACCTACTTACAACTTGTGATACCTCAATTTTTTTTCCCACCAAAATTTTTTCCTCGTCGACTCTTCCGTGGACCCTAGAGACACTAAAGTTATGAAAAATAAGTATACTTAACTAGCATGGGCCTGGGACTTTGTTCCCTTAGGAATTTCGGGAAATCCTCTCTTAGCGCTACCCTTCACTCCCTAAGGAATCTACATGCCAAGTTTCAGCTTCCTACGCCCAGTAGTTTTGGCTGTGCGTTGTTTGTCACTCTGTCAGGCACTCAATCAGTAATTTGTACTATTTTTTAAAGGATTTTATTTCTACTTAAATATTACTGTGGTATCTTTACGTATGTTTTTTAGCAATGTACGTGAAACAAAGGGCTTGTTCTTTGTATTTGGCCATAAACAAGAAGTTTGAGGAGCAGTTCGGATGGCCAATGGAAGACACCACGCTAAGCAAAGTAACAGACTACTTGTACTTGCCCAAGGACTCTTCCAGCTTGGCGATAACCAGAATATTATTTGGTAAGTTTATTTCAACGATTTAGCTGAGACGTGGCAGTTGATTCGGTACATGGTTGATGACGATAAGCAAGGAATAGAACTCCCTTCTGTGTTTCGGAGCATATACAACCTGACTCTCGTCAAAACCAATAAAAATAAAAAAATCATTTATTGCCATACTACAATTTGCAAGATTAATATTATGTCTTATAACTAAATTGCACAGAAGTAGACAAAGGAGTGCCTCAGCTTGTGTTGTCCCCAACTATGAGTTGGAGACAACGCTGATTTTCAGGCACCCCCCTCCCTGAGAAAAGGCTGCCACGAGTGAATAGGCTGCTTCTGGGTAAGCTCGCTACGCCGTAGACCTCATCTCTGTCCTCGGGCAAGATTGTGGTCAAGAGAAAACCCATCTTTCATAGAAAAAGAAATCAATCTGCGCGGGGGCCGTGCATCAATCGCACGTGTCACTTCCCCTGTTGCCGTTCATACAAGCATTCACTAGATGATGATGAGCAATCTTTTAGGTCTGGCGATGCTGTTTGACATACCCGACGAGCGCGGGGGCGCAGTCCTAGACCGGCGCTGGGGGACCCTCGCACGTGTCACTTCCCCCTGTTGCCGTTCATACAAGCATTGCCGATGCCTTACATGGCTATAGTGTATGCTTGTCTCTGGTTGGGTAAGTTACAATTTATTTATACCTGCCTGCTTTGCCAAAGATGGGTAGATACTTGGGTAGATTTCCTCAAAGAGATCATTAATAGGGATCATTAATCTCCTATACAAGGTGGCAACTAGTTTGACTTCCTACTTACCTACTTTCAAATTAAATTTTCCTATAGTTTGGTTGAGCATTGGGTAACATTGTGGGAGGTCCCCACTGCTCAACCGTGAGCGTGGGGACAAAGTTTACCTAATTGATTTTAAGTTTTTTTTTTTATTTTAACTTATTTTTTCTGTGTAAAATTTCAATAAGGTAGGTACACGAAGTAAATGAACAAGTTGAAAACAATTTAAAGAAACAGACAGACCAAACAGTAAAAAACCAAAATGATATTTAAAACATTACTAAAATGCATTGAATGTTTTTAAATCTTTAGATTTTACAGCCAATATGTATTTCTTAGAGCACATTGACCTGTGTTTATTTATATAAAAAAGTATAAGCGAAGGCAATCGACATTGTGAGGTGAGAGAGAGTTATTTTCATATACTTTCAACGGGTTTAGAAGGTTATGGTTACAAGATCTCGTTGCCCATGGCCCTTATACACCTACCTATGTAATTTTTAATCTCTTGATTTTTTTACCTCATTAGCAATCATCAATCGTTTACGAAACTCACGATACTACGATCACTATATTCTTTGCTGGTAGTGGCGTGACTACAATTGTCGCCCCGTGGCTACAATTGTCGCCCCGTGGCAACACTTGTCGCCCCGTGGCAAATTTATTAGCGTGGCCCGTAATTGTATCGTAATGCCAGACAAAAAAAAGTCATCTACCAAATGCCGGATGATCAATGATTGGGTGCCCTTTCCGACTGGGATTCACCTGGGAGCTACTATTGTTACGCCACTGATTCGGGTCCTCTGTAACCCCCCATATACTGAATTACGGATCAGGCTGGCACGGCGATAGCTACGGCCCGTTTTGCCGGATATGTTGATAGGTAATATTTAGGATTATTTGGAGTTAACTTACCACAGACATTAATACACGTATGTATTGTACAGTCAGCTGCAGAAAAACCAGACCTCACCGAATTCTATACGTACATTTTAAACTTAAACTCCTTGTTTCGTCGAGGGTTTAAAAAAAACATTTCATCGCAGGGGCTCTCGGCATCATGCTAGGCTACAAATACCACCTCAGCTCCTCAACCTTCGCCGCCTGCTACTGGTACCTGCTCCTCATTGAGAAGAGCTACTGGAACAACCACAGCTACCTCTTTGGCCTAGTCGGATTGCTGCTGGCCTGTACCGAAGCCAATTGTTACTGGTGTGTATTGATTTCTAAAATACCCAGTTAGATTTTTTCTAAAACTTTTTTTCACCTCCAGGATTTCATCAGCAAGGTGGCATCACATATTTCTTTTGTTTTCTTTTTCCCACATAATTAATGATTAATTATATTTGTTTTATTTATTAAATGCCCATACTTTTTATAATTTCCAAGCTGAATCATTAATTAAATAATTTACTTGTAGTAGACAATAAACCCATTAATATATCGTAATTAAATGTCACACTTTGATAAACAGACGATAAAACTATCAAGTAAGTAGGTAGTAAAGAATAGATGATAAATTCAGACATTCCTAACCGTATATTGAGTAATTATTCTTAATTATTCTAACGTATAGATAACATAATCATGAAGTAATTTGTCATATTAAATTGTTACATTTTGATTAATTACAATATAAAAGATACATAAAAATTGGTGATAGGACAGAACGAAATATCAAATCTTATTCAAAGAGAATGAGTGCTTCTTTTACATCTCGCAATCTTATGATTTTTATAGTTCAAGGGAGATTCAAGCAATATATATTTTGGCCATAGTAGCATAGCTACATTCATTTTGCCATGGAGCTATTTATGGATTAAGGGATGAATTTTGAAATTACTGATTTTCGCGTAAGCATACCTACCTAACAACGTTGTTACGTTGTTAGGTAGGTATGCTTACGCGAAAATCAGTAATTTAGTCAATTATTATTTAATCAGTAATCAGTTTTCTTAACAAGTGTCAAGAGAATTAATTAATTAAATAGATACCTAATAGTATTACTTTGTTGTTATTAATTAGGTAGGTACTTGGAATGAATTTGATTTTTTAACTATAAAATTAAACAAAACAAATTATGAACTAAAAGATGAATAAAACTTAAATCTATACATATAATAAAACAGTAAAAATATTTTGTCTGTACACTTAGTATTTTTGACTGAAATGGATAGAGGGACACTTAAAAAGAATAATAAAAAGCAAAAAATTTTTTTTGGAATTTTTGGTCTGTCTGTCTGTCAGTATGTATATATGCGTTTCACGCAAAAACTACTGAACGGATTTGAATGAAACTTTTTTTGTTGTATAGCTAATAAGCCTGGGCAACATATAGGCTATATTTGAGTTTGAAAACTGGAACACCTGATGAAGAACCTTAACAGAACAGCTAAACTATAAGAAATATGGAAATGGTACCTTTGCAAAAATTTATCAACCTGATGAGCATTTTCTGTTGACGTATAAAAATCGAAGATCAGGATCATCTGACGAAGAATTCCAAGAGACCAGCTACACTATTACATATATGGAAATGGCACCTTAGCAAAAGTCGTTCAACCAGATGAACATTTTCTGCTGACGTATAAAAAGTGAAGATTATGGAACATCTGATGAAGAACTCCAAGAGACCAGTTACTCTGTAACATATATGGAAATGGCGCCTTAGGAAAAGTCGTTCAACCTGATGAGCATTTTCTACTGACGTATAAATAGACAGGACACGGGATAGGACAAAGAGGGACTCGGGGTGGGAGTGGTGGTACACGGGAAATTGTAGATAAGCAGACGAAGATCGTTTATTGAATGAAATATCTCTTTTGATTTATTTTAACACCGCGACTATACTACGAGTAGGTACCTAATATATTCCCGCGGGACACGGGAAAACCAAATGGCTGAAATTTTGAGTACTTACTGGAGTTTAGGTTACTACAGTTTGGAACACAAAAGATTTTTCATCTAAGCGAAACAAACGCGGGCGAAGCCGCGGGCAACAGCTAGTTCCAATATATTTACAAAAATGCCAGCCCCGACAGTTCGTGCCCAGAAGGCTGGCAGAGATTATAACGAATTAATTACCTACTTTGAATATCAAATGAGTTATGTTATAATAGGTTTTTAATCGAAAAGTTTTGTTTATTGATTGACGCAAACAAATAAATTACTTACCTAATTATTTTTTGTTGTCAGTTATTATCATTTATTTAATTATACACTTCATTCCGGTTTCATCGAAAAAGTTAATGTCATTTTATGATTAACTCAATGGTTGACGCAAATAAAAAGTCCATTAGGACAGGATTTGAGGAACCTTGAAGTTAATATTGAGGTCTGTGGTTTTAATTTACAATTCCAAAAAAGTATTTTTCGTAAATATTTAGAAATCCGTAGTCATATAGATATATTTTTGTATCTAACAGCAGGAAAGTTTGAAAAAAATATCGTAGAGTAGAGACCGACGAAGAATCCTTTTTTCTCGTAAAAAGTGCGGATTAAATATATTTTGTCAAAGCTATTTTAGTCCCTGTAAACAAAGACTCATCATCATCACCATCATCGTCAGCCTTCCATGACCCACTGCTAGGTATAAGCCTCCTTTTGTCTATGCCAACCTTCCCTATCCTGAGCCATCGCAATCCAGTTCTTGCCGCGTGTATGTAAACCCTTCAGTATTCAGAACTTCTAAAAATCTGAGCTGCTGGAGGGTTTACAGGCAAGAATTTACAAAAAGATGCCGTAAATCATTCCGCTATTCAGAGCCACGAACGAACTGGATTCGGATATGGTTTTCGGCATAAATTCGAAAATTCGTAACAAAAAATGCTTCCTCTACTAAGAACCCAAAAAAGTATAAAAGGTAGGTGCGATATCTGACACGCGAGAGGGCTTTCTGCACTATGCTCCCCGACTTCAGATCGCAAGCGGTAGGTGCGATCTGTCACGCGGTAGGGTTTTCTGTAATATGCTCCCCGATCTCAGATCGCGAGCGGCAGTGCCAAGATAGATAAAAAATGACGAAGATCAAAAAAATAACGCAGACGAAGTCGCGGATGATAGCTGGTTTACTTACTCTAATATTATAAATCCGAAAGTTCGAATGTTTGGATGTTTGTTACTCAATCATGCAAAAACAACTGAACAGATTTGCATAAAATTTGGAACATAGATAGTTCATTACCAGGATTAACATATTGGATACTTTTTATCTCGGAAAAATGTCAAGTTCCTGTAGGATAATAAAAAAACGAGTTAACGCAGACGAAGTCGCGGACGAAAGCTAGTGTACTTATAATAATGTTATGAAGCTGCAACGTTTTAGCGCTGATTTTAAGAACTGTTATGTTTCAGTGATGGCCCATTTATCGACGAAGGTAACCTATAGTACCTTTCGCCCGCGACTTCATCTGCGTTAACTCGTTTCCTGACTATCCCACAGGATCTCAATAGGTTTCCGGGAAAATAAAAAAAATATGATTAATTTTTTTGTAAAATTTTAGCCGAATCAGTAGTTTTTGCGTGATTGCGTATCAATCATCCAAACAATAATTAAATTTTGAAAAAATAAATTATTTTTTGTCATACTACTACTACTATATCTACAATTCGATTTATTTTTGTTTCCTAATAATTTTTAATAGCTCATATTGAGCATTTTCTATTAAATATTAATTCATATCTATAATTCTAGTTCAGAAGTACTGAGGTTGTAAATACTGGAAGGGTTTTCATATATGCATCCTTATTTTGCTTCTGTAATCCCTCCCTCATTACAGAACTGAAATCAGGGTAGCATTTGAGCCATCTAAACAGGCGTTTCATCGCTTAAATGCTCCCGCAGCTCAGATGTATGGAGGTTCTGAATACTGGAAGGGTTTACATAAACGCGTTCTTGCCAGCAACATTCTTTACATTGTCAAAATAGCTTTTTAATCCATACGGACTAAAAGTGATAAAACGTAGAGTTGCGCTACTTTAATATTATTTTAAACTCGAGTTACCTACGTACGTATATCCCTCTCTCCACTATGGATTACAAAACACTCGCCTTTAAAATAGGTGTTTACTCCCTCGACTCGATAAACAATTGTACAGTTTAATTCAAATTGTATCAAATTTTGGTTAAAATTAACCATGCATGATCATCATAGTAAAAGCGCTCGGAAAATATTTTTATTATTCTCTTCTGGATCGTTCCCTCACTACCTACCTACTGAGGATGGTGACTTACACATCTTGTTCATAAGTTTCCGCCATTTGTACAGTCAGATGCAAAGAAACCCCTGAGATAGAATTCGATGAGGTTTCTCTATTTCTTATTTCCAGTAAATTTCCACAGGTCCGTGGACGCATGGCTCGACCCTTCGCTGAAGAAGCCGACAGTTCCTTATTGGAACTACTTCGTTTTGAAGTTCCAGTTCTTCGTCCTGTACTTCATGGCTGGGCTGAAGAAGGGCACAGCGGAGTGGCTGACAGGCTACTCCGTGCAGAATCTCAGCGAACATTGGGTGTTTGGGCCCTTCAAGTAAATATAACCCTTCTCAAATTATCCTACTAATATTATAAATCGATGGCTTAGAGTGAAAACCTCGGATGTGTGTTCTTTGGCAAAAGAAACATCATTAGGGGCTAGTTTATCTATAAATTTTTATTGCGGTACTATGGTACGGCGCGGCGGGGTAGGTACCTATTTATATTCAGTGTGGAACCATTGATATAAATAATAGGTAGGTAATGTACCTAGACGTAGAGAAAAAAAACAGACAAAAACCTTCTTGTACCTACCTACCTTTGAAGTAACCTTTTAGAATTTCAGGACACTCATTGTTTTGTTTTTACAAAAGTTGAAATTTTGGCGTAAGTAACATATGAATTTAAAAAAATATGAGTCGCACAGTACCATAGACTTATTATATCGTACCTATACCATAAGTTTATGCACAGTACCTACCTAAGTAAGTCGAAAAGCCGGTGATATGTTTAACGCACAAAAAAAAAACACTATCAAATCCTAACTAAATAGTACTTATCTAGTTTTGTCTTCTAACTAACAAAACGAGACAAAAAAGTTTAATTGCTCGAACTGCTAAGCTATTTGTGCACATTGTGTGCTAATGCTTTCGATAAAACCGGCTTCGATTGAATCAGTGACGCATGTTTACGTCCATCTCAGAATTCTCCATTTTTATACTTTATATTTTTATACATACTCGCCCTTTTCTATGCTACAAAAAATTCAATTAAAGGAGTGCTTGAACCCGCTGAACGTACAAACTTGAAATTTTGCAGAGCCTAAGTACTTTATTAGCGAGTGAGTACTAAGAAAGAGGAAATTCTACTCCTTCAAGAGGATGTAAAACGAAATTAACTATGTTTTTATTCTTTTGGAGAACACATCATGCGAAACGTGTGTTTTCCATGATCCATTATTTTAAATGATCTCTTGCTCCTACTACCTCGGTACACACACTATATACAGGATGTTTTTTAAATCATTGGCATCCTTTCTACTGGTGAAAGTACTCATAAACATGAGCAACTTTTTGTATGGGACCGACTCAATCCGATGGAAAAAAAAAACAGCTGTTCCATACATTTCGGGTGAGTAGGTATTGGAAAATAGTATGGAACAGCAGATTTTTTTTTCCATCGGATTGAGTCAGTCCCATACAAAAAGTTGCTCATGTTCATGAGTACTTTCACCCGTAGAAAGGATGCCAATGACTTAAAAAAACACCCTGTATATCGATGCTTGCTCCTTACAATTTCCGATGTGTATGTATATGGTAGATATCTCTGTCACACAGATTATTAAATAGCTATGTGTACCTACTTCTATGATCCCGTGCTACAATTGTAAATATAAATCAAGGCAGTTTTCATTTTAAATCGCAGATCTTATAAAAAAAAAAATTACCATACCAGTGCGTTGTGGTTTGTTGGTGGGCAAATTTTTAATTTGTGACGTCAATGTACACTACACGATTGTGTATGTACTAACGAGTGATAAAAAAATACTTGTGTTTAGAGTTATCTTTTTGTGATTAACTAGCTTTTGTCCGCGGCTTCGCCCGCGTGAATTTCCCGCAGTGATGAATGAATTTCCTGCTTTTTCCCTAGATTAAAGGTATCCTAGTCCTTCCCAGTACTTCCAACTATGTGTACCTATGCAAAATATCAGGGAGATTGGTTCAAACAAACTACTTTCGCATTTATAATATTAGGATTTCGTGAGAGAAATTTTCTCCCAAGTAAAAAATATGAAGTTCCTTTGAAAAGTTTTTTTTTTCAGATTATTCTTAACGACAGCACAGACTGATTACCTCGTGGTGCACTGGTTCATCTTCTTGTTCGACCTGACCGTGGCAGTGTGGATGATGTGCGCCAGGAGCCGCCATGTTGCTATGCTCTTCTGTGCGCTTTTCCATCTCATGAACAGCAGGCTTTTCAGAATCGGTGAGTTAAAGTCAAACATTTTTTTGTTTATACTAATAGGCATTATCCTGTTCTAACCCTAATTAATATTATTTTAAGTGAGTTTGTTTGTTTATTTATTTGTTTGTTTGTTTCTTTGTTTGTTACCTTTTTACGCTTTATCTACTGAACTAATCTTCCTGAAATTTCGCATACACATAGTTAGAAGTACGAAGAAGGACATATGTACTTTTCATCCCGGGAAAAAGCACTGTTCTAATGGGAAATTTACGCGGGCAAAAGCTATCCTGTGCACTTAGCACTTTTAAATCTATCTAGTACTTTATTAACTAGATTAGTTGACTGAAAAAATCTGGAGCAGATAGACAGACGCCACTAGCAACCTTGTTTGTTATAGGTACTATGTATTGATATAGAAGAAGGAGGGATGAAATTGAGATATTTTAATTGCAGGTATGTTCCCGTGGGTTTGTCTGGCTACGATGCCATTATTTTACCCATTCGACTGGCCGAAAACTTTCATGAGCTTTTGCAGAACCAATCTAATAAAAATCATTCAAGACATACGTAAACTAATTGGTTTAGGTTCAGTGGAGCACGAATGCCACTGCCATCTTAAAAACTCTGAAAATGAAGATCAGATGCAAAAGATCATAGATAATATGGTTCAAGACATAAAAGGACATGATTCAGGAACTGATATAAACGAAATAAATGACAATTCCGATGATGAACTGAAAACAAAAGGCAAGGATGAATGTGAAGACAAGGCAAAATACAAACACGAAGGAAAATATGAAAATCGTACATTAACTACTGTTTTGATCGGTTTACATGTTTTTTGTCAGTTGTTTTTGCCCTATTCACATTTTGTCACGAAGGTGAGGACAATGGCATAGACCAATGTTCAATTTTTTATTATTTATACGTTTTCACAGCAACCAGGATAAGCTGATCTCTCCGGGTTTGCGTACTCTATATCTCTCCACGGTCAGCTTATAATCGCTACGCAACTTATTGTCATTGTTAATAAATCGTCTGGATATTAAGGTAAGCAAACATTTACATGGAGTATCTACCGAATCTTCAAAACCGGCTACGTGACGACAATATGTATATTTTTTGTGTTCAGCAAAAAACAGCTCACGTCAACTTATAAAAAATTCGGATGTAGGTAGGTACACAGTAAATTGTTTTAAGTTGTTATTTGAATCATTTCTCTGTCTTTATTACTGCGTGTGGTTTTAGTATAATAAAACTGGTGTTAGATTTCAACTCTAATCATTTCTCTCATCTTCTGCTTCCGTCCTATTCTGGGGTATTCTTGGAGTGAAGAAAAAGCATTGAATGTGCTAGCCAGCTGCTACTCTTCCCGCGCGAAGGAAAAGTCAATGATGGAAATAGGTTTTAAACTAGGAATTTTTGTCACAGGCGATATGGGCTAGCAACCTGTTACTATGAGTATATTTGTATCTCCATTCCCCCTTTAAATAATTCCACCAAAAAGCCAGCCAAGAGGCCTTCGTGTCTCAAGACGTCTGTATCTGTACTGTACTAATTCCTTATTTCCTATCGAGGTAAAATTTTGCACGTGTCAGATATTTAAATTTAAATTTAAATATAAATTATATTAAAATTTAAATATATTTAAATATATATTTAATTATATATTTAAATTTAAATTTAAATATCTGACACATCAAATATCTGAATGGGATCATATGGTTCATTTTAACAAAGTCATTTTAAAAATAATATTTTTAAAAAGAAATCCTTAGAAAGAAACAATAATGCTTCTTGCTTTAGATACAAATACCGTAAAAAAGTCAGTGCTTTTTTACGAAGGTACTTAATTTCAAACCATTTCAGGGATACAACAACTGGACAGACGGTCTTTATGGGTATTCCTGGGACATGATGGTGCACACCTGGGACACTCACTCCATCATAGTCAAAGTGGTGGACAACGAGCGAAACTCTGAGTTCTTCGTCGACCCAACCTTGTACACACTGAACGATAGATGGACGAGGCATGGCGACATGGTCTTCCAATATGCGAAATGTTTGAAAGAGAACTTGAGAGAGGAGTCCCACAGAAGAAACAGATATCGTTCAATGATCTCTAATAACATCTCCATTTTTATTGACGTCTGGTGCTCTATGAATGGGAGGTTTACTCAGCGAATGTTCGATCCTAAAGTTGATCTTTTGACAGCTCTTTGGCGCCCCTTTTCTAGGGTGCATTACTTGATGCCGCTGCTAGATGAAGCCCTGAGTTGGAGGAGCTATCTGGATGAAGCAAAAAATGATGTCCATTCGTGGAATAATTACAGTGACGTCATTTTCCTCGCTGATTTTCCCGGTAATTTTTTTTTCAGATTTCAGAAAAATAGGTAACGTTATTATGCAAACTGAAGTAAGGTCCCGTTATACATTTATAACACTTTCTAAAGTTAAAAATAATTCGGAGACAAACAAGTGAACATCAAAAATAAATTAAGATTTCTTGTTTTTTTCTTCATTACATTTTTGAACATTGCACTTTGCGCCGAGGATTTTGCACATTGAACTTTGAAATTTGGGGAGAACTTTATTTTGGAAAATTGCTTTTACATAGGTAGGTACCTATACCTATACTCGTAAAAAATCAAAGTTCAAACTAGAAGTTTATTTGTTACTAGCTACTTACTTAGGTAAGTACTTAGTAAAAAATAATAGAACCAAATAAAACCAAATCTTGCATCTACTTCGTTTTCAGGGTATGTAGGTAATATACAGAATTGCAGATGCAGTCTTAAACAAACAGTAGTAAAAAATATTGCGGACTTCGTCGAAAATATACTCTTTGTCTTGTCAACGTATTCAGCATTAAATTATTTACGTATTTTTTTTCTTGTTTACTGAAATTGTTAGGTATTTCACTACGGAAAACAATACATACCTACATGTTAGATTCTACATAGGTAACTTACGAGTTACACAAAATATTGTATATTGTATTGTACTTGTTCATAATGTTCATATTTTTCAGGTAATTATTTTAAACAGTATTTTTTATTTATTTACAGGATACGAACTAGAAAAATACATTCCCGTAGAGCTACATAACGTAACTCTGACGATCTTGGAAGGCAAAGTTGTATTCGAGCCAGAAGTAACGAAATTCCAGAACGGGCAATCTTACCAGCTCACCAGCGGGAACCAGACCAAAGTGCAATCGGGGTTCTTCCATAAACTAATCAATATTGGCGACAAACCAGCCTTTTATATGTACACGTTTTACAATAGCACAGAAAAGGAGTTAAAGTTGTTTGAAATGCCAAAGTCTGAGCCGAAACTTCCAATCGGGAGGGAGTTAATGAGAAGGTTGAAGAGTATGGCGAAGTTTGGTAGTTTGGTGGTAGAGAATCTCTTTCGAGCTGTGTTTAAAGTGTCTCAATGTCAATAGCTTTATTTTCCTTTACTCATAGAGATAATTATATCCTTTGTTTTTACTATAAACTTGACAGTTATCATCTTGCTTCGTTATTCTCACATGATGGAGCTGAAGGCGGCTCTAACTCTGTATGTAACAGAACAGTCTGAAACGACTCGACTCCTGAGTGTGGGCTCCTTTACATTGATCCTAGATTTAAAAAAAATCTTTTCTTAATAAAAATAAATTAATAATATAGGTAGGTACCTACCTACCTATATTATTCATTTATTATTACACACACGCATACTATTCATACTTTTTGGGTACCTACCCGGGTACCGTAAACTGCTGCAACTTATCCAACTACACACAAATTTGCCTATTTCATTTGAATTACGATATATCTCATTCGCTTGCTTTATTCTCGTTTTCTACCATTCTGTAGTAACTATTCTTTATTTGGGCAACATATTTTTCATTTTTTATAATTGTAACTCCATTAATACTCTGTCAGTTGTGTGACAAAGATCGGTGGGTGAGGCAGCATTTTTTTTGCGCTCCAAAACTTTTGAATTTTAACTATTAAAAAGCTGTGTTTTCGCACAGGAATAACTGCCTAAGGTAGGATAATATTGTCTTCTTCTAGTATCACTTGTTTTTTTACGCAAAAGATTGTTTTTTATCAAAAAAAACTTAGAAGGCAATCATGTGTAGTGTTTTGAAAACTTGAGTGACATAACTATGCCTGGGTCTAGGGTTGTCAAATTTTGTTAACTAGCTTTTACTCGCAGCTTCACTCGCGTGAATCTCGCTTACATTATTCTTACAAATTTATTTTAGAATTTGTTTCCTCTAGTTATATTAGAAGTGCTCGTTGTAAATTTGTAAAACAATATTCAAATATTTTTTGTAGAAATAATTGTAAAAGAGATTCAACAGTTTGTATACTTTTCTTTTATACTACAATCACAAATTAAGATTATTAATAATTGTTGATTAAAATGATGAGACATTTTACCAAGAAGCATTCAAATTGTGATTTTTTTAATGAAAGTAGCCACCTGGTTTTTTCTTTTATAAAAATTATCTGTATTCTTTTGGACAACCCTATAGTCAACGACATTTTTGTATGGAAAGTCTGTAGAACCTGCTACAACTTGGCCTAGTAGCTGTAATAAAAAAATGATACAGTATATTGCACTGATTAAATTGGAAGGGACAAGAAGGTTGTCTCATGCACATGAAAAAAAATTAACGGAAACGATAAGTACAATAAGTATCGAATTATCCTTCTAGGCAAACTTGTGTCTTTTACATACAACTTTGCCTACGACTTTGAGCCCTTGTATTTCAGAAAATTGGTGGAAATTAATAAGATATGGGGTCTCAATAGCAAGCCATTATGCCTGTCTTCCATTTAAAAACAATTGAGAGTCAAAATTATGAATAGGTTCCGAGAAAATCGCAAAAAACGTCAAATTCCGTGCAAAGTTGCAGCAGTTTACGGTACTTGTTTCTAATCATGTTACGACCGAAGAAAACCTTGCCAACTGGGGGTATTTCGCCGATGTTTCGCCTAGACTTTCGACACTAGAAGCAATAGGTACTTTTTTCCGACAGCTGATAAGAGAAGAGAAAATTTATTTCTTTCCCTCATCAGAGCTGGGTAACTTTATCTGAGCCTTGGAAGGGAGGAAGGTAATGCCAGACTCCTGACGCCTAGGTGTATCTAACACCATCCAATCAGCTACTCCATCAGATTCCTGCGATTTCATACAGGAAACCTATCGATCTGTTAGGTTCAGTATAAAGGTCTTCGTCCATGGATGGCCGGCCTCTTCAAGACTTCACAGGATTCAGTACTGAAAAATGTAACGCAAACTAATCTTCTCTCTGGACTCGTGGTCCAAACGCTTTGTCTATTGGGAAGCAAGTTTACCTACCTTTAGTCTAATCGTTTGGATCATTGGGGAAGTAAATATCATCAGAGTGTTGGACTAAAGATAAATTAAGTAAGATTAAAAAGAGATATGAAAACGCATATAAGTACGTTATCCCAACTATCGGTGTGGTTTCATCTTCTCAAACTGATCTGCTCAATTTCCTTAGTGGGATCTATACGACGAAAATGGTCGCTTGACCAAGAGTGTGACGAAGTAATGGACGTGTTGAACTTGAAATAAACTTGTACCTACTGACTATAATCAGTGCTTAGCATCGACGTAGAAAAAACATCGATGGTGTTTAGGTAGGTACTTAATCAATGTTCAGACTGAAGCAGGTCTTCTACCTATTTGATTTGACTCTAGCCCGCTGTGTTAATTGTATGTTCAATAAAGCCGTTTTTGGCAGAATAGACAAAACGGCTTTATTGAACAATACAATAAATATTAATTTATTGAGTAATTTTCCATTTTCCACACCATGATAACAGCGTACTTTATGTATGAATGTTTATGTGCGTGTCTATTGAGAGTTCTATATGTATGAAGGATGTTCTAATGAAACTAGTGAATGCAGTTCACGAAAGTCCGGGTATATTGTCCAAAAACACAGGGAAGAAATACAACTCACAACATTTACGTGACCGTTTAAGTTACACAAAATTTATGCGATTAGCATGCCTATATCTAATGACGCGTGGGGAACGACTGCCCGTTCGCCCCTCGCTACATATTCATTTGCAGCGTCAGCTCTATGTATGTACGGTGTACAACACATGAGTCCTTACAACATCATATATCATCATTTAACTTAGAGCATCTAATTCAAATTTTTAAGCAAAGAAGTCTGCCGCTGTCGGGGAGGTTGCCTGTAAAGTAGCCACTGAGCTTCTCCCGTTGTATGTATTTGCTCTACTTATGGATCGATTCGATTAGCGCACTCAATAAATCCGGATAAAGTAATAAACTTTGTAACAATAAATCCAATTTTAAGTTTTCGTAAAAAAATCTAAAAAAAAATCGGTACCTACTTAACTTACTTATTTACACCCACATGAACTCTCTGCTCAACCCTAATATTGACTGTCAGACAATGCTTTAAGCATTAAGTCCACCTTTTGAACTGTACTTTTGTATGTGTGTACAATAAAGTTTAAATAAATAAATTAACACTTTGCTTAAGAAAACTTTCTCTTAAATGACTCTAGACCACAGATAACCCCCAATAAATTCCGCTTGTATGGGCGTCCGCGGTCACCGCACTTACATGCTTTTGCACGTATAAATGAAATTGCTTCATTAGTTGCGACCAGAACTCAGACCTGTGAGGTTGTTTCGTGAAAATTTCCGAAAAAATCTATTAGGTTCGTTGAGTGTGTAAAAATGAGTACATGTTCCATAAAATGGTGCAGAAAATCATCAATGATATCAAATCTCCAAAAGGATGGTATAACTTTCCACAGGTAAGTTGATTAATTAATTTAATAAAATTACGTGCAGAGTTCACTTTATAATGGTCGAACTATGTGAAACATTGCGAATTAGAGTACCAAAATGGGGTGACGTTGATGTCTTTTGCAAGCATCTCTTTCTTTCCCAAGTATCAAGTATATGTGTGTCCTTTTCTCGTTGACGTCAGCTGCCGCTCCCGACCCCCGCGCACTTCCTCTAAGTTTGGTGACTTTCGACGCGAACAGGCATTGAATGATACTGAATCTATTGGGGGTTATCTGTGCTCTAGATAGTACGGCTACTTGTCCTAACAAAAATCGATTTTATGGTCCCATCCGGAAAAAAGCACGAAACTTGGCATGAATGTAGCTTTCATATATCTATTTTATTATTGATATAGAAACACTTCGAGAAATAAATGTTTCCCCTTCTTTCCCCCCCTTTTATGTCCCCAATCTTCGTTTTTCTATTTTTTTATGAAAATGGTAAAAGCTACGTAAAAACTGTCAATGATCATTATGTTCTTCATTAAATTCTCTAAAATATTGCCATTTGATGTATGTTGATAAGACTTATAGTTTACAAAATATGCCCATGTTACTAGGACGATTTATTTAAAAATTCGGACTTTTTCTGTTATTGCACGGTCATGATAGAATTTCGTATTTAAGGGCATACCCAATTAGGATTTTCCGAAAACGTACTGTCTTACGTATAGTGTGAACCATAGGTTAGAAGTACTGAAGCAGGAAAAATATCCCGTAAAGAGAAAAATACTAAACTTGAAGTATAATGAATCAAATTACAAATAAAATAAATAAGACTAGATAAAAAATAATAATACATAATCCTGTTTTTTCCCCCTTTATCGTCGAAAATCACCGTAATTTAAGCGATAACAATAGAATTTTTTAAAGAATTAAATAAAGAATACAATTTTATTTATATGTAGCGGCTTATTTTTTAAAATATTACGGCTCCTTGTCCTAACAAAAATCGATTTTATGGTCCTATCCGGAAGAAAGCATGAAACTTGGCATGAATGTAGCTTTCATATATGTACTTTAATATTGATATAGAAACACATCGAGAAATGAATGTTTCCCCCCTTTCCCCCCCTTTTATGTCCCAAATCGTGGTTTTTCTCATTTTTTATGAAAACGGTAAAAGCTACGCTAAAACTGTCAATGACCAATATGTTCTTCATTAAATTCTCTATAATAATGCCATTGGATGTACGTTGATAGGACTTATATGTATGCCCATATGTACGTAACTATGACGATTTTTTGAAAAATTCGGACTTTTTCTATTATTGCATGGTCATGGTAGAATTTCGTATTTAATATCATGGATAGATTTCGACTTCTGATATACATTGTAGTGGTCCCAAACTTCGTGTTGACATTTGTTACCATCATCAACAAAGTACCTCTTCCGATTGGGGGGAGGGGGAGGAGTGCACCCCGCGCGCTACAAGCAAAGAACTCCTGCCTGTTCTGTTGAAACATTATATCGTGTCTAGTATCGTTTTCGTGTTAATCAAGCACCAGGAATTCATTTTTGATAATAACTTTGCAGCATTTCGTAAAAAAATATCGATATTTTTGCTAAAAAGTAAAAAATAATTCTTCATTTAATTATCTGTTCTAAGCACGTTCAAATTGCTTTAAGATTGAATAACAAGGATAAATCTGAGTAAAATAAATTCTGATTTTAGGTACGTATATTCTAGTTTATAAAAATATATATTTTAGGTAGCATTTTAGTTGATAACTTGAACTTCCATTCAAAAAAAAATATGACAATATAAAAGCCCGTGCCGCGGGGCGGTTGGAATTCAAAACGTGTTTCTAGCTAAGTCTATGAGTTTTTCCCAGAAAGTCCTTAGAAACAGTTCCAATTTTGATGATAAGTTTTTTTAAATATTTGTTTAAAACTAGTGAAAATAATATATTCATTTATTGAAACTGTTTGTTATGATTTTCTGGGAAAAACAAATTGACGAGACTTAAGTACGTTCTGAATTGTAATTAAAATTCAAATCATTTTTTTTTTGGAATGTAAGTTCAACTAAAATGTTATTGAAAATATATATTTTTATAAACTAGAATATACATGCTTACTATTTTACTCAGATTTACCCATGTTATAAAATCTTGAAGTGCTTTGAATGTGCTTTGAACAGACAGACAGTTAAATTTTGAACTATTTTTGACCTTTTAGCATAAATATCGATATTTTTGTATGAAATGATGCCAAGTTATCATCAAAAATGAATTCCTGATGCTTGATTTATACGAAAACGATACCAGACACGATTTAATATTTCAAAAGAATAGGCAGGAGTTCTTCGCTTGTAGCGCGCGGGGTGCACTCCTCCTCCCCCCAATTGGAAGAGGCCTACTTTGTTGATGATGTCAACATATGTTGTCATGAAGTCTGGAATCACTACAATGTATATGGGTGTTTGAAACTTTGACCCTCTGCCCCGCCCCCCTGACGTGGGGTCGAGAGTGGCTAATGAGCTTAATGAACCCAGTTTGACCCATATAACATCCTAAACCATGTGGCATATATTGCATTACCCAAAATTGTATTCGTCCCCATACATTGCTGCCCAATAGGATATGAAAGCTACATTCATGCCAAGTTTCATGCTTTCTTCCGGATGGGACTTGGGACCGTATTTCACGTTAAGGACCCTACGTAATAAGGACTAATGGTCTATTTAGCTTTCCTTTAAGGCTTTGTATCTAACTACCAAACACCCTGTATAATCAATCAAAGAGAACAAATCAAGCCTCCGATCTCCATCCGAATATCCGATCTCCATCCGAATAATATTGGCAGATGTCAGATGTGTCAGATTGGTTAAGTTTTATAATCTGTGCAAAAGAAAAATGTAAACAACCAATCATTTTGGTCGAGCAACATTTCAACCAATCAGATTATCCGGAAGAGTACGGTGCGACAAGCGATGCACGAAAGAGGGGCGGGCGGGGCGGGCGGTACGATAATCTGTCAAATGAATAGAAAATGAAGGGGCAACACGGCGTGGCGTGAGACGAGTTCATTCAATTTTTCCTTTTATCACTGTGTGCCGACGTCGGGTCTGTTAAATAAAATAGTTCTCGCTGACGCCTCGTCACTGAGAATAAATAGTCAACGTGATCATTTTCCGCGGTCATTACACAAATTAGTGTCTCAGAGTCGGTACGCCTCCCATTGAGATATTGACATTTTGTCAACTGTGATATAACGATACTCTCGGTATCTTGTTAGTATTTTTTTAGGTTAAATCCTCAACCTGTGATGATCAGTGCTGCATCTTAGTCTTCGAACTGTGCCGGCTGTTTCAGTGATAACAGGACAGTAGTTACGGAGGCTGTTATCATGGCTTATAATTTGGACATTACTCCGAATTACTCTTATGTATTCGAGTTCGAAAACGAGTTCATTCATCAGAACTATAAGAAATGGATGACGGAGAACTGGACTGTCGCGTTTTACTATGTGGGAGTCTACATGGCCTTTATTTTCTTTGGACAGTACTACATGCAGAACAGACCTAAGTAAGTGCTCAATTTTTTTAAATTTATTAAAACTATCCATTAACCCTCTTGCCCTTATAAGCATTTTCTATTGCTTGGAAGAGAGATTCCATTAAAATATGTGATTATTTTATATTATTGCCCTGTGACTATAAACTTATATTTGTGATCCCTATGAATGGTTAGTTACAGGGGGTGTTTTTCTTTATAATATAAGCGTTTGTTTTTCTTAAATATAAGAAGAAATTTCCATTTTCTTGCCAATTTCCTTTATGTTTTGTAAAGGAATTTGGCAAGAAAATGGAAATAGCTTAATATTTACAATTAGCAACCCATTTTATATAAAAAGAAACCTAAGTAAATATTTTAATACATACAAGGAACTGCCCGCCACAGCTTCGCTTGATATAAATAAATTGTAGCCAATGTCACTCGGTTAACTCAGGTATAATGTAGCTTTTTATTGGTGAAAGAATTTTTGAAATTGAATCAGTAGTTCCAAAGATACAAACGAACAAACTTACAAACGCTTCCCCTTTATATTATTAGTGTGATAAGTACCTACTTAAGTTATTAACATAAATTATACATTAAGTACATAAAATTAATCAAGTAGGTAAATGAGTTTTAGCTGTAATAAAGCTATTTGTGTCAAAACTGTCTATTCGTCTTATGCAAAGTAGTATTTTTTTAACTTCTTTATTATGTGGTTTAGTCAGCAATAGTACCACATATTGTTTATACCTACTAAGTAGGAGGCTTAGATGTAGGAAATTTATGGAAAACTAGCTTTTTCCCGCGGCTTTGCCCACGTGAATTTCCCACGGGAACAGTGCTTTTTCCCGGGATAAAAAGTAGCCTATGTGCTATTCCAGGTCATTATCTACCTCTGTACCAAATTTCATCGAAATCCGTCCAGTAGATTGTGCGTGATTGAGTAACAAACATCCTCACAAACTCACAAACTCACAAATTCACAAACTCACAAACTCACATCCAAACTTTCACATTTATAATATTAGTATGGATATCAGCTGCTAGCACTAATGTATAAAATTCTGAGTTTCACACAAATTTTCTTAATATCTGTTGATACACAATTTTCCTTCATTTCTTTTCTCAACAATTGCCAAATTCACAATGTTATTGTAATATTTGACATTGAATATTTACTCAAAATGAAGAGATTAGATTTTGGTCTAAATTTTTGATGTAAACAGAGTAATAAATTTATTTTTCTAGTTTTTTGTCTTAATCCCTGCTATGATATGTTAAAATACCTTTAAACTTTTCTTCTCTTATCTCATTTCAATTGAGATTGGGTGAAGATTGTAAAACTATTGTTATCTAAACTGTGTTATTGAATTAATAAGGATCAATACTTGACTCACGGCTTTTAGATAACAATTGTTTTACAATAGAAGCACTACCTCATGTAATCTTTTGGTTTTTTATTATTATTACTATTTGGGGACGCCAGGGCAAGCACCAGACAGGTGATCAGTCCTCTCATACTGTGACCATTTCACCAGTCCCCTGGATCTCTTGGTTGGTGAAGGGGTTTTGACAAACCTTGATTTTGACTAGATACTAAGCATGTAGTCAAACAGCAATTTTAGCTAATAGGCTCATCAGCCAGCATCAAGCAGGGTTCTGGGATTTCAGGGAACTGCGTGAAATGGTCTGAACATGAGAAGACCAATCACCCATTTGCCCAGCAAACATTTTTTGGTCGATATTACCGTAAAGTTACCTATTCTTTGTATAAATAGGTAATTTTATGATAATTTCAACCAAAAATGTTTGCTAGGTGGTGCTTGACCTGGCATCTCATAATACAACAACAATACTTTTAGACTTGTTTTAGTATACATAAAGTGACTTTCATTAATAACAGGCATAAATAACATTTAAAGAAACTTTTAAAGCCTTAAAAGCCTTATTTACTCACAGAAAGGGTAATCTTCGGAACTACTAAACCAATGTTAAAAATTCTTTCACCAATAGAAAGCTAAATTATACCTGAGTGTCATAGGCTACAATTTATTTATGTACCTCCCGAGTGAAGCCGGGGAGGGGCGCTAGTATCATATTAGCTGTGCGATGAGGTTTTGCGTCCAGTAGTAATTTCGAGATAGACTATATCGAAATTCCCATAGGCTATAGTCCTAGGCTATATATAGCCTTTCTCATAAACGTGGCTAACATACACAAAAAGACGACCTCCGTGGCCTAGTGGTCATGACGCCGGACTGCCACACTAGAGGTCCCGGGTTCGATTTCCGGTCGGGTTAAGATAGAAAATGATCTTTTTCAGATTGACCCGGGTCTTAGATGTTTATTTATATATGTATCTGTTATACAATATAGTATCGTTGAGTTAGTATTCCATAACACAAGTCTCGTACTTACTTTGGGGCTAATTCAATCTGTGATTTTTCTCTGTATATACCTATATATTTAAAGAATATTTCCAATCCGACCAGTAGTTCCAGAGATTACATTCAAACAAACATTAAACAAACTCTCCAGCTTTTATTATATTAGAATAGCAACAACAACGAACGGATTTGCGATTGCGTTTTAGTGCCCTCCGCAGCCGACTTTAAAGTTGCCTTAAAGACTAGTAAAATAGATAAAATGTTCGTTGAATATCTCCACTCTAGGGCGGTAGGATGAGGGGGAGGGCCGGCGTGGGCGAGTTATGAATGAAGCTCCGCATCTGATCTGCAACGTTACGTAAAATAGTTGGCACAGGCTCCCGGTCTAGTTTAGAATGCGTAATTACTTACTTACCAATATGGAATGTATTAAAAAAATGGAAAAGCGGTTTTTAAGACTTGCACTCTTAGACTAGAAAATTCAAACTGAGGACTCGCTTGTATGACATGACCTATATATTTTACTTATTAGCTTTTGCCCGCGACTTCGTCCGCGCATAGTTTATTATTGTTAATATCTCAGGTTTAAGCAGCGTATGAAGATGAAACCTAAGCCAGATGTTTAGGCCTTCAACAGGAAAACCTGTGAAAACCGCATCAAATTTTGTCCAACAGTTTTTGCGTTATGCGCGTACATACAAACAGACAGGCAGCTCTAAAAATATCTCTAATTGTTTTCCTTAAATATCTTCTATGTCCTCCTATGTATCATCGAGCAGTTAGTCTTATTATATACGTATAAATATTATACGGGGTTTTATAGTTTTTGATAAGTACGCGAAAGTAAACTCGACCTGTTGTTTAATAACTTAATCGTATTTTATTTCTGTAGTTACCTAAAAAAATATTTGTGTTCGAAGATATCAGAGTAAGTTTTTCGGGATGCTTCCAAAAATTTCGTTATCTTTAACCTTTGGAGTCTGTTTTTTAAACACGTGAAAAATATTATTTAACTACCTATTAGGTCTCAGTTGGTCATCGCAGGTCAAAAGTCAATCAGGTTATCAACTGACACCTAGACAACAAGATAAATAAGTTATCTGAATTTAATTAAAACATATTGATTGTTGTTATTAATGTTATCGGGTTCTAACAATGTTACCTTTAATATTATCTACAATGAACAACGTTTTTCTGCTGTTTCTGAAACATCCAAAAGACAGACAATGCCCCAAGTTGTTTTCTCTTTTACTCAGACGAATAGGCGTGCCTTTGTCCTGTTCTAGCAGCGTTTGCGAGATACATGATGGTGGTTCAATAATTTTATTGTCCTAGATTATTTTTCTTTTTTCCGCGTCAGTGATTTTTTTTTACATGAATAACGAGTAGTCCGCGTTAGATCCCGCTTCTTGACGATCCTGCGGGCTGGTGGGCGGACTGGGCGGATATATCACGAATCTATACATATAATAAAACAGTAAAAATATTTTGTCTGTACATTTAGTATTTTTGACTAAAATGGATAGAGGGACACTTAAAAAGAACAATAGAAAGCAAAAAAAAATTTTGGAATTTCTTGTCTGTCTGTCTGTATGTATGTACTATTTGAATGAAACCTTTTTTGTTGTATAGCTATTAAGTCTGGGCAACATATAGGCTATAATTGATTTTGAAAACTGGAACACCTGATGAAGAACCATAACAGAACAGCTAAACTATAAGAAATATGGAAATGGTGCCTGAACAAAAGTCATTCAACCTGATGAGCATTTTCTGCTGATGTATAAAAATTGAAGATGTGGAACATGTCAATTAAAATATACAATAAATTACCTAAACAAATAAAGGACGAAGAAAATGATAAACAATTCTACAGAAAATTGAAAAAATCCTAATTGATAAAGCTTATTATAATATAAATGACTACTTAAATGACGAATTCTAAATTTTGATAATACCTACTAATCAATTAATACTCAATAATACCTATACCTATTTATTTTATTACAAATTATTAGTTACATGAAATTAAAATTTATATTATGCTATATGATGATGATGATTTTTATTATGTTACTAGCTGTCGCCCGCGGCTTCGCCCGCGTGAGTTTCGCTTAGATGAAAAATCTCTCTTGGAGCTTTTCATCAGATGTTCCAGATCTTCAAATTGTATACGTCAGCAGAAAATGCTCATCAGGTTGAACGATTTTTGCTAAGGCGCCATTTCCATATATGTTATAGTGTAGCTGGTCTCTTGGAGCTTTTCATCAGATGTTCCAGATCTTCAATTTTTATAAGTTGGCAGAAAATGCTCATCAGGTTGAACGATTTTTGTTAAGGCACCATTTCCATATTACTTATAGTTTAGCTGTTCCGTTATGGTTCTTCATCAGGTGTTCCATTTTTCAAAATGAATTATAGCCTATATGTTGCCCAGGCTTAATAGCTATACAACAAAAAAAGTTTCATTCAAATCCGTCCAGTAGTTTTTGCGTGAAACGCGTACATACATACAGACAGACAGACAGACAAGAAATTCCAAAAAAATTTTTTTGCTTTCTATTGTTCTTTTTAGGTCTCCCTCTATCCATTTCAGTCAAAAATATTAAATGTACAGACAAAATATTTTTACTGTTTTATTATATGTATAGATTAATAAAATGAGATGATGCGACCTCCTCTTTTCTACCCAAGTTGCTGTGCCCGACAGGGTCCATAAATGTACTATCATTTATTTGTCACCATATCAACTTTATGGATGCAATAAAATATTGAGTATTGAGTATTGAACATCTGATGAAAAGCTGCAAGAGACCAGCTACACTATAACATATATGGAAATGGCGCCTTAGCAAAAATCGTTCAACCTGATGAGCATTTTCTGCTGTCGTATAAAAATTCAAGATCTGGAACATCTGATGAATAACTCCAAGAAACCAGCTACACTATAACGTATATGGAAAAGGTGCCTTAACAAAACTTGATTAGTCTGATGAGCATTTTCTGTTGACGTATAAAAATCGAAGATCCGAAACATCTAAAACAGTTTGGAACACAAAAAGACTTTTCATCTAAGCGAAACTCACGTGGGCGAAGCCGCGGGCAACAGCTAGTCAATAATATTTTTTTCAATTTGCCCGCGTCACGTTGATACAGACAGAGTTTGATGGAGATTTTCAGAATGAGATGATCCGTTTCCTGAGGCATTTGTGAGGACTAGAGAACCATTCAATCGCGTCTCAATTAGGTACTAGTAAGCAACTATTATCTAATCTGTGCTAATGTGAAATACACTAGTAGGTATTTAAAAAACCATAGAGATACGATTAATCGACATCCACCCAAGGCCTAGTTATGGCAAATGTAAAAAAGATCGATAGCTAATTTAATTGCTTAGGAATTCGTAATCAACCTGAAAGCATATTCGCTGCTAGTATCACACATGTACCTACGTAAAAAATGAGCTATTTAGTAAGTTTTTCATTTAACCTACGTTTTTGTCTTGTATCACACATGTACGTTAAAAATGAGCTATTTAGTAAGTTATTCATTTAACCTACGTTTTTGTCTTTTCTTTTTTCAGTTAACGTTTTATAACGTTTTTTTGGTATTGTGACGTTAACATGCATGCCTTAAAAAATAAATGACGTCTTCTGCCGTTGGAAGTGTACTTGCTTAAAACTCCTTAATTATTCTTATTAAGAAATAATAAAAAATGTACCCAAGTGGAGAAGAAGCGATTTACTTTAAATACGTTAATTTATAAAAAAATGTTTATTGACATGTGGATGGATTAGTTACATTATGGAAAGTATTTTTACCCTATTTCGTCCCACTGCTGGGACAGGTCTTCCCTGAGGGTCTTTTCATCTCCTGATCTATTCACACATTATTAATCCAACGCGATGAAATGCATTTAAAAAATTGATTATGAAAATGCATGTAAAAACTTCATTATGAAAATGCATGTAAAAAATTTACATGCGTCATACATGTTTAAAATTCGAATTCTCCATTTCATTATCTATACAAGTTTTCGTTATTCATATAGTACTAATATACTACTACTACACTACTTTACTATACTGTACTATAGTATAATAGATGACAGTGATTGCTATAATGTTGATTCCATTATGAAGATGATGTTGTATGAATGGAGCGTTAAATTGCAATTATGCGGTTCCGAGTATCTAGAGCTGGGTGAGCGTGTTCGTAATAGGCCTTTTCATAGATGAATGAAATCGGTGCCGAAGTGGTTTTTCGCCTTCCACCGGTTACTAGAATTTTTCTGCGGTTTCAGTCGCTTTAATAATCCCGAAAAAGGTAGGTAAGTACCTAAAATACTTTTTTACGTGTACCTTAGTACAGTTTTCAATGTGACCACAACAACTGATTGATGATTGGGCCGGTTATTTTATTTTGCAAGCTTCTATGTTGGTAAATAATTTCGGTCAATAAAGACAAAAAAAACTGTTTTAATTTACTTTTGCTACATGAATATTTTACTACGACTCTAGGCATGAAAAAACGGACTCGATTAGGTTTTTGGAACGTAAGAACTCTGAATGATGATAGTGGTAAACTGGCACAGGCGGAAGCAAATCTTCTCAAATATAAACTGTTCTTCCTTGCTATGACAGAGGTCCGTTGGAATGGCTTTGGGGAGGCAGATGCACCACAGGGTTCATCGCTGTTGTATTCTGGGAAGGCAAACGAGGATGACAAGCATGAGTATGGAGTTGGAATCCTGCTCTCCAAACAAGCCAAAAAGTGTCTTATTGATTGGAACCCTATATCCGAAAGAATCCTCACAGCGCGATTTAACTCCCCAGTTCGTAAGATCTCAGTGGTGGTTTGTTATGCTCCAACTGAAACATCGGATATGCAACAAAAGGAAGACTTTTACAGTCAACTGAATAAATGTATGAATAACATCAAACGACAAGATATCGTGCTATTGCTTGGTGACATGATCGCACAGATCGGTAACAACAACGAGGGCTTTGAAAAATCAATGGGTAAGCAAGCACTGCAAGGGGAACGCAACCAAAACGGAAATCTCTTTGTCGAACTATGCATGAACCACCATATGGTTATTGGAGGATCACTCTTTCCCCACCCCGACTGCCATAAATACACATGGACCCACCCATCTGGTCAGAGTCGTAGCCAAATAGATCATGTAGCTATCAGCGCGGGGTGGCGTGGATCATTGCTGGATGTGCGTAACCGTCGTGGTGCTGACATAGACAGCGACCACGAACTAGTCGTAGCTCAAGTTCGGCTAAAGGTTGCTGTTTCCCGCCGTCCTAACTTGGCCAAAATTGGAAAGAGGTTTGATGTAGCACAACTTCAAAATGAGGTCAATCTAAATAGTTTCAGACTAGAGTTGCGAAATCGCTTCTATGCTCTCTCCCAACCTGATAATGACTTGGAGACTATGTGGACACATATGAAAACGGCGTACGATGAGGCCGGTTCAAATGTTCTCGGCCATGCACAACACAAGAAAGAGGATTGGATGTCACAAAAAACATGGGATCTCATTAACCAAAGGCGCGAAATGAAGATACAACTACTAAATACCAAAAATGAAGAAAATCATATTCACCTTACGCATTTTTACAAATTGCTGAGGCGAAAAATCTATCGCAGTTGCCGCAGTGACAGACGGGCATGGGCGGATAGCCTGGCACAAGAAGCCCAAGCTGCATCAGCCAGAGGTGACATGAGAGCCCTATATAATACGACAAAAGCATTGTCAGGACGTAAAACCCTCAGCAAGGGACCCTTAAGAGCAAAGAATGGCAATTATATTACTACACAAGAGGGACGGCTCCGTCGTTGGTTTGAGCACTTTAGCGAGGTTTTCAGTGCCTCTGACACGTCTGACTCCGCAACTCAATTATCTGAGCTACAAGAAGTCTCGACCACACTCAACATCAGTACGGAGCCACCATCAGATTCTGAAGTTTACGAGGCTATATTGAAGCTCAAGGACGGCAAAGCACCAGGGCAGGACCTTATTACCGCCGAAATGCTAAAAGCCGATTTGCGCGCAGCCGTCACTTTTCTCGGTCCCTTGTTAAGAAAAGTCTGGACTGAGGAGCGAATGCCCGTGGACTGGAAAACGGGCCTCTTGATAACAGTGCCAAAAAGGGAGACCTTAGCAAATGTAACAACTGGCGAGGTATCACACTTCTATCTGTGCCCTCTAAGGTGCTATGCCATATCATTTTAAGTCGCCTTTCGAAAGTCATTGACCCCATCCTCCGCAACGAGCAAGCCGGTTTTCGCCCTGGAAGATCTTGCGTGGACCAGATCAACACTCTGCGTATTATTCTGGAACAGGCATCAGAATTCCAAAGAGAAATTTACACTCTCTTTGTAGACTTTGAAAAGGCCTTTGACACGCTTCGGTGGTCGGCCATCTGGACAAGGCTTCAATCAATCGGCGTCCCTGGCAAGATAATTCAAGTTATTAAGGCAGCCTACGAAAATTACTCGTGTAGGGTTCGCTGCGATGGCCTGTTATCCGAGGAGATAAGGGTGTTTTCAGGTGTAAAGCAGGGGTGCCTCCTCTCACCGCTCTTATTCCTCGTAGTACTGGATGGCGTCATGTCGCGTGCCAATACACTTCGGCCAAGAGGTATAGAATGGGGTCCAACTGACCATCTTCAAGACCTGGACTACGCGGATGATCTGTGCTTGCTAAGTCATCGACGTGTAGACATGCAAAGTAAGCTGTATGATCTGCAGAGGGAGGCTGCAGGTGTTGGGCTGAAAATAAATGTCCACAAGACTCGAGACATGCGAACGGGTGGACGTGACAATACCCCACTTTATGTCAACGGCGAAGAGGTGCAGAGAGTTCCCGAATTTACCTACCTTGGGAGTATTGTGTCGGATGCGGGAGGAACAGATCTTGATGTCGCCGCCAGAATTAATAAAGCGAAAGGTGCCTTTGCGAGTCTGCGTCCCGTATGGCAGGCAAAATACCTCTCCAATAGAGTGAAACTAAAAATCTTTAATTCAAACGTGAAGTCGGTACTGCTATACGGATGTGAGACATGGAAGGTGCTAAAAGATCTGACACATCAGCTCTAGGTTTTTGTTAATCGCTGCCTGCGATACATATTGAGAATCTTCTGGCCGGAGGTTATTTCTAACGAAGATTTGTGGAGTCTGTGCCACGAATACCCCATAGACATCCAAATCAGGCGTCGCAAATGGCAATGGATTGGCCACACACTTCGCCGTCCCTACGATCATATACCACGGTGGGCCTTGGATTGGAACCCGCAAGGCAAACGCAAGCGGGGCCGTCCCAAACAGACATGGCGCCGTACTGTCCTGGCGGAAGCAAAATCATTGGGTCTTACCTGGAGTGAAATAAAAAGTGTCGCGTCGGACAGATCGCGATGGAAAAACTTTGTGTCTGCCCTTTGCGCCGACGGGGGGATGTAGGAAAAGAAGAAGAGAAGACATGAATATTCGTCAATATTTAAAAATAATGCTACTCATAAAGAATGTATGTTACAAATTGAAAAATTGTCAGTAGTTAGGATTATAAGTTTTCCTTATTCCTGATAAAAATGGCTTCCGCGATCTAATTGGAGCAATCTCGTTCGGTATGGCACTGTAATGCTGGACAAATTGCTCGCTTATCCTCAATAAGTGGAGTAAATACACTGCTATTTGCAACTTTACTCGATTACTCACGAAGATTCATTTAATTTGAAATGCAATCTTTGAATATTGCAGACAAGTCTGTAAACCACGGATAGGTACATTTATTAGTAACTTTACTTGAATCTATCTGTGGTTTGGAAGTCACGTTCAGCCGTTGGTCCCTGCTGTATTTGCAGTAGTAAAAATCCACCAATCAATTATTTTATTCATATAAGCTTAAAAATAGCACTTGTAAATCGTCACATTCTTGTTTTTAGTTAGTTGACGTCATAAAATTACTTAAAGCTAAGGTTACCACCGCCTCTAAAGCGCTAGTATTGTGGGCACAATGTATTGTGGGCCATGGTGGCTGATCCTGATCCTCCATATCCATCCACGAGGAAGCCCCAGCTGCGGGGACATTAAAATAACTAATGATGATGATAAATTGATGGTCTTTACGAGCGATACCTAAAGTGGGCTCCTTTCCTGGCGAGTTTGTATATTTGTTTGTTGATCGCGCTAATCTCTGGAATTACCGATCCGGTTTGGTAATCTTTCTATGCATGTTGGCCACATTCATGATTCCTCATGAATCACATACTAAGGGATGATTCTCATTAGAGCGGGGCGGGGACGGGCCGGGGCCTGTCCGTGCTGCACTGTTCATATTACACCGAATGTATGGGGCGGGACGCGAGCGTGCAACAACCGTGGTGCAAACGAGCGTCGAGCGGGCCCGGACGGGACACTGTTAATGCACTGTGTAATATAAATTGATTCATACAAAATGTATGTAACAGATTAAATCCGTGCCCCGTCCGGGCCACGTCCACGGCCCGCCCCGGGCACAGCCCGCTCTAATGAGAATCATCCCTCAGACTAGTCTATCCAGAAATAAGCGAGAGCGAAGCTTCAGGGACAGCCAATTTAATATACTACTGAAACTACTAGACGTAGGAAGCTGAGGCATGTAGTTTCCTTAGGGAGTAGACTTCCAAAACTCCCACGGGAACAGTCCCGTATCCATGCTAGTTTCTAATAAAAGTATTTGTTCATATAAAAAATGTATACGCCTCACAAATAAAATGGTATGTTCCGTTCTGCGACGGCCATGATTTTCAGAACCTCTTCAATTAAAGTTTGGCATTCAGTTTGGTATAACGAAGTCGAACAATTTTATTCAACCGAGTTAACGAGCCGTGGTTAGCAATGCGACCTTCACAGAGTACAGGGTTTTTTTTAACTTCTGGTTTATATGAACGTAAAAGTTATATTCTACAAATCTATGACCACAAACCTACGCAGGTCAGAGGCTGGTTAGTCCAACAAGACCTCGTCAAACCAAAACCACTAGTATCTGGGATAGGTATTTCTTCTCAGCAGTGGTCGTTCCGAAATGCTAGTAGTTTGTAGCATTGAGATTTATAATACAATATGATTATATCATTGGTTTTTGACGTGAAAACTTGCCAAGACCCAGGTCAATCTGAAAAATATCATTTTCTATCTTAACCTAACCAACGCTGAAAAACAACGCTCTTAGTATAAACGGGCAGTAGTACAAAGTAATCATTACCACTAATTACTAGACTATTATATGGTTTTGCAGTTAACTAGTTTAGAATTTTCTGGATTGATCAGGCGCGGTCGTTCTTTTCCTCCAGTCCGTCATGCAACGAGTGACGAAACTGGTGCACTTTCGCTGTCAATGTGTGTGTGTGACAGAACTGCATGCAGCGGAACCGCCAATGGGCAAATTTATTGGACATTTTCAAAAAATCCAGTTCGGTCCCATTTACACCCGTTAGGCTAAAATTGGACGAGTTTAAAAAGACCACTGCTGCCAGTATCTTAGCGGAACCTATTCGTACCCTAATTAGCACTTCGTAACACTTCTTCTAGAAGGATTGTCTTCGTGCGATGTGATCGATTTGCATTGCGATTACTACAACACGGTTACATCGATTGCGTCAAGATGTCAGGGTTCCGATACTATTACTAGTGTGTTAACTATCACAGCAAATATTTTTGGTCGAAATCACCATAAAATTACCTATTCTTGGTATAAATAGGTAATAGGTAATTTTATGATAATTTCGACCAAAAATGTTTGCTGGGATACTACATTAGGACATGTTTTAGTTTCCTGATATTTTAAGTGTTGTAGATTGGATTGATAAATCAAAGATTTACTCCCCACCCGCTTGAACTTTCAAGTGAGTAATGAGGAAAGGTGCGATAACTTTCGACGTACAAAGTCCGATTGTCCGGTTTGCTTTTTTTATTTTAATAATTGATAAAAATAGAATCAGTTGAGCAAACAGTTGATAAAAATAGATATTGATTGCTTATAGTAATAGAGTAATTAAAAAAATTAATTTATGTATGACGTTTACAATACAAGAAGGTAAATTACGACATGGCACTTGATATGTAATTTATTATCTACAGCTTCTGTTAAATAAGACAATGTTTTAGAATTACTTAAGCGTTACTATGTAATGTGAGTAATGATTTATTATATAGAACCACTAACCTATTGCTTCTCTATCTCATCTAAGCGCTTTCCCAGTTGCAACCGGTCCTCAGCATACGCGTCTGAGCCCAGGGTCCGAATTCTCATTTTTTCTTATCACTTACTTAACACGGTCTTCGGCATCCTTAGTTGTGAGACCATAGGAACGCATATCCTCCTTGACGACATCAAGCCAGCTTCTTGGGTTTTTGATGAAGATACCCCACTATTTTAGCTGACTCTTTTGATAAATCATAAATTTAAATTAACTAAGCTTGCTCTTTGCCTCGCTAAATTTAGATACAAATTAAAAACCTGTTTCTAAAACACGATATTGATGAGAATGAAGCGCTGTTATTTGTATGTTATTAATCTAAGCAAACTTATTTGTACAAATTTATTTTTAGGGTAGTCATAATTCCGTTTTTATTTGTAGTGGATTTGAAATAAACAAAAAAGGTTTCTAGATTTTACCCAGTAAGATTTTAGATTTTTATTAGCACTTAGCAGCTTCATAACACATTACAAAGAGGGCTTATGATACGAGTTGAGTATGAAAGTAAAGGGTTTAAGAAATAGGGGTAGACCAAAGAAAGAAGATACGGGTAGAGTAGCAGCTCCTATAATTATTCTTTTTAATAAATCCTGAATTACATTTTAAATAATTTGGCTAAATTTTTCTGTATTGTTGCTCGAACAGATTTTCTTCTGACTTCGCGGTAATTGAAGTTTTTGACATACTTTCTAAAGTCAGACGATCTCGGTAGGATGAACTGCTGGTGATGTAACGAGCGTATCGTGATATAATGAGGTGACACTTCATTATCAGACACAAGAATTAAGATTTGAACGGTCATTGACATTGACCGAATTAGCGTTTGTTTCTGTTTCAATGTTTTGTATAAATGCACGTAAAATAAGTTTATCCATACTAATATTATAAATGCGAATGTTTGGATGTGAGTTTGTGAGTTTGTGAATTTGTGAGTTTGTGAGGATGTTTGTTACTCAATCACGCAAAATCTACTGGACGGATTTCGATGAAATTTGGTACAGAGGTAGATAATGACCTGGAATAGCACATAGGCTACTTTTTATCCCGGGAAAAAGCACTGTTCCCGTGGGAAATTCACGCGGGCGAAGCCGCAGGCAAAAGCTAGTTTACAAATAAAGCTTTTATCGTAAGCATTTTTGAAGCTTTTATCGTCACCAGGGAGGTGCAGGTAACCATTAAAAAATCCCTCGTTTGGAGCCGATCCTGGGTGCATCATCAGCATGGGCCTATCATAATAATGCATTGTCGTCGGAACTGAACCCATGTGTAAAATTTCAACTCTGTAGGACAAGGTGAAGTAGGTCAAAAACTTGCAAGATTTCATTACAGACAACGGGACAGGTGAAAGTCAATAAAAGCTTTTAAAAAATTGGGAATTTTGCGGGTTGGAAGTTTAATTTTTACTACATCTCTCCAAACATGATTGTGTGCAGAATTAACAGTCCATTCATGGGACCAAAACCGTAGGAAGTACCCAGCTAATTAAAATATGTGACTGCAATCATTTAAAGATTGCAGTCACATATTTTAATTAGTCAGTAAACTGTTTTTCTTAGGAAGTTGCTTAAAAAATATGTTATTGCATTATACATATCTCAGTTTTGCTAAAAGTTATCTATATTATTTTAAAAGTTATCTATATTATTTTAAAAGTTATATAACATCACGTTTTCAAGCGATCGGTTATCACAGGTTAATTTTGTGTCAACAGCAGAAAAAAACAGTGTGCCTGCTGACTGTGAGGTGTTTTTTGATAAAACTTTGATAACATCACGTGTGGAGATAGCAATGGCGGGCCAACTTAAACAAAGTTCATTTAGGTTTTGCCCCCTTCAGTAACATTTATTTATTGAGCGTGGTTATCACTGGATTTTCTCTTCCATAATCTTCTTCTTCTTAGTCGTTCACCCTTGACAAAGTGGTCGTGATTGGTCGTCAAAGTCAATTTTTTTTTATTGAAACTTGGCCTTCAAAGAAGTTTTTGTTCACGTCGAAAACTAATTATTTATCATAATATGTTTCTAAGCTACAAACTACTAGCATTTCGGAACGACCACTGCTGAGAAGAAATGCCGAAAGAAACTCATGAAACAGCCTTGGTCGCCTAACATGCCAGAGGGGCTATTTGTTAACTCTATACATACACTAGATTGTGTACAGTCAAAAATTGAATATAAGAAACAAATATAAATACAATAAAACATGTTATGTTTGTGATCGAGTAGCCACTTCCAACTCTTGGCCGCTGCTTTTGCGATGGCTCTCAATTTATCTGATATTTCTATCCGTAGCTTTTCTAGAGCATTCTGTTGCCAGACATTCCTACTTCCATAATCTTTCAGTAATTCAGTAGCAAATCGTAATAGTAGAAAAAATAACATCATTCATCATCAGATGAAAATCATTTTTATCTCGCGCAACTTACACACTTGATTAGACCTTCCTAGCCTGACACCTCACTGACACCAAGGTTTTCTCCTTATAAGTTCCACCCTTCATAATAAAATAATATATGCTATTTGTTGAGAGCTACATATTATTTCTACTCGTTTGCTGTATAATTATTTTACTGGTTTACGTCAGTATTTTCCTCAAATGTTCGGGAAAAGACCTTCAGTTGATGAGGCAAAACAGGTAATTGCAGTATTATATCTACTAGTTTACTGGTCCAACTTGATCCGCAATTAACTGTTAAAAAAAACACTTTTTGCCGTGTTTTAATGGGTGTAACAATGCGGCACATATGCTTCTCAAGTTCTCACTCGAGTAACAAATAGTAAACATGATTGTTTGATAAAAATTAAGATTTACTTACACTGTAAATATGTCTTCAAAATGTTACATTAGTCAGGGCTAGGGGTGAGGTTGTTATTGGATCAGAGCAGAATGGATTTTATTTCAGTTAAATAACTACAACTGTTGATGAAATTGTGATAATTGCTAGGAATATTACTAAAAATCGATATTTCAAGATAAACATCATGATGTCATGTTACAGCCGGATAAGCGGTAATACCAGGTGGTAATACTTTATCTGGTGATAATATTCACGATTATTTTGAACCACTATTAACTTCATAAATAATGATTCATCCATTTCTAAAAAAAAATATCGAACGATGTGATTAACGTATTCCTATGATGTTGACTTTGTAATTCCAAGCGATTTCAAAATACAAAGATAAGTTCATTCCGACTCAAAGTACGAAAAACGCAATCGCGAAACTTTGGACCTGTGTGACTGAGGAGGTGTTGTGTAGTTATTATCTCAATCTTATTAGCGCTTTGGAGGCGGTAATAACGATAGCTTTAAGTATATGACATTAACTAACTAAAAAACAAGAATATGACCATTCAAAAGTGCTATTTTCAAGCCTATTTAAATAAAAACAATTGACTTTGACTTTGAATCGCGCAAAATCTACTGGACGGATCTCTATAAAATTTGGAGTGATTTCCATTAAAAACATGTGTAGAACAAAACCTGGAATCACACTGAAATAGCGACAGGAAATAGCACATACATAGTATAATAATATGAAAAAGAGCACTACTATTGAAAAACCATCGAGACACGATTATGACAGGATCAACACCCAGTTTGTAACAGTTTTTATAGCCACGAAAACAGCTGTCTATCGGGTCTGAGAATTGTTATTTGCAATCTTTGGCCTTGACTCCAAGTTATGAGATCACAAATGTCATATTCTATAAATAAATGTAGCCGCCTTCGAGATGCTGATGTTTTCTGTCATAATCATAATACACATAATTTTCCGCGGGGTTGGTCTAATACTGCTTTAAATTTTACGGTACATGTTAACTAAAAGATCAACGGAATATAATGCGGGCGAGGTAAAGTTAAATATAAGACAACTGGTACTATTTTTATTTCACATTAAAATAGATAAAACACTCGTTAACAGTATTAACTTAAATTATAACAATAAATCATTTAATAGTTATTCTGGGATAATTCAGTTAAATGTACTATGAAAGTTAAATAAATGTTACACAAAGGGGAGAGCAAGCACAGTCCTAATAAACGACCGTCGCGTTCCGCAGCTGGAATAGAAGAGGAGGTTCGCCGGTCGCCTCTCCAACGCGGACGTGCACCGCGGTGTTGCCAACATACAATGGTATTAGATTTGTGATCTTCGATATTGTCAGAGTTGCTTTTGACATCTTTCTTTACCCCTTTCGCCCCCTCAGGGTTGAAATTTTCAAAATTCCTTAGTGCTCACTTACGCTATTATAAAGAACATTGTTCGTAGTTTATTTTTCTTTTAAATCAATTCTACAGTAACAACTTGGTTTTACAAAAGGGATATTATGATTTAATATCCATCAACTGTAAGAAGAGATCGTAAGTTGTCAAATTGACAGTTAATTTTTTAGAACAATGGACCAATCAGACGAAATTACAGCTCAGAAACATAATAGTTATGTCTGTGTGTCTGTCTTACTTATTATGTTGAATACTAGGAAAACTATAAAATTATACCAATAATTATTATATCTGAAGTTGTAGGTTTGTGTTGTATGTATTTGAATTAAATAATACTTTACATACATATGCGTAATTATCTCTTTAAAGTAATACCTAAATATTGCATCGTAGCAAACTTTCTTAGTTTTGCCCCAATAGCCTAGTAGGATGTAAAAATACTCATTCATCACAGAACAGAGGCATCTGATCTATAACGTAACATTGAAAATCGTATCTGTCTTTTCAGATTCGAGCTCCGCCGCACCCTGATAGTATGGAACAGTATGCTGGCCACTTTCAGTATCATGGGCGCATGCCGGACGCTGCCAGAGTTCATCCACGTACTGCGGAACCACGGGATCTACCACTCCATCTGTGTGCCAAGGTTAGTGTCTATCTGGTCAATTACTGGGCTGTCGCCACTTGTTGGTCAAGAAACATTTAATTTGATTACTATTTCGACTCGAAAATAAGAAGTTATTGAAACATTAGGAACTTATTTAGGGTGCTTAGGGGGAGATAAAAGTCTTAGGGTATGAGCCGGAACAGGGAGAGGGGGTAAAAGTTCTCGTTTTTGGAATATACGAAAACGGTGCGTAAATTTTATATCTTAGCTCCCGCTCGGCCTACGTAAAAATAGCAGTTAAGCAATTTTCGCAGTTGTCGATCACGGGATGGGTGACCAAAAATTTAATGTCTCGATTTACTTCCGACAGGACGCAGTTTTGAATCCTGGGTGTGGCCAAACATACGAGTATCTTAAGAAACCAATCTTACTCGTGTGTCATTTTCATAAACCACTTGTTTTTAACTTCCCATAGTTTATTTATTTGAATAAGATTTTGCTTAAATAAATTTACTGAAGCCGAGTCCTCTCAAAAGTAATTTACTGACATTAGTCACAGTAACCGCTGACCCAATGATCACATCGTTGCAATTTTCTAGATCGGCGTGTGGAAGATAATTATAGATATCACGGTAAATGTAGGTTATAGTTGTAGTAATTGCCTTGTTATTGTAGCCGATGGTCAGTCAGGTACAGATTAATAAAATTGTTGAGCTGGTATCAAGAGAGTTATTAAGATCCCTTAAAATAGGGGATCAGTTATATTTTTAAATCTTCTATATTCTAAGGCGATTCACTGAAAAGGGAAGAAAGGGGATCAGATAGGAATGGCAAAGTTCAGTTTACTTTGTTGATCAAACTGGAATTAAAAGATAATAATTTGAAGTGGATCAGTTTGGGGGATCAGACGGGAAAAACTCTTATAATGCAAGAAACTAATTTCTTATCTTTCCAACAGTCAAAAGCATACGTCAAAAACTTAAAATATACGTTTTCTTGTACAGCCAACATAACATCAACCTCTCATTGTGAATCGTTAATGACTCTCAAGCAGGTAATGTTTCCTAAATAATAAGTCATTTAGCGAGTTAAAATTTGAAAAGCTATTGAACACTCGGACGGTAGCTTCAGCGTTATTGATAGATAAACAACTAAACAATAATTCACACGAACATACCACATTGTTCGTAACAATAGCTCACTTAGCAGAAAAGTGGCGTGGGTGGGTCGTCTGAGTCGTCTAACTATTTCAAAGAATTACCATGACATTAAATGTTATTGCTATAAGCATGGTAATAAACAGATGTCACGATGAAAATAGTTTGTCAGTATTGACATGCAACAGACAACATTTTACAACAGACAATATGTCTTCCTTGTTCAGGAAAAGTGTTGCGATCGTAAACGAATCCTATCTGATTGGCAGTTTCAATTTAGTGTTTTACAAAGTTATCCGCATGTACAAAAGTATTAATATTTTGTCTAGAAAAGAGATATTTCTTCCTTTTGACAACTGACTGTTTAGTTGCGTATCAAGTTGCAGTTGATGTGCTGTTGACTGATGAGAGCAAATTGATATTAATAAACATTCAATTCACGGACTTATTAATATTCGTGTAGAAAGCAGTGTGCTGCTTATAAATCGTACATGCTGTTGTAATTATTTGTGAATGAATCATCAAGTAAAAGAAAAATCAACAATCATTTTGGTATTATTGTTTGCGCAAAGCTACAAAATACATGTGTAGGAGAATGACCATTGCAAGAAGACTTTATTTCATAAACTTTGATCAATATTGGTCGATCATTTATATGTACATATATATTCATACAAACTCCGCGGAAAATTTATATTTATAGATAGAATTTTAATACTTCTGACTGAGCGTACTGTACCTAAGCTGTTTATAATCATCATATCATCATAGTATGATCACGTTAACTTAAATATCTTTGTCACGTAGGTATTCAGTCCGTGTATTCATACGTGTCAAATTAATGTGAAGCGGGGGGAAAGTTCTTGCATAAGTGCGATTGTTGAGACTAATCTCGCTTGTGCGCTTCTGATAATGAGTATAGATGTAGTTTGATAAGGTATCGGTAGAAAAGGAATGTACGGGTGTTTCCGATTTTGAAGTTTGGATAAATACCTATGCATTGGGTAAGGCCATCTATTCGGGATTCCCCGTATTTGTCCTAGATTTAAGGGCGTGCGGAGTCACTGTTAGGGGAATCTTAATTCATTGACAGTTAAAGTAACAAATTAAAACATGTGCGTGATACTGTATCCGTGTGAATGCAACAAAAGGTGTGTTGCTTAATGTTTCGATGTCAAATTGAAAAATCAAATAATGGTAATTGTTACGTAAATTGCGAAACAATGATATATCCGCCTTTTTATTAACATATTATTACTAAGATGTCCTGTGTCACTTATGACAAAAACTTCCAAAACTAAAACCCATATTTGACGTCAATTTGCTAACACAATAGGTAATAATTACTTAACACTAGTATGTAATGGTTTGGTCAGTACCTAATGCCTAACTATATCCGGATTTTATTTAAACTTTATTGAGCTTCGCCCGTGGGAATTTTAGGATAACAAGTACCAAATGTGTTATTCCACGTTTCATTCCACCGGTATACCAAATTTCACCGAAATTCGTCCAGTAGGTTATGGATGAAAAAGTACCTACATCAACCATTTTCACACTCGTTTATTTTATAAGTAGGTAGGTTTAATAGATTGAAACTTAATTTTGCAAACCGAAGTTGCGTCTGAATCATCTATTTAAAGTATTTATTGTTATACCTACTTAAAAAAAACTGCGACAAATTTTCTGGCACAGTTCCAAAAAGGTCGTCTTTGACTACGTCCATTGAGTGGCTCATTCTTAACAAAGACCTTCACTACTCCATTCATTGTTAAAATCATGACTCGACTACCACTACCTCGAGAACCCTACAGTATCAAGTTGGAAAAATTATAAACTTCATAGCTGCCTTGATCTTATTTGAAAATATGAAACTGCTTGGCTTTGGTATTTTGTTTTCGAGCAGTTATTCCCATCTGATCTCCAAAACTGATCCACTGGCAATTATTTTTTTAAATTCCTGTATGATCCATTCCGTAAACTTTGACATTCCCGTCTAATCCCCTTTCTTCCCTTTAAGGTGGATCGGACCGGAGTAGAAAATATTTTAAAATTATAACCGAATACAGGACCTGGGGTGTTAAAATCAAACAGACAGTGTGCCAGTAACAAAAATTGTGTAAAAAACATTATTAGTATTGAAAAACCATTGATACAAACTTAACTATGACTCAACGCTATATAGCAGAACCTTATAACATTTATCGGATTCTGCGTCAGACAGTTCAGATTTGTTAAGTAAATTGACATAAAATACATAAAATTGCCTTTACATTTACGTCAGCAGCAGTAATAAGTGTTTCAAGTAATTCTTAAGTTTACTGTTTGTATGGCCATTTCATTTGCATTTCCAAGATTGACATAATGCCTTGAGAGGACCTTTATTTTTATTATATTTGCTTTGCACATTATGGACACACTAGTACCTACTTTAAACCGATAACATAAGGTAAAATACATGAGTTGAAGAAGTAATTACAGAAAAACTTCTGGATTATATTTAACTCTTAAAAATAGGTGATTAAAAGAAAAACAATCAAAATCAAACGTTTATTCAGAACTTAAAAGACTCTCTTTAGTCGTATTTCCTTAAGACTGAGGGTCGTGGTCATTATATGGAATGAAACACATACAACGACTCTATTGGCAATTTTAATGAAGTGGTTTGCCATTGCCTTCTCCTTTTCACACACTAGCTGATATCATCAACCAGAGTGCAGGTATCCTCACGATGTTTTCCTTCGCCGGAAGCAAGTGGTGGTCGATGAAAACTTACATAGGTACATGAGTCAGATTGGTATACAAACTAATGTGGCCCGGGCAGGATTCGAACCTGGGATTTTAGCATCCACAGGTTTGCGCCCTACCACTCGGCCACCACCGCATCAGAACTTAGACATTCGCAGGCAATTTCTGCATGTAATAGCAGCGAATTTGCAATTAATTTGAGTAGCTTTATGTGTTGTTCGCTGTACTGTACGCCTCGACGCAGCCTATAGGCTTTAAAATGTTTAATACACACTAGACCCTTGGATATATCCAAGGGCCTAGTGTGTATTAAACATTTTTTTATTTAAAGCCTGTTTTGTATCCCATAGCTGGGCAAAGATCCCCCCTTTCTGCTTCCACAACTCGCGATCTAAGTAACTCGAAAGTAACATACGAATAGCAACTTATAAAGTTTCGCGTTGATATATATTTATTTCGCGTTTATAAGTATAATCAATCTATCTATCTATAGATAGAAAAATTGATTAATATATTTTTTTAAATATTCATCATGCATTATGCAAATAAAAATCCACACGCGTGGTGTGAGTATAATTATACATAAATAAAATAAAATTATACGTTAAATTTTTGCATGTAATGTAAATACATATTCATAAATTAAAAATAATTATCCGTCCGCAAATGTAGGTCACGACTTGTAGGAATATTTTTAAGAATCCTCTATAACGGCAATAGACTAATCGTTACTAAGCTGACATGGCTGAAGCTGTCTATTGAAAAACCGAGATATCGACTCTTTATACATTTTTGGTCAGTCATTAACTTATAAAGAATATATCTCGGGTTTCGCAGTCTGCATATCGATTCTCGCTGTTGTCAACGCTGCCACAATAGACAGATAAAGCAGTAGAGCAACTCCATACAAATGGCCCGAATTGACGCACGCACACAGACAAGCGCGTTTACACGGCCGCTAAGTGGTCATCGGTACCTAAGACGCAGGAGCGTCACGACACGATGTGCGCCGCTCAGTCTGGTCGCGGACGCGGATCGAGACGCCTCTCGCGCTGTGTCTGCTCGTTGTGTACCTACGTTTCATTCGTGATGTAGTTAAATAGCGCTCTGTATTATTACATATTATTTACAGTTTATTATTATAATGGACGCGTCATGATCACGCATGTATTGCTGTGTTTACGGATGCCTTAATTCAACTGTTATTACACCAACTATGTCATTTTTTAAACTTCCTGCTGATGCTGAAAGGTAAAATAATACCACAATCACTTTTTAGTAGTTTGTTACTTTTTTTATGAGTAGTTTGCCTAATAAGCATATAAATATATACAGTTTGGACTTTTTACCGCCTTCCTTATGTCAGGGGCATAAGCGTTGTTATGGAACTGCAAGTGTTTAGTGGGATGTGCTGTTTGCCATACATAAAATAAGTAGGTACCTACCACATGTAACTTATATAAAGGCAGGTTCTATCAAACGGCAATTGTAAAAAAATATCTATAGCTGATCGAGTGAGTACTTAGGTAGGTACATCAACCACTGAAACGATTTAGACAAAATGTTGTATGGAGATAATTTAAGTACCGAGAATGGACATATGCTATAGTTTGCCCGCAACTTCGCTCACGTAAAATATATATCGCCAATATATAACGCCAACGAAATGCGCGGGAAAAGCTTCTGTAACGAATTTGTAATGTACTTTATTAATAAATGAACAATACTCTATGAACATTATTTTATTGAATTTTCCTAAACAAACTACCTACACACATACTATACAAACTACACGCCTGCTTTACGTTTTGTAGGCGCCAACCCTAGCGCTCCGCCTAGCCGTAGGTATAAACTTCAAGGACACGACTCAGTTGCTCTACTGCTTTATCTCTGTCTATTGTGACGCTGCCGTCGAGACTCCTGCAGGTGTAGCCAAAGTTTCATTTGATTCGTAGCGATACGATATCTAAGTTCGTAATCGTTTCGACAGATGACAAAAACAATTTTCTTCCGTCATCAAAGCGAAAACGAACGTCAAATGTATGGAAGTAAGCGATAAAACCAGCAGAAACCCTTGTCCAGCAGTGGACGTCTTTCGGCTGAGATAGATAGATAGATAGAAACGATAAAACCGTTCTTTACTCTATGGTTTCGAATCGTTTTCTCTATGAACTTGCGATGACGATGGCGATCGACCACGTGATTTAGCGTTACCTTATGTCATCCCATACATTTTAGCGTTTCCGAATTTCGATTTCGATATTAAAATCTGAATCTCTTTAAGCGATAACGTCATAATCGTGTCTCAATTGTGTTTCAATAGTACGTGTTTTTACACAGTTATCGTTACTAGTTTGCGTAAAATAGCACTACTGTTGGAACACTTCGGCGTGACAAAACTTGAATGTTGGAGTGAAAAAATGTTGTTCCTTTGTATCCGAGTTAGTAGCTATTACGACTTAGCTAAAAATTATCACTTTTTGTTCGTAATACATCTACTATACTTTTTGTAAGTAAAATCCTTCATCAATAATGATTTAAATTAACTAAAAGAATAATTTTGTTTAACGTTGCGCCGCGTCGGCAATATTGCAATTTATTCGAGGTCATTGCAGGAATTATAAGTAATCACAAATTTTTCGATATCTCGATTCTTATCTCCTCTCTCAAACCCGATTATCGATTAGGCTCGGCCAAGAGCGAAAGTCCACGGTCAATGTCAGATTTTTAGGGGACAGGGACATTTAAATGACACGGTCCTTTTTTCGATTTTCGAGGTGAAAATACCAATTCGCGCCCTCTGCGGCGGGTACAGCAAGGTAGTTAGATAGATATGCTGGGCTCGAACTACCTCGGTGTCCTTTTTTGCATTGAACGTACATCTAGAGGAATAGTACGACAGGAATAGTAACTTTTTTAAACAATAGAAGCTATTAATTTTATTAATAGCTCCTTTTGTTTAAAAAAGTTCTCGCGATAAACAAGTAACTACAGAGTGTAATGATGAACAACATTGGGTCAAAACAAAACATTTTCTTAATTCTGAGGCACAAAATATTAATGAAGTTTTGGACAAAAAAGGATTTCTAAAATTCTTAACACTCTCGATGAACTGTCAACCGGAGACAGTAGAAGGTTAACGATTAACTACGTTTTTGTATGTAGATGCCAGCGAAATTCGTGACGTACAATCTATCAGGGACGGATGTGAGGATGTGACATAAATCTGATGACCAATGGCCAACTTTTTGGGCCCACCGGCTGGCCATTTTAATAATTCACGAGCGAATCGTCTGTAAACGCCAGCTGTCGCGGGGCCATTTAAGTTATATGGAGTCTGGATCGTTTGTATGTTTAATTTTGTCTAATTGAACCAAACTGAAGGTTCTTTAGTCACTAAAGTTCAGTCGTTTTGCCCCATGAGCTATTTGAACCGAGGTGCGAATCAACGTGGCTGATTGTCGGATGTTGTGGTTTGGTCTGAGTTCAGACTCGAAACTTACTTAGGTGTATCATATCTGCAAAGAGAATCTAGCATTTTTTGAAGTACATGATTGTATTACGTAAAACTACAACAATCGATTAAAATAAATTAAGTAATTAATTGTATCTAGATAAGCGTCGAATAAATATTGTAGGTGTATCAATCCATTTGATTTCAATAACATTGCAATATATTTATGTACAACAATGTAATAATAAGATAAATAAGCGGTGAATGGACTTAGGGAAGAGTCTCGACTGTTATCTAGAGACTCGCTTGGTAGTTGGGTCAAGAGTCAGATCACATGAGTAGTTAAAAGGTTACAGACCCAGAAGGTGCTACTCTTGGTTACGACCTCGACCTACGACTCTGTCTGTAGCCCTGACCACCGGTAGCTTGGGTCTTAGCTTCGCTTGGAGCATTCCCTTTTTCTACATTTTATTATTTTTTCTAATATTAAAAAAAATCTTAAAAACAAATTGCAATGTATTTTTTTCTTTTAATGTAAACTTGGTTATGTTCTTTTCCATCATCGTGCTCAATTCTCATTTGTAATGCTTCAAAAACTTGTGACTGTCAATGTCCAAATACTCTACGCCTTGCGCTAGTGCCGCCCACTGGCGTATTAACGTCGCAGTATAAGACAATATTGTAATTATAACACTTAGCATGAAATAAAACAATAACATTCGTCACAATGGACAATCCATCAAAGCGGTAATTTATACATTTATAAGAAAGAATGAATTGCTATGATTTAAATAATGTAGTTGATGATGATCTAACATGTGTAACAAACAATGACTTTCCCACGATCTAAGCTGGTTTTTTACTTTATTTTTCTAGCCCTTTGTTACTCTGTTTCGGTCTAAGTGACAAAGTATGTTCACTTCTTTAATAGATTCCTCTTTAAACTATACATATACGGTCTAACACTGGCTGGACTCCAAAATTCAGTGCCTAATAAGATCGGGGTTTCAGAACGTGTTAGAAACTTATTTTAAACTTTATTTACTGAGGACTTAGGCCAGCTAGTCCTCAATCTTCAAACCCTAGTCTCAACTTCTCAGTCCCTCGACGATGCGTAGAAGTCCGCGTTGCTCTATGAGCTGACCTGACTAGACGTTATCCTGTCTATGATAAAGTCAAGAAGTTTTCTGAAAGTCATCCAATTCAAGATTCTGATAGAAGTTCCCAATAGAGATAAATAACAATATGGCATTGATCTGTCTGGTTAATTATTGTCTTATGCATGAGCTAACAAAACATACTTAAGTAAGGCACATAAATATTTATTTTTTGTGTTGATCAAGCAAGTAGGCTAACAACCTTTCAGGGTTCGCGTAGTTGACATGCAAATACAAGTTTGTTTTATTTTATCCCACCGTTGGGCCTAGGTTAGTCCGCCGTGGGATGTTATGTCCTAATATTTGTGGTGACTGTCAGTCCTTTTTTTTTATTTAGCTAATAGGTCCTACTGCTGGACAAAAGCCTCCCCCTTATCTCTCCAACTACCTCTATCGCTCTCTAGCTGCTGCAACCGCCTATCAAAGTCCGTCAATTCATCAGACCACCTAATTTTCGGTTTCATTGTCAGTCCTATTATCCTTTTTTTAATGCGAATGTAGAAAATCTTCTTGACTGTATTCGTTGAAATTTGGTATACGGATATTACGGGCAAAGAAGAACCCCCGACGAGATTTCCCACGGAAGCAGAGCCCCGTGGCGCAACTAGTAAATAGAATAATACCTCATTAGATTACATATTATCAGATTATGGTAACAGTATATTATTCTCCCAAAATTGACGTCATTACTAGTTTGACAAAATAAAACATTGCAGATTTGAGAAAAATAGGGTATTATATGATTAAAACACTTGGTTATAGAATGTAATGTTGTAGTTATTATTTAAGTATTGTGTTTATTATCAATACATAGTATAAAACAAAGTCGCTTTCGCTGTCTGTCCCTATAGCCCAAGAAAAATAGCGTTCCAACTAAAATAACTCACGAACAGGCTGGTTTCCGAAAATAATTAAATATTAGGTAATTCTAAGACACTATATTTTCGAATCCAAAGTAATTTTGATATGGAAGACTTAAAAAAAAATTAAAATTAAAAATAGGGGCACATTGGGAGAGCATTAACAATAACAGAGGTTATTATTTTGAAACGTGCATAAGTAACCAAAATAATAATGACGACAATAAAATCCACTAATAAAAATAAGAGGAAATGTTTTTTTTTTAATAAATTTAGCTAATCAGCTTTATACCATTGTAAAAGCTATGGTAAAAATGATATATGCCTTTTTGAAGTATTTAAAAGAAGCAAATATTCTTTAAGCTTATTTCTAAAAAAAATCTAACAAATAACATTACTGGAACAAAAAAAAATATATCTCTTCTTTAAAACACAGTGCAAAAATATAACATAAGTTATTTTTGGTAGACTTTTCATTTCATATAAAACAAGATTCGGAAATACAAAAATCCATCTAAAAATCTAACCGCATAAACACAATTTTAAAACCTGGATCAGAGTGCACGGCACTTTGAATCTTAAACATAGAACGCATACGGTTCAATTTCGATCGCTGTGTATGTAGCGCGGAAGATACACGAAGTAGCTTATGTGTGTAGGTATCATACGCACTGACTATGATCCCAGAATATATAATAGTACTAGAGTATATGATTTAAAATTTTAAAATGCTTGGCACCTTTACTCCATAGGGCAATAATATTATTAATATATATTGTTTTTTCATGGTAAAAATGAGGTGTATTACGTACAATATACACGTTTTTCCTTACAATAAAACACTTATTAAATACTTACCTTATTCGAAGCCCATCGATTATAATAATATTTGAGAGCGGCTCTTCCGTTTCCCTTTTTATCGCTAAATAATTCCGTTTTTCAACCGTTTTTCGCCCTTCCACCGCCCCGCAGGCGAAGTGGTGGGGGCACGTGGGCGCCCCGACTTCGCTCTAGCTTCTTTGGCTCTATGAAAAAGTCTGCCAGGCAGGACTTAATCTATGGGCTTCGAATAAGGTAAGTATTTAATAAGCATTTTATTGTAAGGTAAAACGCGTATATTAAATCCTGTACTCTTATTCGAAGCCCATCGATTATAATAATATTTGAGAGACATGTTTGGTATCGCCTGGCGGTGGAAGGAAGGAAGCCAATGTGATAAGAATTTATTTCTGTGTATCCATACTAATATTATAAATGCGAATGTTTGGATGCGAGTTTGTGAGTTTGTGAATTTGTGAGTTTGTGAGGATGTTTGTTACTCAATCACGCAAAATCTACTGGACGGATTTCGATGAAATTTGGTACAGAGGTAGATAATGACCTGGAATAGCACATAGGCTACTTTTTATCCCGGGAAAAAGCACTGTTCCCGTGGGAAATTCACGCGGGCGAAGCCGCGGGCAAAAGCTAGTAGGTATATATTATGAAAATCAAAGATGAAAATTTTCAATGTAATATTTATTTTTGAAGAAAAAATTATAAAATCAGTATTAACTTAAATACACACACATGTGAAACTGATTATGCTCATATTAAATAAATTAACAAATGAATCAAAATAATTCTTGTTTACGGTGATCTAAATTGCTGTAAACAATGAACTTAAGAAAGAATCAGCTATCGGTTGTCGAATCTCTCTACAATAATATTTCCTGAAAGTGTCTCCTGAACGCCAGTTGCCTTGAGACGTGATTTGATCTATTGAAAAATTGTTTATCCAATTTTTTGATGCCACTGCGGCCCTCACACTGCCCGGAGTAGCTTTAATGCCTGCATCTCGAAGTGTAGATTTAATCCAGCCGGCAATTATAGTTTTTGAAGCAGGGCGTGGTTCACCTCTGGCGTTGACAAAAAGCTTAGACGTATTGCATGACTCTCTTCGCTCTTGCCCCAGTTGTATTAGCATAGTGACCCAGTATACGGGGTCTATTTCTCTTACTGGCGCACTACTAAGACGCCAGCCCGATTGACGATAGTCTGATCTATCCGTTTTGGAACCAAAACCCGGCCATAAAACTAAGCTTTCCTCTGAAACTGCACAATGCTCCGAATCTATGCTCAGCAGAGTGACGTCATGAACCCGGCGGCCAGAATAGGTATAATAACAGTAATATAGCTGTACGTTTAGAAACCTTATAAAGGGTAAGTGGCACCTCCTTATTTTCTAAGTAAGCCGTAACTTCCGATACATCCCATATCGGTGGTTTTGGATCTTTGGGACTCTTCAAAGAGATAGCTTTTAATGCTTGCTTAACAAGCTTATGGGAACTTAATGTTCCTGATAAGTCTGGTGCACACAACGTTGCTACTACAGACTTGTGCAGTAAAATGGTACTGTATGATAAACCTTCTTTCTGATGCAGATCACATAAATAACGTGCTAAATCCGAACCAGTTGGTTTGTTTACCGAAACTTTATTTTCCACTGTCCACGTACGCCAACGGGCCCAAGCAACATTATAAGTTTTAATTGTGGACGCTCTCCAGCCAGATTGCAAAAGAGATTTCTGTTCCACCGACCATTCCTCTAAGTCATCAAACCACCCGCACATTTCCAAATTTCGAGATACATCTCTTCGGCTTTCGGTGGAGGTGATTGAGTTGACACATCTAATAACACTTCCTGAAGCTTCCAGACCGTGTGTGGAGGAGCCAGGGCTCTGTGCTTGATGTCCGCCCTCCAGAAAAGCTGATTCCATCTGGGCGTCGCTATCATGTACGTTCCTACTGCCTGATTTAGGAGTTGAAGGACTCTTGGCATAAGGCAAGGGGGAGGGAAAATCCATGCCAATCTGAAATTCCAACTCCTGCTGAAGGCATCCTGAAAAACTGCCTTCTTGTTGTTCTGATCGAGTGACACATATTGTGGCACTACATGGGCTGTCTGGGACGCAAAAAGGTCTATTTCGGGCGTTCCCCATTTGGCAATAACCACTGCCGTCGCTGCCGGTAGCAAGTGCCATTCCGGAAGCGGTTTGTATCTCGATAGGCAATTGGCATCGTTGTTGAACATACCAGGAAGGTGACAAACTTTTAAACTTATAAAATGACGCTCTAAGATCTGATAAATGTTGTATGTCAGATTCATTAAGCATGTTGACTGAGTGCCACCTTCGTTTCGCAAACACGCTTGTACCGTGCGACTGTCGGTCTGCAGGAGAATTGATGTCTGGCAAAGACCTAGATCTTGGCATTGTTCTAATACCTTCAAAACTGCCAAAAGTTCCTTCTCGTTGCAGTGGAGCAATCTCTCCGACTTGTCCCACGATCTTGATAGGCAAAGATTGTTCAACTTGGCTCCCCACGCGCAATCCGATACATCTGTTGTCAGAAACTGCGTAGGGGGAGGCGCATGCAGTGGTGAAGCCATGCTGCAGTTCTCCTGCCACCAATAGAGATCCTGAAGAACTGGGTTCGGCAGAGACAAACGCTTTCTTGGATTTTCTTGCATTAGAACGTGTAAAAAGTTCGGCACATGTCGATGATTCAATCGACCTCTGGGAATCGCAAAGCTGGCGAAATTTAATATTCCCACTAGACTTTGAATCTGCACCAAATTCGCCTTGCGATCGTGAAGTAACTTCAACAAGAGTTCTGTTATTTTCACAATTTTTTTGTTTGGAAGGCTCTTCGTTCCTTGCCAGGGATCCCAAATAATTCCCAGATATTCGATTGAAGTCTGAGGTGCAAATACCGACTTCTGGCAGTTGATTTGCCAGCCCAGTCTGAACAACGTGTCTGTTATTAACTGCACATGATTGCACAAAATCTGACGATCCTGTAGACAATCACCCTCACGCCTTGATCGCGTAAAATCTGGGCGATCCAATTGGTCACAGAGGCGAAAACCCTTGGAGCCGAACTTAAGCCAAATGTACTGAATTCGAACAAACCTCCTGTGACTTTCCGCTAGGGCCAGGTGAAAATACGCCTGAGATATGTCTATCTTGGCCACCCAATCTGCTTCTTGGAGAAAGTCTGGAACCCTGTTCATATTTATAAGGTGACATTTTTCCAGCTTTACATACGCATTTAAGGCTTTGAGATTGAATATTGGCCGCTGGGAGCCATCGCTCTTTGGTACGAGAAAAACTGTTGACAAAAAACTCGGGCCTTTGCGTGCCGGGACCAGAACTCCTTGCCTCTTGAGTTCTAAAATTATATTTGACATTTCGGGAGAGCTTTGTGTTTGGTAGCTTCTGGTGGGCTTTACTAATGGTGGCTTCTTTGTAAAGGGTATGCGGTACCCTCGAATCACTTTGAGTATATACGGAGGGGCCCCCACCTGCTGCCAAACGGTATAAAAATTTTGAAGCTGCCCTGTCCGAAATATCCTCGAGTCAATATCTTCGACGCTTATTTTGGGCTTATTATGGCAAGCGGGAGACGTTTGTCGTCGCTTTGCAGCGGGATGAGAACCCGATGGCACATGCTCGCTTTTTGCATGAAATGTATTGTTATAGCGCGAGGAAGCTCTTTGATTTCCACTATTGTTTGGTCCTTGCGCAGGACAACGAGAGCAACTGTAATTACTATTATGACCCTGCGCGGGTGCATGATTACAGTGATGATAGCAAGTACCTTGCGCAGGTACACGTTTTCTGTAATTGCCTGATGGTGGCACAGATACAACTCGCCCTTGCGTAGGGTGGTTCTGGTTACTGCTGCCTGCATGCGCAGCAGGAGCAGCTTTCGAACTAGGCCAAAAGGACTTGCGGATACCTCCAGCTTTTTCCGCAGTAGCTGCAAAAGTTTCTGTTGCAAAAAGATTCTCACATGTAGGAGGGATCTTACGCAACGATACCTTCAGGAGAGGCTTCTTAACAAACTTCAGTACGCTTTCACGTCTTTGCTGTACTAGGTCTGCTCTGTAACCACATACTAATTGCAGTGCATCCACAGATACCTTGTGATACTCACCATTAATAAAAATATTTTCTATTTTTTCCTTTAAATCAGCATAAGACAGTCCTTCGGTTTTACTAGCTTTAAATAACAAATCCTGTAAACTCTTTTCTAAAACCTCTTTTGTTTTAACATAGCAAAGGTAAGGGCAGCGATAGACCTCTCAACATAAGCCAGGGTCTTTGAGGTATCAAAAGCCTTAACTTCGTCATTAGCCTCTAATTCAATAAACCCAGGGGCGTGGAGTAAGATTTTTGCACTTCGGAATATCGGAACATCTGACCAGGACGATTCCCCGAAACGTTGAATGTCCTTAAGAGAGTTTACAAAAGCTTCCAGTGCCTTTGAAACTGAAGGCTCCTTAAGACTTGTGTTCAGAGATATGTTAAAATCTAATAGGGTATTACACCATTTTTTTAAAACTGTTTTAAATTAATCCTAAGATCGTAATGAACTAGTAGAAATTTTGTTAATTTTTTTTAAAACCAAAATCGCCTTAAAATCTGTTTTTTATTTATGATTTTGAATTTTCGCGTGGAAACGCTAGCCGCCATGCTTTTTCATCTCGTGACGTCACTCGGTTAGTAAACAATACGACTGCGAAAGACCAAGTAAAAAGATTCGTGAAAATAATGAGTTATCATTGGTGTCTTGTGCCTGAATGCAAAAATACAAGTGTAAAAACGCCACAAAAATTATGGATGAATGGATGAATTATGAATCACTTGGCACTTGAGTGCCAAGTGATGTAAAAATGAGAAATACTTAAAGTATTAACCATTGGCAGATTTGTACTTTCTGCTTTCACAAAACCGTCTTCCATAGTGAAATAAAGGCTAGAAGTCTACAAACGTGTTAATAACTCGTAAATTTATCAAAATAACAGCGCACAACTTATTTTCAGTAGATTGTTTACTATCGGAATGACGTCACGGCGGGATCCAACATGGCGAATGGCGTTTTAGACATTTGAAAAACAGATTAGAAAAGACGATTTTTAAAATGGAATTATGAAATTAAAATTGCAATTTTTCACACATTAAACACTGAAATTCAGTCACTGCTGAAAGAAAACACGGATTCGGAATAAAAAATAATTATTAGTTATAGTAAATCGAACGACAAACATAGTTGCAGTACAAAAAATTTAAATTTTAACTTACGCGATGTATAACAGTCGTGGTTTTTGTGTAGCTCTTAAACACGACCGTACGTGGCGGGAAATCAGACGCCAATGAAGCTAGAGCGAAGTCGGGGCGCTCACGTGCCCCCACCACTTCGCCTGCGGGGCGGTGGAAGGGCGAAAAACGGTTGAAAAACGGAATTATTTAGCGATAAAAAGGGAAACGGAAGAGCCGCTCTCAAATATTATTATAATCGATGGGCTTCGAATAAGCGTACAGGATTTAATAAAACATTCTGTGAATATGTCACGCATCTCCGTTATCTATTTTAATAATATTTTATAGCTGAAGAGTTTAGTTGTTTATTTGTTTGTTTTTTGAATGCGATAAAATCAGGAACTGCTGAACCGTTTTCAAAAATTCTTTCACAGTTGTAAAGATGCGTTATCGTAAAATATTTTGTATTTATTAATGTTAATGAGATGAGATGTTATCTGTAGTAGGCAGATAACCTACTACAGATTACCTTCTTAATACCTTTAGAGTTTCGAGCCTGAATTGTCACAAGACGATTAATGCGTACGAGTTCCTTCCGCGTCCTGGAGTGTCCCCGCCCCGCCCGCACCCTACCCCGCGCATGCGCCGCAGTACAGAGCGAGCGGCGAGCGGTCGGCCGGCCGGCAGACTTGTGACCCGCCCGCACCCCGCTTCAACCCCGCGATAAATCGCTACGAACTTTTATTAAATTTATTACGAAAATAACACTTAATGTGTTGGATTTCACATCTGTCTGTTTATTGATAGTTATAGAAATAAAAGTCTACCAAAAAAAAATCCGGTTGTAATTTTTTTTCAAGCAATAATACTCATATATTTTTGCACATATTTTTTTTATTGGATTTGAAATAAAATATAAAGAATTGTATAAAGGATCGTTAAAAAAGTTTTTTCTTTATTGTTAATTTTTTTATACCAAAAGATTTTATTTTTTAAAGAATAATTAAAATATTTTAAATTAAATCGATGATTTCCGAAATACAAAAAAGTTGGATTATACTTAAACAGAGAGAATCAGTACAATATCTACTTTATAATAAATACAATATTCCTGTTAGCAATTTTCTGCTCAGTTGTAATAATTTTTTTACATAATTTATTTATTTATTTGCATATGCGTGTCGATTTTTTTGTGGATTTTCATCACAACATGTTGTAAGATAATTTATCTAAGCGATAAAAAAGGAAAATCGCTATTCTAGAATTATTTTTTTTCGCCATACTGAACAATGTTATTGTTCTCAGGCTACTATGTATGCTTAGATCTTTAAAACTACGCAACGGATTTTGATGCGGTTTTTTTAAATAGATAGACTGATTCTTAAAGAAGGTTTATATGTATAATACATGTAAGTACCACGGGCGAAGCCGGGGCGGGCAGCTAGTATTTTACTAGGTGTGCTGGAAGAAATTTCTTTTTAGAAATAATCTTTTTGTACGTGAAAAATAAACTATAAATAAATAAATAAGAATGACGTCAATTTCGAAACACCCCCCCCCCCCCCATCTATCATTTACCGTCATCCGCAGACCAACCCCCCCCCCCTAATTTAGAATGACGTAATATATGGACGGCCCCATATAGATTATTCATCAATTAGGTGAATAGGCTGCTTCTGGGTAAGCTCGCTACACAGTAGACCTCATCTCTGCCCTCGGGCAAGATTGTGGTCAAGAGGAAACCCATATTTAATAATAAAATAAAAATACAATATTTACAATAACTTATTATTTATATCATTTGATTAGTTAGATATAAATTAATGAATGGAAATTTTACTAAAAACCGCAAATCGATATTTGCTTTGATCGCTATAAATATTTACGCATATCAGCGCGACCGGTAATCGCCATGGCAATTAAAAATATATTTAGATTGAAGACTTGCGGTCGGGGTGTCGATTCTGTTAAAGTTACGTCAATCATAATCGTGTCTCATTGGTTTTTCAATAGTAAAAGTTTTTAAATGGTCAACAGAGTCATGTCAACACTCAACTGCCCACACTAAGCAAAGCACTAAACTTGTGCGAGGGATTCGTGGGCCCGATGGATACATGCAAAATTTCCTGTACTGGAAATATAACCCGGAGACTCAGATGAACGGGCGTGGTGGCCACTACGTCATCGAGGGCGTCAACAGATCAACAAGGTCACATAAAAAATTATGTAAAAAAAACTACTATTGAGAAACCATTGAGACACAATTATGACAACGTTAGCAGCTTAGCAGAATCGAGACCGGTCGGGAAGTTCGTGGAAACTTCTAGAATTCTGTGACGCAGAATGTTTCGGTCAAGGGCCATTTGTGTAGAAACAAGTTACTCAAGTAAATCACTTTGCGTGAAAGTCGTCGGTACAAAAATACGGATATGTAGCGTCAGGCTTCGGCTTTTACGCTCAGCAATGGGTAAAAAATCTTTTTATTCTAATTGCTTAATAAGCTGATTGGCTGATAATGATAATATATGAAGACGCAATAATTATTACTTGCCCTACATACTTATTATTTGAATTGGTCAGGAAGTTCGTGGAAACTTCTAGAATTCTGTAACGCAGAAGGTTTCGGTCAAGGGCCTTTTGTGTAGAAACAAGTTACACAAGTGAAATAACTTTGCGTGAATGTTGTCGGTACCTACAAAAATACGGATATGTAGTGTCCCAGGTCAGCAGGTGTGCAAAGCATGAGATGGCTTCGGCTTTTACGCTCGGCAATGGGTAGAAAATCTTTTTCCTCTAATTGCTGATCATGATAATATATGAAGACGCAATAATTATTACTTGACGTACATACTTATTATTTGAATTAACCTGCAGTTATTATTTTTTTCACGCGTCATTATAATTATGGAGACAATTACATATAAGGTAAAAACTTGTTGTAGGTATTCAGCATTGTTTTACCTTCAACCGACTCTCGAAATCTACCTTTTTAAGGTTCCAAGATTTGATATCTATTTCATCCCCTTAGGGATGGAATTTTCAAAATTCCTTAACACTAAAAAGTGTTCACTTGCGCTGTATAAAGAACTAGCTTTTACCCGCGGCTTTTCTCGCGTGAATTTCCCACGGGAACAGTGTTTTTTCCCGGGATGAAAGGTCTATGTCCTTCTCAGTACTTCTAACTATGTGAATGTGAAATTTCAGGAAGATTGGTTCAGTAGATAAAACGTGAAGAGGTAACAAACAAACTCACTTTCGCATTCATAATATTACTTAGGATTAGGATGTTACTCAGCGTCCAATTTAATATTTATAGAGTTTATCATTCCGAAAGGCATATTCATTCACGTCGTCAGTCGGAATCAACCGATCTTTTAGCCGGTTTCCATGGAAAAGTTCAATGTCAAGCCCATCTCAAATAAAACGCGGATGTGTCTGTATGTTTACATATGTTAACACGCCAAAAACGTTGGCACGTAAATAAATGGCATGTTGGTTATGTTAGCACTTGGGTTCCGGTACCTAGAGAGGCCGGTACCCTCAAGAATATCTATTGATTTGCTGGTACTAGTAGTACCGGTACCCATCTCTGTGTCAGTACTGTTCTATTCTATTATATTTTGTGTTTGTACTACACAAGATCTCTTCTTTATGATGTAACCAATGATTTTGATGTGTTTATATAATTTGTCAACATCATCGGTATTTACCACGTCTGTACCTACTGTTACTAATGCAGAGCCTTCGATTCTTCAACCTGGACGCCTCCTTTTAAATCTTATAAATATTTTAACTTGTAAATTGTGAAAAATATTTTTTTGCGTACTAAGGAGTAAGAAAAGACAGGAAATTAAAGAATAATATCTTTATACTTATTTCATAATAAGTATATCCAAGACACGCTACATATATCCAGTTTAATATTATTTTGTTCCGGATCCGTACACATTTAGATCACGCAGCCATCTTATTAAATTACTCCAAATGCGGCATATTCTTTCTCATAATCGTTACGTCATTCTATCGAGTTGAATAGAATATCGAAACCGGAACGCGTATCCAAAACGCGGCTAATGTTCGTGATCTCGATGAGAAAAAACAATCGATTTTGCGTCGAACAGATTAGGTTCAATCGATTTCCAATTAGTCTGTTATATCACCGTGACTACTCCGAGTAGGCTTTCTTGTGATTCCTTGACTAGTATTACATTATTTATGATTGGGACGTCTATGGTTGTATGTCGCAAATGTAGTACTTATCGGTGTTATATCACTATGTTTTCTTAATGCATTGGTACTAGATACCTGTTCTTGTTTGCCGGATTGAGTAATATTACAGCCTGCTCATTTTTTCCAGAAGAAAAGTGGCACGCCCGCCCATGTATACATATTTATTTATTTATTTATTTATTTAGTTTTTTGGGGGTCTTACAGCTAAATAACAACTATGTATTAAGTACAATTACATTAAAGCTATGCTAATAACAAGACTCCGCCTATTAAATGTTATAGTTGAAGAACAACTTTGTATTACAAAATATATAAAAGAAAACTATTTAAGTCACGGTTGCGGTATACGGTTGAAGAAAGCGTCTGCAAAACGTGTCTTTATGGATGCGCTACTGGTACAAAACAGGTCAAAGTCAATTACGGTGTTGTTTATTAAATCCGCTGTTCTAGGCAAGGAAGAGTTGCGTCTATAATTGGTAGAACAAGTGGGAACGTTCAAATTAAATCGTTTCCTGAGACGGGGGCTGCTGAGGAGTAGTCCAATTTTCGACAGTAGTTCGCTGCAGTCAATGGAGCCCCTAACTATATTCGCGAAATAGCACACATCAGCCACTTGGCGTCTAATGTTCAGAGGGAGAAAGTGGTAGACTTTGCACCGGTCCTCATAGCGATTACATCTCCTACGAGCTTTGAAATCTAGGTATCGTAAAAACTTGGCTTGGATACGTTCTAACCTATCCCGATACACCTCATACTGCGGGTTCCATACCTGAGATGCATACTCCAGGTGGCTGCGCACATAAGAGCAGTACAATATTTTAATACATTTAAGATTACGAAATTCGGCCGATGTTCTTATAATGAAACCTAAAGATTTTGTCGCTTTCTTGACTACATGATCGATATGTCTATCGAATGAGAGTTGACAATCAAATAACACGCCCAGATCCTTCATAGCAGATACTTTACATATATTAGTATTTTTCAAGATATATCCTTTATCAAAAACTGTTAGTTTCCTGGTATATGAAATATAAAAACATTTAGAAATATTTAAGTCAAGTTTATTGATACTACAGTAGGACTCGAATCTATGCAAATCTGCTTGTAGGTCGTCGATGTCAGAGATAGTTTTGATAGATTTTAGTATTTTCATGTCATCAGCGAACATTAATATTTTTGAATTTACGAAACATCTACCTACATCGTTTATAAATATGGAGAATAATAAAGGCCCAAGAAGTGAGCCCTGGGGGAGGCCCGATGGGACACTGACCCAGCTAGACATAAATCCATTCAGTACTACAGCCTGAGTGCGGTTATCAATATAAGAGCATAACCACCTATACAAATCGCCGTGTATGCCGGCAGCCCTCAGCTTTTGTAACAGCAACAAATGATCGATACGGTCGAAACACTTGCTGTAGTCCGTATAGATAACATCGACCTGACCAGCGCCATCCATACCCTCCGAGATGATGTCATGCGCCAGAACCAGATTTGACACAGTGGAGCGATTTTTGAGGAAGCCATGCTGCTCACCGACAAACAGGCCATTGCACGCCGCGTAAAGCTGCTTATGCACAATTTTTTCTAAGATCTTGGCGAAGATACAGAGCTTAGATATAGGACGATAATTTTGAACATCCGATTTGTCACCTTTTTTGTGAACTGGCGTAACAAAAGCCGACTTCCATACAGTGGGCATGACTCCCTCAGAAATGCACCTTTTAAAGAGTAAGCATAAAGGTTTTACCAGGCTGGACGTACATTGAACAATGAATAATGGAGGTATACCATCCGGACCTCCACCCTTAGTAAGATCCAAACCCTTCAGCAGGTTGTATATCTCCTCGGGCGCGATCTCGATAGTGCCTATATCACAAACAGTCAGCTGAGGTTCCCGCTCATTAGCACTGAAAGATGTACCGGGGCAATTAAGACCTCTCGGAAGAAAGGTAGAATGAAAATAATCTGAGAAAAGGCTACTTATTGACTCACCAGAATTAGCAGTAATATTACCGTATTTCATGACGCTAGGATAACTATTTGTTTTATTTCGATTTTTGACATACGCCCAAAATGCTTTTGGATTATTAATAACTAGCTGTCGCCCGCGGCTTCGCCCGCGTGAGTTTCGCTTAGATGAAAAATCTCTCTTGGAGCTTTTTATCAGATGTTCCAGATCTTCAATTTTTATACGTCAGCAGAAAATGCTCATCAGGTTGAACGATTTTTGCTAAGGCGCCATTTCCATATATGTTATAGTGTAGCTGGTCTCTTGGAGCTTTTCATCAGATGTTCCAGATCTTCAATTTTTATACGTCGGCAGAAAATGCTCATCAGGTTGAACGATTTTTGTTAAGGCACCATTTCCATATTACTTATAGTTTAGCTGTTCCGTTATGGTTCTTCATCAGGTGTTCCAGTTTTCAAAATGAATTATAGCCTATATGTTGCCCAGGCTTAATAGCTATACAACAAAAAAAGTTTCATTCAAATCCGTCCAGTAGTTTTTGCGTGAAACGCGTACATACATACAGACAGACAGACAGACAGACAGACAGACAAGAAATTCCAAAAAATTTTTTTTGCTTTCTATTGTTCTTTTTAGGTCTCCCTCTATCCATTTCAGTCAAAAATATTAAATGTACAGACAAAATATTTTTACTGTTTTATTATATGTATAGATAGATGACTCGACATGTTCCATGTAGGAGGAAAAACATTGGCTTTCTAACTTTTCAGCTCGACTACGTAGCAGGGAAAATGTTTCATAGTCAGATTTATTACCATACACCTTGAACTTGCTGTGATAGGAGTGCTTCTCTTTTAAAACTTTAATTAGAGCACGACTGTACCAAGGCGGGTAATGATTAGACCGACAAGTTTTAACAGGTATGTGCATGTCCCTGGCTTCATATAGGACATTATAGAAAGTCGAAACGGCGTGGTCAATATCTCCCTCACCGAGCAGCCGAGGCCAGTCTGACTCATCTAATTTCGCACGAATGGCTTCGTAGTCGCCGCGATTATACATATACCTGCGCACCGAGTTATATTCGAGCTCATGGATACTTACAAAGTCAGCTTGAATACATAAAGCCTTATGATTCGCGTCCTCCGGAACCAGCGGCCGGACGCATGACCTTACCGTCACCGGTGAGTTAGACAGTACTAGATCGAGCAATCTTCCCCTAAAATTAATCTCTGAATTATACTGACTAAGACTACAAATATTGAGAACATCAATAAAATCTGTTAAATGGCTACCTTGAATATTTGTTGGGGTCAATTCTAAAATTTTAATTCAGACAATTTAACTCAGACCTCAGTTAATTCGTTCTTGGGGTGTCATCTCAGCTCATCATTCATCTTTATTTCAATGACAAAAAGTCTACTTTTGGATATACATTTTTTCATTGACCCACTTGCAAGCGGTTCCTTTGCAACGTCTTCCTGCTTACCTTTAAATGATTTCATCGTACTATCTGATTCAGATCGAAATTTGGAACTCATTTCACTACTGACGATCTCACATTTGTATGTGAGATGGGCTTGTTGTCTTAAATCGAAGCAACCCTTGAGGCTCTGCCTACACCGTAAGGGCCAGAGGTGTGAGCTGTATGTGTGCAAGTGTGTCAATGAGTCCGATGCAGGCCACGTCTAGTGTCGTCAGAGAGGACGCATTTCCAAATTACGCAACACACCACTTTCTATTCAATAGTGGCCGGCCAGCGTCATTTGACGCAATTTCTCAGAAACCCGTGTTTGCAGATAAACACCAGAGTTAAATACGCTTAGCGTTTGTTGATGAAACTTTGAGATTGCAAACTAAATAGCACCGAAAATTCAGTTCAGTAGGGTCCGCAAAAATAAATAGCTTATGTAATACGTGCTTCGGTTTAGTTTTCTTTATTTCTACCTACACCATTATTATCTGCCTTACCTTATTCCATTATTTGGGGTCTGCACAAAACGTATTTTCCTTCTACTTTCCACGCCACACACAACAACATAAAATAATTTCAACACTACTATACTTTTAATTTGCTTCTTTTTTTGTTGTAATTCAATGGATCCAGATCTGTGTGATCGACAGTCACTACAATCACTGTCTATAACATTTTATGATCTTAGTCGAATCCGAATATTTTTAGGTTAGGTCACAAGCGTGTTGGTGTTTGTGTTGAGACAAGAAAAGTATTCTTTGATGTTGCTGAGATACACATTTTTTCATTGCACAAAAAATATTTAAAAAGAAAATACAAGACATAGTTTGTGTTAGATTATCGGGAAAGTCATTTGACCTGTCTAAGACTTCAAAAATCTAATCTAAGTATCACTTTATCGTGACTACTTAAATAAAAACTAGTCTTATTCAGTTACATCTTCTTGTCAACAATTCTGATTTATATCTGCGATAGGCGTGACAGTAGAAGTTTTTATTATTATAGACAGCACATCAACTTACTCAATTGCATTGCAAATTCGTGACGTAGGTATATCCAAATACTATATAAACTCTAACTCGCTAGAGTTTATATAGTATTTGGTATATCTCAGCAGGGTTAATCGATTTCCAGCATTTATAATATCATTACATGCAGTACTGTATGTCCTGAATTAAGTGCTTTCATTTATATATCGTCACGTCATATAACAATAGTGTACACTACATGTTACCACCAACCTTAAACATGCAAGGAGTCATACAGCCAAAAATTGAATTTAAAAAAAAATAATGTAAATTCTTTCCCGCCTGAGTTACGGTTTTTGTCAAAAGCTTCACGTCAGTTTACTTTTCATAATTTCCTATTTCATCTATTAAGAGCCCGCACTAGGCCAATGACAACTAAGATTTTCCCCCGCTACCCGCTACCCAGTTCGCCCGCACGCATCCAATCCGCGTTCTAAATAAATGCTCGCGGCGGGCGGCGCGGCGGCTCAGAGGTGGATGGTTAAAGCATGCGGGCAATTATACGTATTATTTTTTTAAAAGCTTTATAAAAAGATATTAAAAAAAGTAAGTAACATAATCCCTGCCTTATCTTTAGAGTAATTTATACAAAAATTCTCAATCTTTTTTTTAATGTATTGCTTGAATAATAGCAGTTTAAAGTGTTAATTATAGGTGATTTGGAGGCAACTTCGCAATTTTTTTCTATCGAGAAAATTTTATGCAATCGTGTTTTTGAGTAACATAATCCCTCGTGCAAGTCCTGAAGTTTGCTATATCTTAATTTTACATTCAGTTTTACATAAATGTAGATATTACAGACGATCATGTGAAGCAATCTAGCCTAGTACGGGCCCTTAATGTCGTGTGCCAGAATATTGGTGCAGTTTTGCCATTTGATGTTCCATCTTGGTGTATTTCATAATTGACCGAGCGAGCGCAGCGAGCGAAGCGTCTCAGTTTCGACTAGCCGAAAATTCTTTTGTCTGTCCGGATGTTATCGCCTACAGGTCGCATTTCTGAACCGATTCTCATGAAATTTTGTGAGCAGGTTCGGTAATTTTATAGAATTTTTTAGTCGAGCCAGTTTTTCGAAATTTTAAAAAATGGCGGAAATATATAAAAAAAACCTCATATCTCAGCTATTTAGAAAAAAATTCAAAAATGTCATTAGACGTTTTTTGTTATTCTTATTAAGACGCAACTTTTTTGTCTGAAGTACATAGTGAAATTCAATAAAACCGCTATAAATTCATATATTTTAAATTCTCATACGATAGTTCACCAAAAAATCAAAAGATGGCGCAGCAAAGCTTTTAATACTCGCAAATTCGCTTATTGATGTGGGTTAGGCATATTTATCTATATATGTATTTGATATAACATATAGTATTGTTAAATTAGCATCCCGTAAATATTTATTAATATTATTTTTTATATTATTCGAGACAAAAGAGGCAGATTTCAGTCAATTTTTTAGTTGTATTGACCAACCACAAGAACATGTTTGGCCTATGTGTAAAATATAAGACTTTTTACTTTCTTTCCAGCATTGTTAGGTTGCATCGAGATATTATGTACTAAGTAGGTTGGTTTCAAAACTCTTCTAAGCCAGGGACACGGCAAAATATCGGTTATTTCGTGGAAGGGCTCGCGAGGTCTACTGTTCTTACAGAACAACTAGTATTATATTTATAAGTGATTGTTAACTGTATGTCGGTGTCCTCGCTTAACTAGTGCGCGATTCGCTTGGGCTTCCAAACGAACCGGTTCGCGAAATTGACGGTCTTGGTCCAAGAGCCAATACCGCCGTGACCAATGACGCACGAATTGGTTGGTACTCTCTTGTCCTTTTTTCAGTACAGTGTACAGAATATCATCCTGCCCAAATCCGTTGCAAATTGCCAATATTACCGCCGCACAGAGGTCCAGAATAACTTGACGTTAACACTCCATGTTTAAGAGTAAAAGAACCAGTATTTTGTGAAAAATAAATTTTTGGTGGATCTTTGGTGGACGAGAAACGTTTATCTAGGACCTTGTCAATATCATTCAAATGAAACCAAACTCGATGAGATTCCGTCATAAGATTACATTGCAGAATTCATGTGGCTATTCTTGCTAGCTCTAGCGTCATATCAGCTGCATGTCATGCATCGTCATCTGATTTACATCATGCATTTGAAATTTCTGCTCAATGTAACAAAGATCAAGTACAAACAAATAGACTTCTAATGAAGTAGATCCAAAAGAAGTAGCTCTGACAATGAATCTAAACCTAATCTAACCTAAAAATAAGCATTGAGCAGAGTAAGCATCTATCAATTAAATAAATTACAAAATAGAAAATATATAGCACTCTGTGTCCTACCCACATGAGATGAGTATAGTCAAAAGCATGTCAATTTACCCTACACGGACCTCTTGCAGCAATAATTTGAAAAATAAAAATAATAGTCCCACATGAATAGTCAAAAGCATGTCAATTTACCCTACACGGACCTCTTGCGGCAATAATAGTAGCTTTGCGTGAATTTGGGCAGGTTGATGTGCTAATATTAGTTTTAAAATCTGGCGTCACTACTAAATATTTCACAATCGTTGTGAAAAGGCAGATTCGCAATATAGCTACTCTGTTTTATTCTATTTGGCGTAGAAATAAAAAAAAGACTAATTAACGCGCACGCGCATTGCTGGTGACAGCACTTCTATCCAAATGTTGATTTTCCTATATCAGCATAGACAAAGATTGTTTTGTCTAAAGTGAAAGAGTAACAACTAGGACGGACGGACTGAACGATCTTATAAGGGTTCCTTGTCGGACTACGGAACCCTAAAAATCTAGTCTCATAAATTCACGTTTATAATATTAGCACGAGTATGATTTAGATTTTTCTTTCGCCAGTGGAGTATGACAAAAATTTACAATTACAAACAACAACAGTACAATCATTGGTATTGTTTGTGAGAGTTTTCACAGCAGATTATGTACAAAGTAACTTGTTTCCTGTAGTTTAAACTAAAGATACAAGTATCACAATGTAAATGCAAGTTATCAGAGATTTAACGTCAGCATCACCGATTTCCGAAAGTTTTTGCACGCGATCCATTGTTTTGTGAAAAACAATATGGTAAAGAACAATATGGTGACAGTCGACGACCTTGGCAATCTGTGGGATATTGTAAAACGACGAAATTATTCAATTATATTTAAATTTGTATTCAATTTTTAAAATATTTTAGAAAACATTTTTTTTTTGTATTGTCAACATGCCAGGTCCAAGTTCATATCTTTTGAACAAGGTGACTCTATTCTTACGTCAATGAGATGACAACTGTTTTCAAAAACATTACGCATGTAATTTTCCTAAATTTTATTCAGCGACAAGCCATCTTTTTTATACGCATGCAAAATATGACGTCACGTAACATTTATTTAAAAATTTTCACAGCAACAAAAATATATTTCACCTACTGTATTTATTTGATGAATTTATTGAAACATTTCTCTCTCTTTCCATTCCAGCTTCATCGAGCAAGACAAAGTGTCCGGATTCTGGACATGCATGTTCGTGCTGTCGAAGCTGCCCGAACTCGGTGACACAGTGTTCATAGTGCTCCGCAAGAAGCCGCTGATCTTCCTGCACTGGTACCACCATATCACGGTGCTGCTTTACACCTGGTACTCGTTCACTGAGTACACGTCCTCTGCGCGTTGGTTCGTCGTCATGAACTATTGTGTTCACAGGTGAGTCTCTTTCGTCTACAATTTCTTCTTTAACTAGAGAAAGTTAGTTAGCGTCTTCAAGTCTTATGCCTTTAGCTCGAGTGATCAGCTTAGCTGCGTTTGCTACGTTGGTTGATTCTTAGATGTTAGGCAGGATTTCTTGTCAGTCTTTAGAAAGCAAAAGGTCAGAAACCTTTTGCTTTCTGGAGACTTTGCTCATAATTATTAGGTCCAGTAGTCGTTTTGCTGTTGCCTAAACATGGAAAACTTTAGGCAAACGGAACGAGGTATCTTCATTTAAAAAAATTTATAGGTTGATTATTTGCTCATTTTTTTAATGTAAACCTTTTAATTGAGTTTTAAGTAGGCAAGATTTAGTAGAGTTTACGATCTTTAGGAACATTGTAACGACCTGATAAAATGTCCGCGATTTGAAATAATACTGTATAGCATTTTATTTGAGCGTCGATTTCACTTTTTTACGACCACATTACTCAATAAATTTGAACATATTTTTTTAATACAATTCGATTTACATTTTCATAGTCATAAATGTTTGCCTGTTAAGCGTGACCTATTTGTAATTGTACGTTTTCCTCGCAGCCAGATTTAGAACGATTCAAAATATATATTAGGAAATGCATGCTGATTCATTTTGCGACGGTTTATTCGATAGCCATCAGAGCATGAAATGTGAATTAGTTAGATATCGTTATTGTACTCGATCAATCAATCTAGTGCGTTGCTCCTTTGTTCTTAGATAAGATCGTCAGACGACGTCGATATACACTGTTTAAACTCCCCATTTTATTACTTTAGTATGATAATATTTTGCGTTGCAGTGTGATGTACTCGTACTACGCTCTGATCAGCATGGGCAAGCGGCCGCCTCGCTTCCTGGCGATGATCATCACCGGGCTGCAGCTCACGCAGATGATCGTGGGCTGCGCCATCAACATCTGGGCTCACAACTACATAGCCACCGCACCCCCCCACTCCTGCCACATCAGCAACATCAACATCAAACTCTCCATGACTATGTACTTCTCCTACTTCGTCCTCTTCGCCCAATTCTTCTACAAATCCTACCTCGCCCCTAAAGGCAAGAAGGTCAAAGAAGACCCCATGCCGGAAATCCCCCGCTCCAAAAAGGTCGAGGCCAATGGTTATCCCAGACAGAGGAATGGCGTAGTCGCCGCGCACTAGTCTAATCAGCTTGTGATATGTGTTAGATTTAATGTACAGGTAATGGTTTGTTGGCCGATTGGTTGTCTCGTCTCAATACATAGAGTAGAGAACTCTAGCATCAGAGCTAATCCTCGTTGGTTTGAGCCATCGCAGTAAGTAAACGCTCGCTCGTAGCCGATTTCCTATCGTCATTAATATATATTTTTCTAAATTCTTGACAGGTTTTGTCAAGCTAGTTTATAATTACGATTTATTAGTGAGTATAGAAAACGCTAAAACTATTCTAGCCTCAAATTCAGTACAAGCAATCGATACAATTAGCTTAGTTGGCGCGGTAACCACTGACCACGAGCAAGCGAACGCAATAGTTGAACAATGCATTTTATCCCATATCTGGTCGCGGAGATTTTAATAGTGAAATAGTACAAGTGTTAAATAAAAATTTGTTAAAATTTGGTTATGGGCCTGAATTCGGTTATGGGCCCATGCTTATTCGGATAGCAAAAATTAAGTAAGTACAATAAATGCTACTTTAAAACATTGACCTTGTGCAATGTTATATGTTTTGTTGTATTTTTTATGGACTTTGGAGCCCTTTAAAGTGACATTGTGATTTTTATTATAGTTTTTAGTACATATTTATTATTTGTGAGTTGCATTTTAATATTAAACCACATGCTTTTCAATCGTTAAATTGTTTTAACTAAGTATAACTGTTAAATTGTTGTTGTCATAAATCTTGATAATGTGAAGTACCAGATATGAGATATCTCAATATAAACGAGAGACGAGACTACATTGGGCAGACTATATCTATCTCGCTCTATTGGAGCAGGTGCGATAGAGACAGAATTTGTCTAATGAGACCAATCGGTGGGGCGAGTCGGCCGGGGAACATTCCATATTTGATTGCGAATTTATGTTGACGCTTCCTATGGAATGGATCGATCATTTGCGGAATATTTCATGAAATTAATTTATTTTAAGATATATTTTATCTATTAACATATGTATCAATGCAAACGAAAAAATCTACAAGTGTATATTCTGAGTACAAATTGAAGTCCTTTCTCGGAAGAAATATATCAATGCTGGATAATTTCTAGCCTTGTACAATCGGTACAGAAAGTATGATTCAAATAATATATTTTCTTCATATTTTAATTTTCTTGGCGAAATAATTGATTAAGTGATCTATTCTGCAAACCGTTCTTATAGTTACACAGTCGCATTTTAAAGTTAATGTCATATTAAAATCTTTGGATGCCCGTTCTCTTTAGATAAAGTTGCATTAACTATAAAATGCTTGTGTGCGGCTTGCGTTAGTGTAAACTTGGCTTTTATATGGGTTTATCTTGTCGTTAGGAGGACAACGTGTCTTGTGTATTCTACTCTTTGTTGTACTAAATATTGCTTTAATTATCTGTTGTATTTTCCATAGAAGAAAATGGACACAAGCTAATTATTCAAAAATAAAAAAACATGACTGACAACTTGCATAGCCTATGTCACTCGGAGGAATGCAAGGAATCCAACAATACCTCTCACATCAAAATCTGTTAAGCCGTTCAGGACCTATGGTGGAATAAAGAAACTTACATACATACATGAACCCTGAAAACATAACACTCCTTTTTTGGTCAGTCGTGTAATAAGAGAGAAGAATACAAACAAAAATAAGGTATCAATAGCAAGGTCTCGATGGTTTTTGACATCTCTTCAACTAATCAAATAGTAATTTTAGCGACATTTAATTTTATGTCATGATAATTTTACGAAAAGGTACAATAGATGGCGTTGAAGAAAGTTCATACAATCGAAGACTGCATCGCGCAAGCAAAGTTTCCAAAGGATGAAGTTTAATCAGTTGCTATTGATACCTTAAAAGGCACTTTACCTCCGTATTGATAATAGCCAAGATATATTGAACAAAATTTGCAAAGAGTTTGAATTCGAAAAGTATCTGTTAGTACGTAGGTGTTTACGTATTTAGATACCTCCTAATGCTTAATATAGCATCCCAACCTGTATAAAAGCGTCTACTTTGTTGTTGTTTAACATATTTATTGCAAAAAGTGATTTTTTTAATAATTTATTTTTAAACGGATAGTTGTAAAGACCTGTACAGTTAAAATTATGGGTTTTGCGCTTGACCGCGTGTGGTCATAGGTTTAGTTACTTTGAAACGCTTGTAAGACAAGCGCACAAAGTGTAAGAAATGTAATTCCTGATAGTGGAATAAGCAATATTAATGTACCAGAAATTGGCAGTTGCAGTTCAGAAAAATCAGGGGTTAATGGCTAAAGTCGATAGGAAATCAGGAGGAATAGAGAGGAATAAATATCCATACAAATGAATATTAGTATGGCAACACAATGGGCACTCAGTGGATTGGAAACCCGCTTGAGTTTAATTAAATATAAAAATAAATCCAGAAAAAAAAACTTTGCCAAAAACGAGAATAAAGTTTGGATTTTTACAATTTTTCAACCTTTTACATATTGATGTAATTGAAAGAATGGTATTTGGAAGGAAAAAACTGACGGTATTTTTGGAGGACTATTCCCTAATAATGTTCGCAAGTACAAATGCTTCCGGCCTATACTACTGACGTTTGGCCAAGACCGAAGAGACTTTCACCTCAGTACAAAACTAAAGTTGTAACTTTATACATTCAATGATAGGCAATGTCAGTAGTTAGGTTGTTACTTCGTCAGATTCAACATCGGTCAGTACGATTTTAGATATAACTAGTATAGTTATTTGAGTTGCAGACGCCCCAACGTTTGTTAAGCGTCTTAAAGGCGATAGTTTGGTACCTTCCTAGTTCATCTAAAGTTTAGTCATAAAAAACTTAAGAGTACAGGGGAGAAGCGAAGTATTCCTAGCTGTAACTACCAACTGTCGCCTCAAGAGTGTCCATTTCGCCATTTGTAAAACTTAATATAAATGAGCAACATGTCAAAGAATCAAGTTTGTGATTTGTAATTTTAAAGTACAGCATTTAACTGAACAAAAATACAAATATTGATAATATAACCTAACTCCTTGGCCTTTCTATGTTGTGGCAACACAGAAATAAATCAAGATAGAACGGCGACGCGAGTGCGTTGCTAAGGAATCGCCCGTGTCAATTTTTGCAAAAGCTACGCCCCAAGCACGCTCCCAATCTTACGTCATTACTAATGAAATAGTGATGTGACATGCACTGAAACAATCGGTAAACATGTTTAACGAATCTTGCGGTACATTGCAAGATCCAGGCACGCGTGTTCCGCCCACTTAGCCATTCTATCTTGATTTTTGTGTGTGGCAACTTCAGACTTGAAAGTTTTGTAAGGGATTAGCGGCAACGTTGATATTTGCCCCTCGCTCACACAATAGTGTCGTCTGTATTCACTCAAAATGAGGATAGTTGTCATTGCTAGTTCCTGAATTGAATAAAAAATGTGTTGAAACCATTGTACATAACTCTATGGTTGAAACATGAATCTAAATGTAAATACGATGCTCGCTTATGCTCGTAGTCGATCTAGGCGAATTTCATAAAACAAGCAAGAGACGGTGATAAGTAAAGTTAATGCTTTTAAGTTTTATTTGGCATGTAAAATAAAACATTTTTCCAAGATTTGACAAAGTTGAAGCTGTGTGGATCGATGCGTTGGGCTAAACCTAAACAGTCAAAAGTTCTGAACGATAATTTTGATAAGATGCAGTTTAGATTATATAGTTTTAGACCAGGTCAATTTCGTATAGTACCATATAGAAGTCACAATTTAAGGTAGGGTGTTTCGAATGTAGGCTGTTAATTTATTGAATCCATTGCTTCGTTGTATATTAATGAAAAAATGGGACGACTAACAAATAGTCTAAAATTGTCATACGTCATTATATAACTAAGGTTGGGTATTCATAGAGATGTGGTTTGGAGTTCGAAGATACTTGCATATTTATTACATTTTTCTGCAATATTTTTTAACTTTTGTTAAGTTTTGTACATCTGAAGTTTTTTAGACGTAGCTTTACCCCCAATATTAGACTGCCAAAATTGAAAGACTTCTGTTGTCGTTTTGAATAAATTATGCTACTTATTTTATTTTTAATACTTATAACTACTTAAATAGGGTATAGTTAACCCAGTTTCTTAGGCATTTTTATTGGAACCTATGAAATATATCACGGGAATAAAACTTGCATTTTTGTTATGGGGCACGATATTTTAATTTCGTCAATCGCCATTTCGACTAATTCTATTTTGACTAGGTACTACTAGATCGGTTCAAAATATAGAAAAATGTTACCATTTTTTAAGTACAAACAAATCCAAGGTTTGAAGTACTTCCGGACCCCGCGTGTTAAGAAACCATTTGATAATTAATTCGCATGCAAAAGTGATTAAAGGCGCAATCCGGAAGTCATTGATGAAATTAGGAAATCGAGCTCCAGATCCTTCCATCTTCATTATTTATAGTAAGTCCCTAAATATGTATGTAAACGAGTGAAGAGCTTTATATTATGTTTTGTCTTGAAAATCCTATTTCGAATGTATTGTGAGATTTTTATGTATGATATCATATACCTTATATCATGTACCTATTATAATGGGTACATACATTATAATAGGTACATAATCTTGAAACACAAAATTAACAACTATGTGATAATTGTCATATAGTTGGTAATTTTATGTTTCAAGATTGATCAAGTGCACTGCAAATATCGCAAGGTTTTGGTTTGTCCGATCTGAGGCAGATACTGGTTATCTACGCATGTAGTTTTACAGATATATCACAATTTTAAAGACATATGAATGAATATGCTTTTAAAAAATGGTATTTTAACTATAACAATATAAATACATTTCACCAACTGCAGCATTTAGATATTTTTTTGTATGTAATTCTGCATTTATGAATATTTAAACTCTTACCTTCAATCTTGTTCTGCCTAGGACGACTTAGCGGTTACAGTTCCATATTCGAAATGTAAAATATTTAAAAATATATTTTTGTGAATGATGTTTTGTGGTTACAATAAATTCTGGACAAAGGTACTTTATAGCGTCAGATATTCATACGACACGAAAGTGGAATTATTCTTGCAATCATTAATTTGTATTTTCTGGGCGATTAAAGCGTTAATGCGTATACCATTTGTGCGTGTTATTATTTCCCATAATAAAAAATCCTAACTTGCAGATCAGGAGAGGGTAAAAGACCTCAACGACGAAACTAAATTGTAAGTAGGTACTGTATGAATATTGCGATCAATTAGGCATTTTAGTGTACAGTATACTGTGACAGTCTGTGGTGACAGTATACAACTATACATGCCATTGCTTGTGTAAAATCCAGGTTTGGCTCCCTGTTTGATATATTCCACTCTGTTCACCTGGGTGAAAAGAGTAGAATTTTTAGTATCTTAATTTCACCTCAGGACTTATTTCACCCAAAAATTTCTTCTGGTGAATTGATTCGAAAAAATTACCAAATGAATGAATAAAATAGGTGAAATGAGTCCAAGGTGAAATGAAGACATTAAAAAGTTACTCTTTTCACTCAGGGTAGTACTTATATTAATTCTGTGACCCAGGTAAACAGAGTGGAGTATACTATACCCCCTGTTTATGCTCCTAGCTGGGGGAAGAAAAGTAGGTAGGTACTTAAATAAAATATTTTTAGTGTAGTGAAACGATTCAAGCTCAGCAGATAAATGTTCTATAATAATAATTCCTACCTCGGAACTGTGGCTAGGGCGATGGAATAATGCGAGTGGGAGCATAATGGAATAAGCCGAAGAATAAGGAACCGTAGCTGACATGACTACATTTTGTAGATAAGTTATAAATAAATAGTCTAAACGATCGCCTGCCATACTTTGAATATGTACTAAACTAAAACTAACCATTTCTCTGATCGTTTTTTTTTTTCGCAACAATGAAGCCCCTTCCAGCCCCTATTAGTATATTTATTCTAGATTTCAATGTATGGAAAATTTGTCAAAATTTTTTATTAAGCTTTATTGTATCTGTATTATGCCTATGTATGAGTACATTAAAAAAACACTAAAGCAGTTGACGTCCCCCCTTGAAACGTGTCCCGTTTTACATTTTTTTTAATTCTTAGGATATCTATATACAAGTTAGGGCAAAATGATCAAAGGCTAAATCATTTATCAGTAAATTACCTACAAATAAGTTCTTACATTAATTTTGATATGAGTCAAAGCTATGGTGCGTCAAAAATGATTGAAAATTTATACCCAGTGAAAAATAACATCATCAGTTCATGCAAATGGTGCAATAAAGTGTTGATCTATCTATCTATCTAATCACAATTTAAATAATACCCAGAAAACTAAGGCTGGATAAAGAATAATAACTTTCTATGACACATATACCGCAGAATCACCAACTCCACAGTCGATTCTGAAAATTGTGTCATGTATAGCTACAAAAAAGCGTGTGAAAACATATTCGGATATTGTGGATGAGTCAAAGCTGAATTGAATTGCTCCACCATGTGTATACATTGTCAGGGGGCCTTGGTTGCTTCAGCAAAACTGTTGAAGATAATGCTGACGATACTAATTTGTTTCAAATAATAAACATCTAATCTCCTTCCTTGTAAAAAATAATATGTATGTAAAACATAATTGTTCCTTCTGAAACAAGATTTATTTTTGCTAAAGTGCTGATTTTTAGTAAACTTTGACACACCATAGTTCTGAAACTATAACTCATATCAAAATAAATGTAAGATCTTATTTGTGGGTAATTTATTGATAAATAATGTAGTCTTTGATCATTTTGTCCTAACATGTATAGTTTTCCTAAGAATTTAGAAAATTTGTAAAACGGGACACGTTTCAAGGGGGGACGCCAACGGCGAGGGGCAGGGGAGGGTAGTGTTTTTTAATGTACTAATACATAGGCATAACACAGATACAAAAAAGCATGATAAATAATTTTGCCGCGAAATAATCTAAAATGAATAGAATATGTATATAGCTCAAAGTGGCAACCACTGACAGCCGGCAGACCAAATGCAGAGGTAACATACTTTGAACATGTACTAAAACTAACCATTCTCAGCTCGTTTTTTTTAGCAACAATGAAGCGCCTTCTGCTGAGATCCGGCAGAACGACGTCATTCAGATTAGGAAACTTCTCTACAACCCATAAAAGCAAGTCTATCCGTTCCCCTGACCGTTACGAAAATTCTCGTGACCTCTTAGTCTAAAAGAAAGAATTAGGTAGGGTATTTTAGGTATCTTCATTTTGATGATGACGATTAAATCTTTTTTAGATGACACGACTAGATGTCGCGTGCTGCGCGAGATGCCTCGCGTGCTGTGCATGCAGGGCAGTATTTTTTTTGCACAAAGAAATGTTGTCGGACTCGGTTGGGATTAGGTGAAGAGCCGAAAGGCTGCTCTGGCTTTTGCTCTTTGCTGTGAAAACGCCTTCTTTCCCCCCCAAAACCCCCAGTCAAGTTTAAGTATGGAAAAATAAAATTTAGTATGAAAAAAAAAGTAAAAATAAACATAGACTACCGCCGGCTGTGGTCGTTGCCCACACAGAAATAAATTTATTATAAGTCTGTGGTTGCCCAGGGTCCTCTATGACATTTGGTCGAGCAACATCTATCTATTATGGTTTCCGCGGGCAGTACTCCCTATCAGTCCGGAACTGCTCCAAGTTCCACTTTCGTATTTTTCCCGGTGCCTCCTCACCCCCCTCCACACTTCCCCATCATTACTTTTTCAAAGTTCCGAGTTCCGTAGAACAAAGTAATTATGTCAATGCTTCGAGCAACAAGGACTTCCGCGCGCGGCCCGGAAGGAGGAGTCCGTGTTGCTCTATGTGTCAATGAGTCAGTGAGTGAGTCAGTGGTAATGCAGCTATATATATATAGGGGAACCGAGGTATTATTTTACTTTTACGATGAACATTTGTTTTGTGTAAGAAAAAATAAGAGTTTAATCAGCGTATTCAATGGAACTAAAATAAATTCTTATTCACTCACAAAAAGTTTTCTCTTCAAAAAAACGTTTTTGTTTTGATAACTATGGTCTATGGTTTTGTGATTTTGTCTGATTTCTGAACAAGGTTGTTTCTGAACGACACTCACTATCAGCTGCGAAATGTCAAATTCAACAGTTGATTGACAGTGACAGATAGACCAATCAACCAGTCTTTTTTCTTGCTTGCTCGTTGTTTGCTGTGTTGTGTTGTGCTGTTTATATTTTACGCAAAATGGAAATAATTGACACCGATATTAGGCCATGGGACGCAAACGATGTGAAGGAACAATTTGGAGACAGTCTTACACTGCTGCCTTCAAACGACAACTTAAAGGAGCTCCAAACTATTCTTCGAGACAAGTGAGGTTATTCTTGGTCACGCTTTTATTTCGAATATTTCACCCGATTTTAGCTCTATTTTATGATAAAATTCAGCATTTACAATGTATTTTTCAGAAACTTAATGTGTAATAATAACTTAAACACGTATAATTTACTTTTTGTTGCATTTGGAAGTACTTTTTTGTGTTTATGTTGGGTGATACCAAGGGTGATACAGTCAACGACATTATCTCAGCTTAATTACTAATCTTATTGCTCGACTCATTTTTCAAGTTAGTATGGTAACAAGCTATCACACACACATGCTCAATGTTCGATATGATAGTTGGTTTTGTAAAGAATGCCCTAAAATCTGGTATTCACCATTCCAGAAACACAACAAGGAGTGATTTCAAGTTCTACGCCGACCGTCTTATTCGACTTGTAATTGAGGAGAGTTTGAACAATCTGCCATTTACTGACTGCGAGGTTGTCACTCCCACAGGAGCTCTGTATAAGGGCCTCAAATATGGTGCTGGGAATTGTGGAGTGTCCATTGTTAGGTCTGGGGAGGCTATGGAACAGGTAGGGAAATTGTTTTTTTTTTGAATAATGTTGCCATCTCTCTTAAAACAAAAATCCTACTGAAATCTGTTACATTTTCTCTACATAATACTGGTAGACAATATTTTTCATTTTAACAAAGTACACTTTTACTGGAGAATACTAATAATACTAAAAAACAAGCATGCATTATGTATGTTTCAAACCTTCTTTTTATTAGCCTTGTAAAAAAAACTGTTAAAGACTGTTAAAAAGGCAAATAAGAGATTCATTTTCCTTTCTAAATAAAAATCTTTTCATATTTTCAGGGTCTCCGAGACTGCTGTCGCTCCATCAGAATAGGTAAAATCCTAGTTGAAAGTGACACGGACACTCACGAAGCACATGTTGTGTATGCTAAGTTCCCTGAAGACATTGCAAGGAGGCAGGTGTTACTTATGTACCCAATCATGTCTACTGGCAATACAGTAAAGCAGGTAATTCGGTGCTAGGAATCTATATTTATTTTCTTAGCCATTTGTGTCTCACTGCTGGGCAAAAGCGTCCCCTAACTTCCTCCATTTTTCCTCCAGGAATCTTTATAATACATATATAATAATCACCCTTTTCCCGTGGGGCTAGACGGAGACTAGCGATTTCCGCTTGCTATCCTTACAGATCTGTATCACTTCCTCTACACTCATCACTTTCTTCATACATGCTTATGATACATACATGAATTCATATAATATTTCTCATAATACAATACTAGCTTTTGCTCGCGGCTTCGCCCGCGTGAATTTCCCACGGGAACAATGCTTTTACCTGGGATGAAAAGTACCCTATTTCCTTCTCAGTACTTCTGACTATGTGTATGCCAAATTTCAGGAAGATTGGTTCAGTAGATAAAGCGTGAAGCAGTGGTGGCCAAGTGGTAATGACACCCACCGGAGGTCGGATAAGACCCAGGTTCAAATCCAACCTGTGACACATAAGTTTGTAGACCAATCTAACTCATATGGTAGTTTTCTCATAGACCACCACCTGCTTCCGGCGAAGGAAAACATCGTGAGGAAACCTGCACATTGGCTGACTGTTTAGTTTACTAGTGTATATACAGCTACTGCCTCTAGATGGCGGTAGTCGTAAAAGTCATGTTAGATGCCTTTAGTTAGGCGACTTGAATAAAATCTGACACCAGTGTTAGTAATAACACACTCTATAAGAAGAAGATGCGTGAAGAGGTAACAAACAGAGAAACAAACTCACTTTCGCATTTATAATATTAGTTATAAAATTAGATAGTTAGCTATAGTACTCATTTGAACTTTGAATGAAACAAGCACAAATCACGATTTTTTTTTATATTTTTGTAGGCTGTCAATGTATTGACTCAACATGGGGTCAAAGAAGAAAGGATCATCTTATCCAATCTGTTTTGCACCCCGGCTGCAGTTCAAGCAGTCGTTGACTATGTACCAAAGATGAAGATCCTTACCTCTGAATTGCATCCAGTAGCTCCGAACCATTTTGGACAGAAGTACTTTGGCACGGACTGATATGAGGATGAGTAGAATTATATAGATAAATGTATATACCCTATTACTATTAGGGTGAGGCCAAACGAGCGTAATTTTGTGAGTAGTGAGTCGCAGAATTTCGATAACAGAAATTCTGCTGCATTCGGTTTCATACAAAAGTCCTATTTGATTCATACGGCAACGCAAAATTCTGCGACTGAAACCGAAATTCTGCGACTCATTACTCACAAAATTACGCTCGTTTGGCCTCACCCTTAGACTTAAGGAAACTGCCACTGATATATGCTTTGTAAAATGTCAGAATCATAAGGTAAAATAAAGATTGATAATATTGATGACACTGGGGGTCTGGGGTACCAGATTTACATCAAACCTTGGGTTTTTTGTACTTAAGTTATTGAGATTGATATTTTAATTAAAACTCTGAATTGAAAAATATTGCCTATTCATGTTGTCTAACATTGTTCAATACTTTTTTAGAGACTGGCTTTAAGGTTTTCTTTCACACAATTTAGTTGACCTGGTATTCTATAGATAGACTTAATATTTATTTAGAATATAAATTCGAGGATTATTTTAATTCCCTTTTACATGACACAGTTGAACAGACAAAAATGTTAAATGTTATTATATGTATTTGACAAATTATTTTTAAAGGGCCTTTGATCCTTATTTAAGTTTTAAACTTTGGGCGCTGGGCTTAATTCAATAGATATGTAAAACGTTATAAATATTTAACGTTTAGTGATAAGTGTTTCTGAGATATAGTAATAAAACATACAAATATTTTGTTTCCCTGATGTTATACAAAAATAAATTATGCTGAAAATTACTTCAGTTTTTTCATGAAACTAACTCTTGAATATTTATTAGTAACTATCTATGCGCCCCGGGGCCTGCGTACAAGGGAAGTTCGTTATAAAAACCTAATATGTATGCGATTCCAGGGGGCCAATTCTACTAATTACAAACATAGATATTGTGTCACAATTATGTCTCAAGAGCCAAAGAAATTGAAATAAAGTGACAAGATATCTGTAAGACATCTATGTTTATCTGTTTTATTACGATTTCTTTGTCTTTTGAGACACAACTGAGGCACGACATCTACGTTTGTAATTAGTAGAATCAAGGGCCAGGTTTTAATCTACCTGTACTTATACCAAAATGCTCAAGAACACTGCTTATTTTCTTTCTTTAGTTAGGGTGTATTAACTACAGCAATAATGCCATTGCACTGTGCTACATGTAGGGCAGAAAACGATCTATTCTACGCCCGAAGTTGTACTACGGACAGTCTCATACCACTTACTTGGGATATGTTTTCAAATCAAACAATCATTTGCTTTTATTCATTTATTTCGGTCTCATAGTTTTTACAATCTATGGGTAGATAGATACAAATATTTTAATTAATCAGATCACACATTAAGCATTTTAAAAGTGTACACATTTATAAATTAATAATAAACATTCGAATAATTTAACCCTTAACAAGTAACCCTTATAAAGTGTTCCCCAATCTTGTATGGTCAGTTCGCTCTTGCGATCACAAACACAGATGTTTTCTTATAATACGACTCTACGCTAAAATATTATTATAATCATGTAAAAATATCAATAACATTCAATTACATTATTGTAACACGATTGACTCCTATTCGAGAACAAAAATATTTTATATTATTTAATATTAGTAAAAACTACATGACTTTCGCGTCACTTAATCATTATTATTGTTAGGAAGTGATCCATCTGCGGTGCATATGGCAACACTGGCTATAAAAATCCTGTTCTTTTGTCAAAATTATCACACCGCCGATGTTTCAAGTGCGTTTTCCGTAAAAATAAATACTTAAATATACATTACTCTGTCAATATAATTTCTTACAACTATGTTACTCAATTTTAAACAATTATAAGCACTTAAAATACTTTCCGTTTGGAAGAATTTCTAGTAATAAAACATCTCTGGTAGCACCAGAACATGTAGATTTTGTAAAATTAATGTAATAATTAAATACATAACAACACAAAGTATATACCCTTGAAATTGACTTAGATATGTTATTAAGGCATCGTGTGAATCGCACTAGGTAAATTGACAATATACCTAAAGGACTAATACAACAGCCAAAGCAAAATTATATGGCAATATTAGCATAATAATAATTAGAATAAATAAGGTTCTGTGGATGAAATCACAAGATATTAGTGACAATATATCGAACTAAACAGTCAAAATATATAAACATCTTAAAGATTTGAGTAAAAAAGCATAATACTTATTTGTGCATCCACGTTTTTTTGTGATTTTCGTAAAGTTTTTGTATAAAAATATCGTCAACAACGCTTCTAATAACAAGAACTAGGAGTGGACCTTCCGGAAGTTAATTTTGTCGGCAAGGTCGAACAGCTGATCGCTTGCGGGCGCCTGTATTTTTGACGAGCACCAGTCTCTGGCGTTAGCGACTACGGGTAGAACGATGTTATCGCTGTATGCACAAAAATCTTGTCAGTCACAATGTTTATTAGTTGAAGAATAAACGTGCTGAGCCTGATGGCGACAATTCACAATCTTTACATGTGTCAGATTCGTTTAATTATACTGGCAACACATTCACGATTTTCTTGTTCTATATTTTGAATATGTTTTCACACGGAATTATTTTTTCCGTCAATAATTCTCTTTTTCAACCAGTACTTAATCCTTTTTTGAAAATGGAACTTTCTTTTTCTTTTAATTGTGAGTTGTTTGAAGTGCATAGGACAGGACACACCCGAAGCGTTAGCAGAAGGCGGGTATTTACATGAGCTTCTGTTTGGCGCACTCCGGGCAGATGATGTCCTGTCCGTCCGTGATGAAGCCCTTGCCGACCAGCGAGGTCTTGCACTGCGCGCAGATGAAGCAGTCGTTGTGCCAGTGGCGGTCCTCGAACGAGATGAAGCGGGTGCCGCCGATGCCTGGAAGAAAAATAGATAATAACATGAAATAACGTAAAATATAATATAAAATGATAATATAATAAATAGTAAAAATATATTCATAATCTAGTATAAGTACAGATTTAATGGATGATAAAATGACACAAATATGCAGACGACGCGACGGGGCCACGCCACAGTAACTATTTTCTCCACATCATTTCATATCGCTGTAATTTATATAATAATTTCATATCCATCGATAAAATATTAATAATATTTTATCGATGCTGTAACTTGGAAATATAATAATTTGACTCCAAAGGATGCTATAATCTTGTTATTTTCAAAACCGGTCAGAAAACGCTCATGATAATCCTATTGCTATAAGCTTTGGATATGGTCCAAAATAGCTGCGTAAAGTATTTAGAACATTCTCAGGATGGTTCCAACTCATTAATAAGTTATATTTAGCTATACACTAAAACTAGGCTGGGCAAAATGTGGTGACATAAGCTTTGCGAAACCCTTTCACCGCTACTAAGAAAGATATCTTGCCAAATAACGGCGATCTGTTCTGAGCATACAATAATACATACCGGTGATGGGCTTGGTGCAAGAAGTGCATCGCTTGGCGAAGAGTTCTCCCAAGCACTCGGCGCAGTAAAGCTTCTCATCGCGCGAGGTGAACCGCTGGCCGGCCAGCGACGTGTTGCAGCTTTACGAGGCTCCCCTCATCGATACTAAGAAATATATTTTGCCAAATCACGACGATCTGTTCTGAGAATACAATGATACATACCGGTGATGGGCTTGGTGCAAGAAGTGCACCGCTTGGCGAAGAGTTCTCCGAAGCACTCGGCGCAGTAGGGCTTCTCATCGCGCGAGGTGAACCGCTGGCCGGCCAGCGACGTGTTGCAGTTGGTGCACGTGAAGCATTCGCGGTGCCACGGCTCGTTCTTGTAGGTCACGCCGCCTTGCGTGATGATCTGGAACGATGGAAAAGTTTATTTAAAACATGTATATTGGTATCTTCATATCAGCTAGTTCATTAGGCACATATTTGTACACTTTGAGATGTGAGAGGACCAGTATATACTAAATCTTGCTGACGGCTAGTCAACCACAGGCAACTATAATGGACAACTAGGCAGTCTGTAGTGTGGTCTTCAGTCTAACCAATATTGGAAACAAGGATGAGTTTTAAGTTAACGCTCAACCTTTGCTCTAGAACAATGGTCAAAATGCAGTCGTAACGTGGTGAACTAAATGTCATTAAAAAGTTGTACCATACTTATTATACATGTAGAGTCTCGTTACGTTACAATACGTAACTTCTTGATATTATGTATTGCTATAATACTACATTGGTATTTAGTATTACGCATGCAGACTGAATGTCCTGGTATCCTTTTAATAGTCCAAAATACAATCCTAATCTTATAAATACAAATTAACGAAATTCCAATTTAATTGGCTCAAAGTTAAAAGAAAAAAGGATAAAACAAATCAGAAAGAAAAGTTAGTCAATTTGTTTCCGAAATGTAAAAGTTACGGGCAAGCGGCAACATAGAGATTAATTTAAAAGTTTGCTTCAGAAAATGTTGACATCGATCGGAGTGACCCATTTATGGTGCACGAAACAATCGCATGGCTTTCGTTTTTTTAATTTTTAAAATGCAATTTATAAATAGGTAGGTATAAAAGGCAGGTAGCGCGGTAAATGTATTACAACTTTTCAAATAAAAATTTACTCTTTCTATGATCTTGATTTTAATATAAGTAGGCATGAGATCATATAGGGAGGCCTTTGTCCAGCAGTGGACGTCTTTCGGCTGAGTAAGACAGAGAGAGAGGCATGAGATCAGAAATCACTCTTACTTTCTTTTTTATAACGTTTGTAAATTGAATTTTAGTTTCTTCATATGAAACAGAATTAATCATAACATAACAAGAATAACTCAATCTTGTGGGTGTATAATGAATGATGGGTAAGTTCTACTTTAGGTTTTTAGCATTTTAGTCCGACACTGGATAAGCCAGTAGAGAATAGATAAAACAACGTAGAAATATACTTTGTTACATTTAACGCATTATACATGCTCTATCATTTGATTTGTCCTTGTAAAAGCCGGCGCTGCTGTAGATCTCCTGTTCACGAGGGATGTAGCTCTTGAAAAAGAATATCAAGTTCTGGGTGCCGATAGAGATGATAGTGAAGAAGAATCAATAGACGAAGAAACAAACCTTGTTGCATTTGACGCAGCGGGTAGCGAACTTGTCTTCGTAGCAGCCGGCGCAGTAGATTCCTTGTTCCCGAGGAATGAAGCTCTTGAAGAAGAATATCAAGCTCTGGGTGCCGATAGAGATGATAGTGAAGAAGAATCAATAGACGTAAAATCAAACCTCGTTAAATTTGACGCAGCGGGTAGCGAACTTGTCCTCTTAATAGCCTGCTTAGTAGATTCTTTGTTCCCAAAGCTCTTGAAGAAGAATATCAAGCTCTGGGTGCCGTTGAAGATGATAGTGAAGAAAAATCAAAAGAAGTAGAAACAAACCTTGTTGCATTTGACGCAGCGGGTAGCGAACTTGTCCTCGTAGCAGCCGGCGCAGTAGATCTCCTGTTCCCGAGGGATGAAGCTCTTGGTGCCGATGGGGTTCTTGCAGACCACGCAGCAGAAGCACTTCTCGTGCCACTGCCTGGTCTTGTATTCCATCTTCTTGGTGCCTGAAGAAAGGAGACAAAAGATATTTAATTTCTTTTAAACAATCTCAACATTCAGATAGTTTAAAATGTGGATGCCAATGCAAATTGGATGAGGCTGGAGCCTGTTTAAGGTAGAACCTTCGTTATGTCTCCCTATAAAGAAGGATCGTGAATATGCAATTTTAATTTATGTTTAGAGGAAGTATTACTTGAACCAACTTCAGAAGCGCTAAATGAAATTTCTCGATAATATCTGAGGCTTTACTTCGACAATTTCGTCAGGTACACTGTGTTTGCCAGAAAGCCCAAGGCTATGATTCATTACAAACGTACTATATCATGCCTCAGTTGTGTCTCAAAAGCCAAAGAAATTGTCTTATGAGATCTTGTCGCTTTAGTCCAACGACAACAAGTTCACAATCTCTTTGGCTATTACACGACATTTTTTTAATTAGTAAAATCGACCCCCAGGATGCTTTCAATCGGTCTATTTGGAAATCTTTGGGAGAGGTCTGTGGACTTCTGGTGGCTGATGATGATGATCCTGAGGCTCTGTCTATCTCGTGTCGCAAACAATAAAAATAATCGATAGCTACATGAAAATAATCGATATCTAAATCACAAATTAAATAGAACGCCTCTAACTCTTTATGATGAATTTTGTTAGATATTTGACTAAAATATGGAAATACATATCGCATTTAATTAAACAATATTCATTAAATTTAATTTTATTACTATATTTCATTTTAAATAGGTAATACTTAGGTACGTTGTAAAACTATGGCTGTAGAGATTTATGAAGTTACACGTGATAACGAAGATAAACGTGTTTAGCAAAAACTTGTTTTTATTTTAATAAGTACCCTTTTTTGTCTGATTTTTAATAACGATTATAAAACGAATGCTCATATTTGTAATAATACCTTATTGATGTCAGAGTATAATTAAAATGCTCAGATTGTTTCAAAGAAAAATTAACAAAACGAACATAATCAACAGCCGATTTTGGAGGTAATAACAATAAAGGTGATGTCTAAGAGTGCTCTGCGGTCAGCACTGAGGGTCAAGGTTCCAGCTAATCTATGTTTAACCAAATATAAAATTAATAAATATTTTAATTAAAAGATAAACGTTTCAAAGATTTTAATAGAAGACTGAATCGCCGAGAACTTGAAAACTACGTTCGATTAGCTATATTCGCATAGAAGTAGGAAGGCTGCGCGGAAGCGGGCGCGCGGGCTTTTATGTACGAATGAGTATATTTGTTTCTTGTTCAAATATTCATTGAAGTCTTATTTCTCGGAGGAATGGTGGAGTAAGAAAACAGGATGTATGGCATTTAAAGTCTGTTATGTAAGAATTATCTGAATGCCATCTATCACGGATCAAAGCTGGGCGGCATCGCGAATATTGATGGCTCCCGATTCGCGAAATCGATAAAACATTCGTGCAAGATAGTATTGTTTCGGCTGTTTATGCCCTCGTAATCTCGTAAACTGCACGGATTGCGTGATCCATAGACTATAGAGAATGAAAGTCCTTGGTTGCATGTGACATTGGGGAAATGGGAATATGTGTTGCAGCTGCAGCGAAGGTTCAATTAGTCGATTTTCAGACTCATTTTGAACTGAACTGTGTTGAAAAAAAAAACAATTGTTGCAAATTACAAATAATCCTGTCCTAATCCTAACTAAATGCGAAAGTGAGTTTGTTTGTTACTTCTTCACGCTTCATCTACTGAACCAATATCTTCCTAAAATTTTGCATACACATAGTTAGAAGTACGGAGAAGGACATAGGGTACCTTTCATCCCGGGAAAAAGTACTTATCCCGTGGGAGATTCACGCGGTTCACCCGCAGGCGAAAGCTAGTAAATAAATAAATGAACAACACTCAACGGCCCACATTAAGCTTAAGCTTGAATCGTGGGTCCAATGGACACAATCACAGAAACGAGCACAACACCCAGAACCGCAGACAAATATCTGTGAAAACAAGTACAAATATTTGCCCGCGCTGGGAATCGAACCCAAGGCCTCCAGATGGCGGATAGGCGTGGTGACCACGGAATTATTCACAGAGTCCCTGGACTAATTTACATACATTTGATGGTATGCTCACTAGTAAACTCTCTCTAATCGCTCGCTTTAATTTTCGACCTACATTTCAAGTTTATCCATTGAAAACACACATCGTTTGTCTTTATATACGTTTAGTTAGAGCACAGTTAGAGCCACAGGTTCAAAAAGTAGCTAATAACAAAACACCGCGAAAAACTTCGCAAAATGCTTTTGATGTGATGCCCTTCAGTTCCGATGTAACAAATCACGCAGATAACACATCTACAACATCATTACAACTTTTTGGCGCGAAAACATGCCCAATTTCACAACTATTCAGCGAAATTGAACTTTGTTTCTAAACTAATAAGGACAACAGTCGATCATGTGTTTTGTATCAAAGTTTAATGGAAAAACTTAGCGATGCCGTGGTGCATAAACATTCTGGTCGCGTGACCAGAAATATGAGAATCAGGGGATAGCTCGAGGACTTCAGCCTTTACGATGTTTTGCTAGGTTGTGACTTTGTCTGCTATTCCATAATAATGAATAGAATCTCCTCTGTAGACATTATTGGGCCTATAGTCCTAAACTACTTTGTTTAAAGCAAAGCAAGCATTTTAAGTAGAGTCCCGACTTTTAGTAAACGTCAAATTTATGACGACGTCGATCGAAAGAGTTCAAAAATATCATAACATACGTACAACTTTGAGCACTTTGGTAATGATTTCAAGTTACTTCGCTTTAAGTTTTAATGGTGTCGGGAATAATGATTTTTTATCTTAACACTTTTAAGTCTTAAATACGTTTTACTGTGCAGCTATACGAGTGTAAAATAACAAAGAGAGGAATGATAATGAGATGTTCAGGCTAACATAGTCTTTGCCAGCAAATGGTTGGTAGACTAGATGCCTATGTTTTTGTAGGTATTTATGGGTTCATCATCCAACACGGTTAGATCGCTTTCCACCATTGTTCGATGGAGTGAAAGGATGCTTTAATTGCGTCCAAGTCACAGTTACATTACAATTGCTTTATGTACTTACTGTACTTATTTATGTGGTGTACAGACACCCACACTAACTGGTTTGTTGATAAGTCCGAAATGTGTGAAAAGGAATTTGAGCCCACGTGAAATCGGCCGAGGTCTTTTTACATGACATGTTTTGGTTGTGGTTACAACTCCGTATGGAACTTTCATTTACGTATGTGCAGCTTGGGAGTAATTCAGTGATTCGTCCCATGTACCTACGGCCCATTTGGGACGAAACGCAGAAAATCAAAATTATATAAAATTTCATTCTGCAATTCGTCCCATGTTTATAAATGGTACAATCAGTAATAAAAGTGTTAGTGTAGAAATAATAAACATTGAATTTTTCATTAAGAAATGTAATAATCATAGAATAGTTGCATAGAGAAAAGGACTTAAAAAAAACAGAAAACATAAAATCAAGAAGTATTTTTACTAGTAAACTAAACATGACATTAGGCCTTACTGTCCGTTTTAGTTTCTTATTTACGATGTATTATACTCGTCACAAAACAAGGAATTTTAAAGAGTTTCTATTACAGTCTTATAATTATTAATCACATTTAAAAACTATTCTACATACATAAAAAATAAAAAATCAACAGTAATAAATATAAAAGATGTTATTTATAATCCATACTAATATTATAAATGCGAATGTTTGGATGTGAGTTTGTGAGTTTGTGAGGATGTTTGTTACTCAATCACGCAAAATCTACTGGACGGATTTCGATGAAATTTGGTACAGAGGTAGATAATGACCTGGAATAGCACATAGGCTACTTTTTATCCCGGGAAAAAGCACTGTTCCCGTGGGAAATTCACGCGGGCGAAGCCGCGGGCAAAAGCTAGTAATAAAGATAAAAATAATCAACAATTTGTAAAAGATTTATGGATATATTAGTTTTTAATTCTTTTTTTAAAGTTTTTGATTCTTGTCTCACTGACTGTACCAAGCGTCGATAAGGTTTAAATATCCATACAAAAAAAGAATGGGACGAATTGCAGAATGAAATTTTGATTAATTTTGATTTTCTGCGTTTCGTCCCAAATGGGCCGTAGGTACATGGGACGAATTACTGAATTACTCCAGCTTGGTATAGTTGCCCTCACGTAATTTGGTCGCTGGCGGTTAAGCTGCGCAGTAGGCGATATATCGGTCTATGCGGTAAGCGGGGGTCGGGCGGGTCTCGACCGGCGCGCGCGATTATTGGTTCGTCAGTCGTACCCATGCGCAAGTTTCACCCCCTCCTCACCCTCCCGGCGGCCTTTTCACGTGATGGGAAGTATATTTGTGTATTCCTTGACTTATTTATATTTATTTTTATTGTAGATATAGTTTATTATTTGGGAAAATAATGCTTGTTGGTAAGTATTTCATTTAGACTTATCAAAACTGACATAATCTTTGTAGGTACCTACCTATTATAAACGTGAATCCTGCTAATATCATAAACGTGAAAGTTTACGTGATGATGTTTATTAATCTTTTACTCTAAAACTACTAAACGAATTTCAATAAAATTTGGTACACGGGCAGAATGATAACTGTAAATACACATGGTACTTTTTATACTGAAATTCTCACGCTAGCGGAACTCGGGGCGCAACTTTTATTAAGTAAATAAAATACTGAATTTTGTAATAAGATCCTAAGAACTTAGTAAATGGAAACCATTGAAAGCGTGTTCTATCCACATTAAAAGCAGAATAATCGTAAAAACAGACATGAAAGTAAAACCTCCATTTCTTATCTTCAAACGATTGTTCCCTTTAACGAGTTTCCAAGCGGACTCGATAAAATGCTTGTTAGGAGGCTGTCGTTAATTCATTGTGAATGTGTAATTAAGGATATATCGTTCAAGAACCGTAAATTAATTTTAGGAAAGAAAATTTATCTATTTTGAAGGGATTCGACTTGAAAAATTGTAAGTAGCTAAGATTAATGTGTAAGACCAATTGTGCTTATTTTGTTATTTCCCATTCTTTAATTTCAAGAAAAAAATAATTTTAAGTTTCGTCAGAGGAATAAAAGAAAAACAAATAAATAATCATCAATAAAGATAAAAATAATATAATATACCTATGAATAATTATTTATTTACTTATTTTGAAGGGATTCGACTTGAAAAATTGTAAGTAGATTAAGGTGTAAGACCAATTGTGGTTATTTGTTATTTTCCATTCTTTAATTTCATTTTTTTTTTTAAGTTTCGTCATAGGAGTAAAAGAAATACAAATAAATATCTACTCATCAATAAAAATAATACAATATACCTACCTATTAATAATTATTTTCCATCATAAAAATCTCAGAATGTCGTACAAACTAGAATAAGTACCTAGGTATATGATTGTCTGTTAAAAAGGGTTCAATCTATTATTATGAAAATTGGTACAAAATACTTAAAACTTAACTCACGGCAGGCGGTTCTTTCTTCTCGTATATCAGTGTCTAATCCTGTTATTTTCTCCACCAAAGTCGCAGAAGCCAGCTAGTATCGATTAACATTGAAACATCCAGTCATGAAATGACTAAGTGCTCCGAATATCCACTTCTGCGTAGGAAGGTAACGGTCAATTAAAAAAACTTGATACCTGCTGGTACAGGACTTTCTAGGCCACTAGGGGTCTCATTTACATAGCTGCTTTGAGAAATTCCATTTATTAATAACTTTTTAATTATATATGTAGGTATGTATCTTTGTGGTGGGATGCTAATGGTAATTGGCATGGCAAGTACTATCATCTAGATAAAACTAAGCGGAGCGCGATATTAGAAATGTATTCAGTGAAATGCCAAATGGCGTTAAGAATATGGATGGTTATAAAGCGGAGAGGTTAATGGGAGAGTTGGTCAGGTCGACCTCGGCGAACGCACTGCGATCAGATTGCAGACCTCCTTAAAAAGGGAGATATTAGGAGCACCAACCGGCGAGCTTGAATGAAAATAATGCAGTCTTAAAAGATGCTTATAAATTCGCAATAGACACAGTTCTACTAGCAACTAATGTTATTATCTAAAAAACTTTGTATTGTATTAATTTGTGAATAGTTTGAGAACAAATATGTAGACTTACAAACATGCATGCTATATTCGTATCATTAAATGTTGACATTCGCTGCATGCATATATTAACGTTTTCCATCAGTAGTAATTCTCCAAATTATAACCTAACCTCTTTTAGTCGTGAATTTCAGCTGTATTACTTAAAGGTAGCTTATATCAGATGTTCAAAGAAACTCTTTGAGTCTTATTTACAGTGCATTTGTTACATCACGTGTCATGGACGCACGGAGGCAGTGTGCACACGCCATTATCAACTGGCAGTCGGACGGAGGCAACGTGTAAAGTCACCATCGTCAACCTACCTCAAATTCAATGAAAATTGGTCGCTATTACCATCACAGACCCAGGTAAGACGTGACTTGCAGTTGACTGTAGGCCATTATCAACAGTCGAAGGCCGCTGATGTCATCGCGTAGGTCGTGGGTCGTGGGCTTTAGATGCAGATGATGTGCCTCTGGCGATCGATTTTGTTTATCGATTTTATTTCACGTGCATTTTGGCGATTGATCTTATGGCAAGCTCCATTGAACCCAGGTATCATGAATTTGGTCCCTTTATATTTTTGATTAACAAGGGTCAGAAAAGCTATCAATGCATTTAAGATAAAGGTACATTTGACCACATTTATATTTTAAACTAAATTCTAAAAAAACAAAGTTAGAAGACTTTTTTTTAATTTTTTTTTTCTATGTCTATTCTGTAGAATGTAGAACTAAACCAGAGAGGACAAGGATTTCCGCGCGCGATGAACTAAACTTTTTAAATTTCGAAACGCATTGGGAATAGACACGCAAAGCGTGACTGATTGGAAATAGTAAAAGGCACGAAGTGAGAAGAGGTTTGACTTTAATTGTCTGTGGCCACAAGACTATCTGATCGTCTGGAATAAAGTGTTTCTTTCAACTTTCGCTTGGAAAGCTGCGGAACGGCACGCCTCGAGCTTTAAGCTCACTTCGGGCAAAAGTTGTTGGGACTATACCTAAAATTGTTTTTTGTTTTTAACGGCAGTTTTAATTAATATGGATATCCAAATTGTCCTTTAGTTTTTGCACCAATTTAGTTACATTCACAAACATTTAGGCTAGGTAACAGAAAAATTAACAATTACAAAATTAACAGGAAAAAATCAAAATTTATTTATTTATTCGTATGGCGTTTAAAAGTCGTTCTTATTAAAATTAATAATAAATTACAAAGTTAACAGAAAAATGTGAATAAATATACTACTTAAGTGTATAGAAAAATCTGTTTAAAAAAAATGAACAAAGATGTTTTTGCCAGAAGATCCGAGCGTGTCCGTCGTATTTGTATAAAACCTAAGACGAGTTTTCTTTACAATATTAGCTATGATGTAAGAAGATCAAGGTTGGGCATAGACAAATTATCAACTCCGTGGTCATCAGCCACGGCTGGCCGTTAAATTTTCAACTTTATTGCCTGGTAATTAGAATTATTACGGTTTTAGTGTAACCAGTTCAATGGTGAAGACGTTTGGTCACGGTGACATAGTGTGCCATTACATGACTAAGGTAATTTAAACATGGAACACAGTATTTGAATAGAATAAAATGTGTGATCGACAGATCTCGTTATGGCTATGTCAATGTTATTACGGGTAAATAACTATGTTTTGAATTACAAGACAAGGTGGAAATAAGGATTAGCTTGTTAATTGGTGACTGTTAATTTAATACTGTTATTATATTTATTGCCTGGATATCTAGAGATCCGATTTATTATTTTAGCTTTAATTTTTTTTAAGGTGGTATTGTTCATCCAATGTGCTGTTGACTATACTCGCAGAAGTCAAGTTTTTATTGGGTCCATTCGGAAAAATGGTATCTCAAAGATAGACCATAGAAGAAAAGGAGTGAACCGATGACGTTTTTAAATCTCAATCAAGTATGTTATATAGGTAATTTTGTTTTGAAAAATTTTGATACTTATTCCAAATACCTACGTGTTTGCAAATAAAAGCAACCAAATTAGATTTACAATGTTCATTACCTATTGTTATTGTAACCTTTCTGCGTTGTAAAACCATTTTCTTTATTTAACTCACGGACGAATAAAATATAATTTTACTGCTATAATCTTTGAAACAAATTCCAAATTCAAATCATACATTTGCCGAACGCGATGCCGTTAGATACTTTATGGAATCCGTTTAAAAATAAAATTGTTTTATCTTTTAAATAAGACGCTATCACGCAAGTCGCAAGTGGCCAGTTCTTTCTTGCAAAATGGATATGTCCGCCATTTTGTTTCAGGTATTTGGCGGGAAACGTTATCAAGCACGTGTGTATGCACCTGGTTGAATAGACACGTGCTGTTTAGACGATAAGAAGCATTCTAAATGCATTGCTTTGGATAAGAGTTAAGAGTAGGTAATTATGTTTAGATAGCATTTGTTTCGAACTTTAATGACTATTATTCTTTACAAAGAGATTTTGTAATTTTCCATCATTGATATAAATGCATGTCTATTTGTCTACCTACAAATAAGTAAGTATTGATGTTAAGCAATAATTAAATACGAGATATATCAAATCTTTTGTCTATGGTAAAAGTAATTTTCTTCATTTCCATGGGTTTTGACTCTTTATTTCTTTAGTAAAAGTTTTGAATTAGTGTTTAAGTTCATTTACATTAGAAGCAGAAGAATCAAATCAGGTACTTACTACTATTTATTGGATACTAGTTCAAATACATTATCACTTACAAACTCATCTCAGTTCAGTCATCCATCAACTAATACCTAATCCCAATCAAACAGTGAGTTACACCCGAGATGTTAAGGATCAATCACACGAGATAAGGGTATACCAAGGCCAAGGCGAGCGGCCACTGGCCATATGTTGGCCATATACAGACGCTATCGAAGTGTAACCTTTCAAGATTAAGGACACTATGAAAGTCGTATCAGAGTTATTAGAGAGCTTCAAATAATGAAACAAATTATTTTGCGCGTATTTTGGGGTAATCTAATGGTAAGATATTTTTTTAATTATAAGTACGTACAGTAAAACAATGTTTCAATGAGTCATTTTACTTAAAACACAACTAATTACTCCTTCAACTTTGGCTTTTCACGAGGTTGCGAAATGAAGGCGCCAAATATTGAAACATGTTTCACACATTGCTCATTTGTTTACAGTTTTATTGATATTATACTCGTATGTTGTATAAGTCGAATGTTTATTGCACGCAATTTTGAATCGACACGTTAACGATGTCGTTAAACTGTTGAGTAATAGTGATATGTTGATTCCCTTGGTTGGTTATTACATTTTAATTTAAAAGTATTGGTGTCAAGATTTTTTAAGTATTTTTTACTAAGAATGTATTTTAATAAACGGCTATAATAAAACTGGAATAACACAATAATTACTTTTTCCAAAATTCCTACGGGAGCGAAGCCCTGGGGCGCAGCTAGTAAGAATATATTTATGAAATAATTTATCTTCGTAAATTAATAACAGATACGCGGAACTTACTTTTGCTTAAAATTAATATAATCAAAAGCTTCAATTTATAGCCGCCTACACAAGACAGGGAACTTTACGAGAGAAAGCTTAGGCCTTAGTAGAAATTGAACTAAGTTTGAGTGTAACAAATGTTTTTTCTACTACGCAACTGTCTAGAAAAACCTGATGGAAAGTTAATCATAAACAAGCTAATTATTAAAAAATAAAAAACACGACTGACAACACTCACTTGGTCCATGTCACTCGGAGGAATGCAAGGAATCTAAATCAAAATCTGTTCAGCCGTTTAGGACTTATGGTGGAATAAATAAACTTACATACATACTTACATACATGAACCCTGAAAACATAACTCTCCTTTTTTGGTCAGTCGTGTGAAAAGAAAAAAGAGCAAACATGATTTCACACGCATACAATAAAAACGAAATATTTTGAGAGGAAATTATGAAAGTTAGTAACTCAACTTAGGTACTCAATTAAAAAACATAACCTATAAATCATCGGGCCTTATCACGGGGCCTTATCCATCCATCCATAAGAAAGGCCAGTGCCCCAGCAAATGGCTGATAATGAAATAATTAATGATTCATTGATTTGTTAATTTATTCTGATCATTTATTGAGTGTGACTTCAATAAAATTGTTAATCAAATAAACTCGTCAAAGGAAATGATGGTTACACAAGTGGATAATGTAAGTTTATTTTAAGCCATTGACGTATGTCATAACCAGAAGAATTTTTCAGTTAAATTATATACTTACATTAATAAGTATAATTAATAACATATAATTATATAAGTTAATACATAGTATAAATCTTTATAGTTAGGAAACGTACGTTAAGAACCAATTAAGCTAATATATAATTTATAACTATTATTTTTATCGTGTCTTGAAATGTGATTATAGTAAATTATCATAATTTCATTTTAGTACTTACTTATATTAATTCTGTGACTCTACACTACACGCAATGGAGCGAGGTTTAACAGACTAAAGGCAGGTATTGGGAGTGGATAAAACTATGGCTAAGGATAGAAAATTGTGGAGAGAAAGGACATTTGAGCCGAACCCCAGATGATGGGATAAGGTAAGGTAGATGATGATGACGCAATGGAACGAGGCAATTTTTTTTTTCCTCAATGACGTAACGAAAGATGCATTTTCAATTTCAATTCAATTTATTTATTCACAAACAATGTACATTGTATTCGAATTACATTACACTTTATACTTATTTATAAATCTATAAAAAATTAATACATTTTTAGAAATTATCCATTATTGTACATTATTAGAATTTTTCATGCATTGATAATAATTTTACATTTATATTTTAATTACCACATACAAAATAAAAGTCCATTTGTCAAAAATGAAATCATTAAATGTCAATATTATGTTTGAAAATCATCCACGGTATAACAACACTTCTCTAGCAATAATTCTCTCAACCTTTTCTTAAATATTGACAATTTTCTTATACATTTAAGCTCTCTTGGCAATTTATTGAACAGCACTACAGTCTGGTAACGTGGGCAATGTGTCACAATGTTAAGTCTTGGCGCAATAACACTGACCAAGTCCTTCCGTCTCGTATTTTCTCTCCTTAACATTTGCTCTTCAGATTCATACAAGGCTCTATTTTTTATAAAATCAGTCAAGAGCACGAATATGTATAGACTAGGAACAGTGAGTATCTTGAGTTCTCTAAAATATGGTTCGCATGATACCCACGGTGGTATACGAACCATAGTTCTAATGGCTCGCTTTTGTGCTACAAATGCCTTATTAATATTGTAGTTATAACTCCTACCCCAAAATTTTATGCTGTAACGCAGCCTAGACTCTACCATAGCATAATATATAGATTTTAATTGATCAATTGTTAATTCGTCCCTTAAGCTTCTAAGTGCACAACATGCGCTGCTGACTGAATTTTCTACAGCTTGTAACTCTTGCTTCCAGTTTAGAAATTCGTCAAGTTTGACACCCAAGAATTTAACAACTCCTACTGGGTTGACCTGTTCACCATGCAAACATACTTCAAGCCTATCTTTGTTATTTGCAGTCGTTTTAAATAACATCACATAAGTTTTACTTGTGTTTAATTTGAGATTGTTTGCAGTGAACCAATTGTCAAATAATTTCATTGTTGTATTTATTTTCCTGTTAAGATCGTCGATATTAGTATCCCAAAGAACAGCATTTGTGTCGTCCGCAAAAACTACCAATTTCATGTCAGAATGATTTGTCATATAGTTAATTAAGTCATTAATGAATATTAAAAAGAAAATTGGACCTAGAATTGAACCCTGCGGTACGCCTCTATTTACTTTAATCAATTTTGAATTCTGTTTGGAATTAATAAATTTCCCTTTACTGTCAGTAATCTCAACAAACTGCTGGCGATTGTTTAAGTACGATCTTAACAGATTAAGTGACTTGCCCCGAATTCCGTATTGTTCGAGTTTCATTAGTAGGATGTCATGATCAATTGAATCAAAGGCTGCACTCAGATCCAAGAATACACCTGCTACCTTTAACTTTTCATTTAGCTTACAGGTTACATCGTCAACAATCGTGTCTATCGCATTTCCAGTACCTATGCCTTCCTGGTAACCAAACTGTCTATCATCCAGTATATCGTATTTTTTTAAATGTTTTATAATTCTGGTTTTTATAATTTTTTCGAAAATTTTTGAGAATATAGGCAACATTGCAACAGCTCTATAGTTTGATGGATCTAATTTAGAATTCTTTTTGTGCACCGGAATTATTTTTGCTACTTTCAACTGCTCCGGGAATATTTCTAATTCAAAACATTTATTGAAAAAATATGTCAACGGTTTTGCTAAAATGTCAATATTGTTCTTAATTATAGATATCGGAATGTCATCATAGCCAGAGGATCTTTTGTCATTCATTTGTTTAACGATGTTAATAATTTCTATCTCAGTCACACATGGATTCTCAAATTCAGAATTTATTTGTTTGGTACATTTATGTAAGAGTGCTTTAGATTCAAGTACACTACCACTAGACGTTTGTTTACTGTAATCAAATATTTCAGCAAACCTATCAGCTATCGTTTTAGCATCGGTAATTAAGTTGTTGTCTATTTTAAGAGATATGTTCTGGCAACTGGACTTACTCTTATTAAGCCGTTCATTTACTATCCCCCAGACACGCTTAGTTGAGTTTATGTGCTTTTTAATTTCAGATTGAACACTTAATCTTTTGGCAGATCTTATAACTCGTCTGTAAATCCTAGTATAATTAGACCTATATTCATAAATGCTTGGATGATTATGGTTTTTGTCTAATAGATGTAAAACTCTTTTCATTTTGCTCGATACTCTCACTCCTTTGGTGATCCATGCTACTCTTCCGTATTTTTCCTTATTTATTTTCTTTCTTTTCTTTTTGTAGCAATTTTTGAAGATTCCTACAAAAGTTTTAATGAATGTGTTTACACCTAATCTAGTCCAATCATGTTTTTGTAATTCTTGTCGAAAGCGTTTGTTATTGTTTTTCCCAAAACATCTTCTTTCTATGTATACAGCATTCTCTCGCCACTTCTCATTTTCGTTCCCTTCAGAATGCATACGTATTATAATGCAAGCATGCCCATCAGAAAGACCATTTTGATCTACTTTAGTATAGATTGGATCCTCCTCAGGTAAATTGGTGAGAACATTGTCTAGACAGGATTCAGCGCCGTTTCGAATAAATGTTACCACATTAACCAAATACTTAAAATTGTAACACTTTAGTAAATTATGAAATTCTGTCTTTTCGTTATCGTCCGTTAGTACATCTACATTGAAGTCCCCCGCTATAATACATTTTTTACTAAAGAAGTGTTGTAAAAATAATTCTAGTCTTAACATAAATTCTTTAAAATTTGTGTTATTATTGTAACAACAAAAAAAACAAATATTGGTGTCTATATCTTTCACACCGCATATTTCGAAGTGATCTCTTTTACTATACTTTTTGCATATACTTAATTCTTCAAAGTTTCTACCATTTTCCATCAAAATTAAAGTACCTCCTCTTGTTTTATTCGTCCTAACATAATGCGTTAATAGTTTATAATTTTTAAAGTTGAATGTTGCGATAGAATTACTGTCAAGAAAATGTTCGCAAATACAGATTAAACTAGGCTTACAATCTAAATTATCTATATATATCTCTAAATCATCTTTTTTTGTGTTTGTTGCATATTAACGTTAGTAGTCTTAAGTCTTATCGATATTGCAACACTAGTTGTCATTTTTTGTAGTATGGCAACTTAGTGTCGTTCCGTTTCCTGTTCGTTGTCGTGATCGTTCCATAAAAAAACGTGCAATGTGCTCCTAATAATTTAATAATTTATCGCAAGGCATTGAGTCAAGGCACCATTATTTTACTAATAATTCTTAAACAAAGATAGCGTATTTGGACGAAACTGTGTGTGCTGAGTGTGGCGTGGTAAAGTCGGTTGGTATAATCTGGGCCCAGCTCTGTACGTAAGGCTGACCTACCGAAAGCAGCAGAACTTCGCTAAGAAGACCTCCAGGTGAGCCCAAGTCGCTATCATTATAAAATTCCCTTCTTTTCAATTCAATTTTCAGAATTTGCAAATCATGTTTTAACACGCAAAAATCAAATTTTCGCTATCGATACAGTCTGCTTTATAAACATTTTTGGTCCTTTCGGCCGAATTCTATTGAAATAGTACCTTTTTTCGTGAATTTTGGGTGTTTTAGCGTGATTTTGCAAAATTCTTTGATTTTTTATTTGTGCGAAGGTACTTGATAAATTGCCTTGTGAAACTTTTCGTCGCGGTAAATTGTGCGCCATCTTTTGTCGTTTTCGTTAGGTTGGCAGTACAACTTACTTTTTCTCGTATTAATTTTTTTTTCGTTTTCGTATATTGGTAGACAGAGCTTTCTGTCAAACGTCAAAGTTGAAACGTCAGCTCGAGTGACATTTCAAGTCAGAGGTTCTGTTTACATTTTCTTTTGTCGTGTTTTATTTTAATAACTTTCGGTTTAATTTAACTTAAATTAAAACAAAATGAGTTCTAATAATAGTGATATTGAACCCGTAACTATAGACGCATTCCGCGTTGCCCGAGATTATTGTGTTATGCGGTTAGAACACATGGAGACTTCGGACTTACAAGGATACAATGAATTTGACTTCAAAGACATTGAGAAAGATTTTCATGAAGCTCAAATGCGTATCTTGCGGCCGCTTTCTCAAGAGCAACGAATTGCGGAATATTTAGTAACGAAAGACTTTGAAGATAGGTTAAGGTCGGTTAAATTTAGACTTAGACAGAATTCTCATAGTAATCTTAGTGTTAGTGATACTAAACCTGTTTTCGAAAGTAATCTAGCAAAATTGCCGAAAATATCAATTAAGCCCTTCGATGGGAAACTTGAAAATTGGGTTTCCTTCAAGGAACTCTTTGATTCGTTAATTCATCAGCGGAAAGATATTTCTGATGTTGAAAAATTACATTATCTTTTGTCGAGTGTTCAGGGTTCCGCTTATGAATTAATAAAAAGTTTTCCATTATCAAATGATAATTATGGCAATGCCTATGAGACTCTGTCTAATTATTATGACAGGAAGAGACAAATTGCGGTCTTGTATTATGAAAAGATGTTGAACTGTGAAGCAGTTAAGAATAAACATGATTTAGATAGAGTGTTTCGGACATTTAATGAAAATTTAAACATTTTGGCAAAATTTAATCTTCCTGATCAGAATTTCATGCTGTATTATTTATTGTGGTCAAAATTAGATACTGCTACCCGTGAGGCATATGAATTGCAACTTACTTCCAATGTTGATGTTCCAAAAGGGGTTTGGGTAATTTTGTATGGACCAGTGGCGTCATTTTTATTTTTCGCGGCCAGGGATAATTTTATTACTATTTGATAGCACCCTCATTAAGAAACATATCGTAGTGGTAATCATTGTTCTAAGTAATATCGGAGCTGAGGTATGATTTTTTAAAATATTTATTTTTTGCCTGAAGTTCACAAGAATAATACACATAAAACGTTACACTATGGTGCTAATCTTACCTAACAGCTGTAGAAAAATGCATAAATAGGAGAAGAAATAAGAAAACCTTACTTTAATCTAGGGCGGATCCAGCATTCGCGTCAGGGGGGGGGGGGGTCAAATGGTCGAATGCGTGGTCGATACTCAAAATAAACCCGAGAACATTTGCAGCCTTATGTTCCAAAGAGGGCTATGACCTGGAGTTCGATGCTCCCCCAACCATCCCCCCTCGCATTAGCCCTTGTGTTTAACTATATCAATATAAACCTATTGGATACATTTTTCTACATCTTGGCTATTGATATACAATGATCTAGCAATACATCAAGTAAGATATCTCCCCGCGCATTAGTCGTCGAGCCCGCGTGACCATTCGCGCTGTGGCTAGCGGCTAAGTTCACAAGTTCTTCGCGTGAGCACGTCGTACTGCTCATCTGGTTGGTCACGAAGGTATTCGTAATTATCATAATAAGCGGAAACTTCTACAGGTGGATCAGCAAGAACTTCTACAGGTTGATCTGCAGTGGCTTGCACGTTAATTTCTCGGTCATAACGCTGAGATGGCCTGCATATTTGGTCTTCTGCATTAAACTGTAATAAGTGGACACTAGTGTTAAACACCACCAAAACAGAAGCCTTTCCACCTTTCCAACCAAATGACGAAATACAAACCCACATTCGAGTTTGCTGGATATAAACTTCAGCCATTCAACAACTTCAACAATGATTCAACTGCATTATAACCCAGCACCAAAATACCTTTGGCCGCAGCCACACTTACGCCCGAAACACATAAACAAACTGTGTAAAAAGCTCCTAATGAGGAAGAATATCTTGCAAAAACTGGCTGTAGACACTCAACTAAATCACATCTGATTGAGAACAAACACTGCTCACTGAAGCTACAAATATCCACAGAAACCCCAACCTGCTGGTACATTAAGTTTGCCAACCCGCCACCACACCGTCGGAAATCACAGTCCCCACCATACCAAACAGTAAACGAACTCCTCAATACTGAGCTGAACACAGCTAAGTAGGAGTAAAATGCTTGAAAAAAAAAACCATGGATGTTAACTTAAATTCCATTAATCCCATTTTGACTTGCGCAGTGAGAACAGTTCGAGGACCAGCGGCATATCCTGTATGGGCAGAGACCCCCTCCATGTCGTCTAAAGAGCCAAAATAGCTTCCTTAGACAGTTTGACATCTGAGACCAGGAGGCAAAGAACACTAGTCTGGAGCTATGGAAACAAAAAATATACTTTTTCCCACCCCAATATCCTCCCTGCTGAAAAGCTCTCACCTGGTGGCGATCTCCCCTGGGCAGTTTGGAAGTTCTTAAACAGACTCCGGGCTGGTGTTAGGACCTGACATGAAAACCGCAAAAATCATAACCCGTGAAACTGTGGTGCGATTCTGTCAATGGACCACCTTCTGGCATGTCCCAACTCTGCCCCACTTCCTGCACTATGGAGGACCTTAACGGGGCCAACGACAATGCAATTACTGTGGCCACAGAGGGTGTCGACAGTATTTTGCCAGTTTCCTCGGTCTTAGGCTACCCTCTCCTCTTCGGGCCAGGTCAACCCGATTGTCTTGAGCTCCGCTGCAATTAAGCGTCGCCAGGTCTGCTTGGAACGGCCAACTTTGCGCTTGCGCTGGGAGTTCCACTCCAGAGCTTGCTTCGGGATATGTGAGGGATCCCTTCTTAGTGTTTGACCAATCCATGACCACTTGAGGCTCCTTAATTTGGAGGTCTGTTGGCATTTCCCGGCGTTGTTCCCACAGCTGTTCATTGTATTTGATGCAGGCAGCGGTTCACAAAGACGCTGGATCGGCGGCGTGATCTTTTTAGTGACTTTTCAAGTTTTACATCGATTAAACAGGATTGTTGATTGACTGACTGACGTTTGACCGAAACATTTTGAGTTTCACTCTGAGGGACTTTACTTTTTGGAACGCCACACGGGCCGGAGCTGTGCAAAGGCTGCCCGAGCTTTATATATCCTAGCAGCAACATCATTTTTCGCTCCGCCAGACTTCGAGACTACACTTCCGAGATAGGAGAACATCTTGCATCTTTGCGTTGATTTTAAGCCCAACTTTTTGCGGCCACTCGCTGTAGGTTGTCCAGTTTACCTTACATGTCGACGTGTTTGTGACTGAGCAGACACAGGTCATCAACGTAGTCTAGGTCATCCAGTTGATCGGACAACCCCCACTCTATACTTCGTCGCTTGCAGTCGTTCACTATGAGCATTATGCACCCAGTCTGACTCTGGCGTGAACTGCAATATCTTGAGAGATCAGCACCTTTGTGAGCAATTTGGAGAAGTTATTTAAATATAGGGCTTTTAGTAGGTCTCTAATCTTGGGCGTGACTCAACGATTTCGTCAAGCTGGTGCCAAATATTAGGCCAATGCAATGTATTGAAAGCTTTCTCGAAGTCGACAAACGTAAATTGATTTCACGCTTCCCTTCGGTTGCTTCTCCGAGTATAATTCGGAGTGAATTTATTTGGTCCACGAAAGAGCGGTTGGAGCGGAATCTCAACTGGTCTCATTTAATTCAATTTAGTGATTTATTGCATTCGGATTTAGGGAGGAGCATGCCCCCCATAAATTCCAGTTGCATGTATACATATTTCTTTCTATACTAAAAATAAACCTTGGGGACAGTGCCGGGCTAACAACACGCACTCGACCATGTGAACCTCCCCTGACGCGAAAGCTGGATCCGCCCTTGAAGGTCTCTATACGTCTCATTTTGGGCACAGATCTCTGTATGAATCATGGCTATAACGTAAAAAGTGTAACGAATTGAAGAATTGTAGATTCATAACAAACAAAACAGTGTGCCGTTACAGGACACCCGGCAGGTGTAAATACATCTGAATATCGTTCGAAACTAGACTTGTTTCATTCTAATCGTGCCGCATGTTTAAAACCAGCATAAACAAAGCCGTTTTTTACTTTTTATTAGCATTATTGTTAAAATCTAAATGAGTTGTTAGTCAAAAATATGAAAACTAAAATGCCTAATATCTCAGCTCCGATATAGTTTAGCTATATGTACTCCATAATAAAGTTTGATCCCCTTGATATGTTCTTTCAAAATAACCAAGTTTGGTGAGTGGCCGCGAAAATTGAAAATGACGCCAACTTTACCCAAACCCCTTTGATGATTTGAAAAATTTTGTTGATAAAAGAAGTAAAGCTTTAGAAAATTCAAATGTTAAGCCGTCCAATGTTAAACCTGTGACCAAAAATAAAACAGCACTTATTGTTTCAAATTCGACCTGTGTCTTTTGTACTGGCCAGCATAATCTTGCCAGTTGTAGTGAATTTCTTAAACTTGACAGCAATAAACGTTTTAATTTTGCTAAGGAAAAGGGTCTCTGTATCTTATGTTTTTCGAATAACCATCGAGTGAAAGTTTGTCGTGCTTCTCGTTGTAGTGTGTGTAATCGTTCACATCACTCTTTGTTACATTTCACTAAAAATACAGAAACATCCGATTCTACAGAAACTGGTAATGCAGTGCCTGCCAGTAACTGCAATGGTAATACGGTTTTAACTTCACTGACTGGGGAAAGTACTATTTTATTTTCGACTATAAAGGTTTTTATTAAAGATAGTTTTGGTAATTTCCATCCAGTGCGCGCACTTCTCGATTGTGCTAGTGCATGCAATTTTATTTCGGAATCCTGTGCTAACACACTAGGATTAAATATTTGTCGCGGCCAACATGCCGTGTCCGGCATTGGCAACTCTGTCGCAAAGCCACTCGGCTCACTCGTTTGTGAGATAAGGCCTCTTGGCAAACAAAGCTTTTCGTCGAGTGTCAAATTTGAGGCTCTTGTCTTACCATCAATATGTGCGGACCAACCGACTAAACTTGTCGATCCGTCGAGGTGGTCACACATCAACAACTTGTCGCTTGCTGATCCTGACTTTTCCCGCCCTGGGCCAGTGGACATGCTGCTTAGTGCAGACATTTTCGCTTCGTCATTGTTACCTGGTCTTCGGCGAGGGAAGCCCGGACAACCCACCGCATTAATATACTGTATTTGGGTGGATTGTCATGGGCGAGTGTGACAGGAAGCAGCTAACACCTACTCGTCGTAACAATAATCATTGTCTTTTCGTATCGAATCTTGATGACTCCTTGAAGAAGTTCTGGGAGTTGGAAAATGTTAGCTCTCCGAGCAAACCTTTGTTGTCGAAGGAGGACCAACTCTGCGAGGATTGGTTCGCCAAAAATTATTGTCGTAATAAGGAAGGCAGGTTTGTTGTTCCCCTACCCTTTGTCGATCCAACAAACAAACCCACTTTCTTCAATTCGCGCGAAATCGCTTTAAAACGTTTTTTATCATTGGAACGCAAGTTCAATAATAATCCAGAGTTCAAACGGTCTTATGTCAATTTTATGGAAGATTATGAAACTCGTGGTCATTTAGAAGAGGTCCATCCTCCTGCTTCTAGTGAGGGCCAGTTCTACTATATCCCGCATCATGGTATACTGCGAGATTCGGTAACCACACCTCTGCGCGTTGTCTTCGACGCTAGCGCCAAGGACGCCAGAGATTTTTCGTTAAATGCCACTCTTTTATCTGGTCCTAAGCTTCAGACTAATATTTTTGACCTGCTCGTTCGTTTTCGTTGGCATGCTGTCGTCTTCACGGGCGATGTGATGCAAATGTACAGGCAGATATTGGTCTCTGAAGAAGACGCTAATTATCAGCGGATTCTGTGGCGGCCCTCAGCTTCCGGCCCTGTTCGTGATTATCGTCTCAAAACAGTGACATATGGTGTTTCTGCTGCCCCGTTTCAGGCGCTTCGTACCATGGCTCAACTTGCCAGTGATGCCATAGACACCTACCCAAATGGTGCAGCGGCTCTCGCTCGCGATATATATGTCGATGACGTCGTCACGGGCTCGGACTCTATCGAACAAGCTCGCTCACTTCAGATGGAACTCACAAATATTTTGTCGTCGGGTGGATTCCATCTGAGAAAGTGGACCTCTAATAACAGCGACTTTCTAGAAGGTCTTCCTTCCTCGGATCTTTACTCACAGGATTTCATAAATTTCGAAGAAATGTCTGACATTTCGCTAAAAATATTGGGATTGCGTTGGCAGCCCAAATTAGATTCTTTTCGTTTTCGTGTCGTAGATACTCATCAAGGACGTTGCACAAAACGCACCATTCTTTCGGAAATAGCTAGGATATTCGATCCGTTAGGCTTCCTTTCGCCTGTAACGTTCCTCGCCAAGTACCTAATGCAGTTGCTCTGGACTTCTGGCGTCTCTTGGGACGACGAGGTTCCGGAAAATATTGGGCTTGAATGGCAGGAGTTTAAGGCTCAGATGTCGTCATTGAGTTCGGTAGATATTCCACGTCGCATTGTCGGAGAGTTCGAACAACTCCAGCTTCACGGATTTTGTGACGCTTCTGAAAGAGGCTATTGTGCAGTTATTTTTTGTCGTACACTTAGTAAAAAAAATAGTGATATAGCTGTGCATTTGGTTTGCGCTAAGTCCAAGGTTGCACCGTTGCGTAAATTGTCGATACCACGTCTTGAATTGGTTGCAGCAGTTCTGTTATCGAACTTGATGGCATCAGTTGTGGAGGCCCTAAAGCCTTTTTATGCGATAGGTGAAATTTTCGCTTGGTCGGATTCCAGTGTCGCCTTGACCTGGATCAAATCGTGTCCATCCAAATGGAAGACATTCGTCGCCAATCGCGTAAGCCATATTCAGGAAATAATTCCTCCCGACTGCTGGCATCATGTACGAACTACTGACAATCCAGCAGACTGTGGTTCTCGTGGGCTTCTACCTAACGATTTAGTTAACCTAAGTTGTTGGTGGAGCGGACCAGTCTGGCTCAAGCGCCCCAGTGAACATTGGCCTAAGTCAGCGCTAACCTTAGATAGAGATACTCTAAATGACGAACGGAAACTTACGGTTCTCGTGACATCTAAGAGGGATAATTTAGTGGAAAACCTCTTGGAGAAGTTCTCCTCGTTGAGAAAAGTGCAACGTGTCTTGGCCTGTTGTTTTCGGTTCACCGGAAACTGCAGGAAAAACCTTGTCGAAAATCGTGTCGTTGGTTCGTTGCAACCATATGAGATTGACCGGGCGCTAAAGTTCCTGGTTGCATCTGTGCAAGAGCAAGAGTTTGCGACGGAGTTGGAGGTGTTAAGGAGTAATTCGCCCAATTCACTTCCGAGAAGTTTTCGCAAACTGTCTCCGTTCCTTGACGAGGCGGGTCTTATCAGGGTGGGCGGTCGCCTAGCCAATGCAAAAATTAAGTTTGAAGCCAAGCACCCGCTACTGTTGCCCCGCGGTCATCGTCTCACTGTTTTAATAATCCAGGAATATCATACTCGTTTCATGCATCCTGGTGCGCAAACTCTTCAGAACCTTATTGCGCAGAACTTTTGGATATTGTCGTGCAAACGCGCCATTCGATCGGTCATCTCAGGCTGTATTAAATGTTTTCGTGCTCGTCCTCTACTTGCCCCTGCTCCCTTAATGGGAAATTATCCGTCGTATCGTGTTAATCAAATTAAATGTTTTTCGAGTTCCGTCGTTGATTACGGTGGTCCTTTTAATATAGCTCTCGGACGTGGTCGTGGTGTTAAGACCTTTAAAGGTTATATTTGTGTTTTCGTTTGCACCTCTACGAAAGCTATCCACATCGAACTCGCATCTGAATTGTCAACTGAAGCCTTTCTCGCCGCTCTGCGACGATTTATCGCTCGTCGTGGTCGATGCAATCATCTTGTTTCCGACCAGGGCCGAAACTTCATCGGTGCAAGCAATTATCTCGGTTCCCTTATGCAAAATGCCGCTGACTCTCAGCAGATTAAGTTTTCGTTCAGTCCTCCTGGAAGTCCACATTTTAACGGCTTAGCAGAAGCGGGAATCAAGTCAGTTAAGACGCATATTGCTCGTGCTATCGGCACGCAGCGTTTGACTTTCGAGGAATTTTATACAGTGTTGACACAGGTAGAGTCGATGTTAAATTCGCGACCGCTGACGCCTCTTAGTTCGGACGCTAATGATCTCGCAGCGTTAACTCCGGGACATTTCTTAACTTTAGAACCTCTTTCGATTATGCCCGAAGAAAATCTCGTAGATTTACACATTAGCGTTCAACAACGGTGGAAACTTATCCAACAAATCCATCAGTCCTTCTGGTACCGATGGCAAAATGAGTACTTACACACATTACAGCAGAGGGCAAAGTGGGACAAAACCCATTGTAACATCGCTGTCGGAGCAATGGTGCTCCTAGTTAGTGAAACATTAGATCCATTTAAATGGCCATTAGGTCGTATCGTTGACCTGCACCCAGGTGCAGATGGCATCTGTCGTGTCGTAACGGTTAGGACTGCCACTGGGCAGTACAAAAGACCGGTCGTCAAAATTTGTCCTTTGCCGATAACAGCAAATGACTCTTAATTTGAAATAGTTTTACATTATTGATCACATAGCCCTGGCTACAGCAAGGTTATGTGTGTACATCTTCGTTTAAATAATAAGTTATCGTTTTATCTTTACTGTTTTCAACAGCATCTTTTCGTAATTTTCGAGTTTGTTATCGTAAATAAGTAAATATCGCGACATTCTTACGCATGTCGTCGCATTTAGGTGGGCGGAATGTTGCATATTACCGTTAGTAGTCTTAAGTCTTATCGATATTGCAACACTAGTTGTCATTTTTTGTAGTATGGCAACTTAGTGTCGTTCCGTTTCCTGTTCGTTGTCGTGATCGTTCCATAAAAAAACGTGCAATGTACTCCTAATAATTTAATAATTTATCGCAAGGCATTGAGTCAAGGCACCATTATTTTACTAATAATTCTTAAACAAAGATAGCGTATTTGGACGAAACTGTGTGTGCTGAGTGTGGCGTGGTAAAGTCGGTTGGTATAATCTGGGCCCAGCTCTGTACGTAAGGCTGACCTACCGAAAGCAGCAGAACTTCGCTAAGAAGACCTCCAGGTGAGCCCAAGTCGCTATCATTATAAAATTCCCTTCTTTTCAATTCAATTTTCAGAATTTGCAAATCATGTTTTAACACGCAAAAATCAAATTTTCGCTATCGATACAGTCTGCTTTATAAACAGTGTTGATGCCACATACATTTTGATAAAACACGCTAGTTTTATGTCGTTTCTTTGTCTCGAAAAAACTGTAAGTCATCATTTAACTCTTTACTCAAACTACTGTTCGGTGAACTACATTTAATGGAAGACTTCCTGTTACTACCCATTGGACAAAAATAATCAACAATCTTTTTTTGTTTAGTAGTTTTCTCCATTGTACAAGAATTACTTACAATAGAATAAAAATCTGTTATTTTTTTTGAACATTAGGTTTTTTAAATTTATTCACTAAATTTGAGTTATTTGATTTACATTGATTATTTCTGTGCAATGTCGATATATTATTAATAAATTTACAAACATATTCTGGGTAGTCAATGTCAACATTAATTTTAATAGATAAAATCTCGAGAATGTCATGATATTTGCTATAGTCAATAGGTAGAAATGTACAATTGTGATAATTCATTGCAATTAATTCTAGATCATTGTTTAACTTTTTTACATTTAGAAATTCATTATAGGGTACGCTTAATAATATTATTTTAATGTCATTAAATTTAGATAAAATATTGCATAAATTAGATGTTAGCACGTATGGATTTTTGTCCATTGTGCCTACGGACAATACAATAATGTCCTTGTTTGAAACTATATTTTTATCGCAGCTGCTTAAGATTTGCTTCGAAGTAGCGTAAGGCTTAATAAAACTATTTACACTATAAATGTCATTCCATTTTCCACTTCTTCTTTTGACAATTTTTTCCGCTAAACCACTAGCTATTTCTCCTCCAAAAATGTGTAATTTTGGTCGCTGGTTGCAGGGTTTGGTACTGGTGGCGCCATCTGTGTTAACATGTTGTAATCCTTCATCTTTATCTAAGACGGGCGTAAGCTGCGAATGCATCTGTTGTCCATTTTGAGTGACAAGCGAGAAATCAAGCCGATTTTGACTAAGGCTTTGTCGTTTTTCTTTAATTAATGTGGAGTTAATTTTCTTTTTAGAGCTCGAGGTGCCACAAATATGTGTAAGTTGTTTAATTTTTAATTCAAACTTTTTTATTGTGGTTTTTAGAGACGAATTTTCCTGTAACATGTTACAAATTTCATTGTTGGCAATATCCAATTTCTCCTTGAGGGATTTATTTTCTTTTTCTAATTGTATCAGCCTGTCTATGTCAGTCAATTGTTTTTCCGGGCAACTTCTATTGAGATTCGAAGATGAATTTTGGGCGAGGTATTCGGGTTCATCCTCGATTTCATCTGATAGTGACTCAAAAGAGTTAGAAATATCTAGATTAATTCTGTAATTATTATTTCGATTTCGCATAGTCACATTGTCCTTTGACAAGGTGTGAGCTGAACTGACGATTTTGGATGTTGAGGGCGTGATTGTGGGGGTTGATTTATCGTCGATGACCATAACTTGTGGTGAAGTATGAGTTGGACTACAAGTGTTGGAAATTTGAGGTGTTACTGGGACAGGAGATGTGCTCAAGGTGGAAGATATCCTTTTTCGATTTTTTTTGATGCATCCTGTACATTTCCAGTTCGATTTATTCTCCTTGGTCATAACACGAAAGCGGCCGAATGAGATATTAGCACAATCTATGTGATAGGATTTTTTGCAACAAAAACACTGTACAATCTGTTTGTTGGTTAGCTTGTTTTTGCATTTGGCGCACTCTGTTTCCATTTTGGGATATTGTTAAATAAAAATGAGCCAAGAAAAAATAAACTTTGAAAAAAAAATTTTTTGAACTCCGGGTTATGGTTTAAAAGAAAGAAAAAGCAATAAAAACTCCATTGGGCCGTGCGAGATTTGAACCATGGACGCAAGCTTTCAAGTCAACGCCGTAGACCGCTGGGCTGTCCTCTGTGATGCTGTGGTGACAAAATTCCTCGCCTAGTAATTGACTGTTAGTGTGCGATAGGCGGGTCAACATGGAACAGCTGATGAGTCACAGCTGATTTTAGATTTCACTCCGTACGGTTGTCACAATAACTGTGTTGTTTAAAAACTGTTTTTACTTTTATCACTTATTGAAGCGTTTTTACACTAGTTCCGTAATAACAATTTTAAAGTACGTACTACAGGCCACACGGGGATATACATTACAACTTTAAAATGTCACTTTAACAATTTTTAGGAAATAAATATTCACAGACGTCTCCAAAGAACTGCCGCCTGGGGCGCGCGCGCGCGGGGTGTGAGAGAGTGAGTTTTACTAAAATACTCTTCTAAAACAACCTATTTATGCATGCTTTTACTTGATGTTTCTTTTTTTTTCATGCGGAAAAGTTAATGTGGCGTCGCTTAGTGCAGACGAAAGGCGGCGGCTTCCGACATTTTCGCCATTTAGCGGATATTACAGAATTATACGCGAAATGAAATGACTGCGTTTCCGAACGGTTAACTCGACGGCGGCGCTGAGATGTTTAGTTTTTTAAAATGTTACGGAGATTATGAATTTGAAGTACTTATTCTAAAATTAATTAAATATAAAAATATATATACACGGACAAATCACACAGTTTGAGGTAGCCCCAAAGTAAATTATTTAAGAACAATTGCTTATTTGGCTAAACGAAGAATACATTATGAGTAATTGATTGATTTAGATTTAATTTAAGAAGATGTGAGCGTAATTAAAAATGACACACTTTTACGTAATTACTTACGCTGTTTTCTCATCTATATTCATGTGTAATTTGAAATTTGTAAAAGATAAATTGTAAAAGAGATTAGTTGGTTGGTCGATATAATAAAAATGTATTTAAATTCGTTTCAGACAAGTTATTTCTTCGAAAATTACTTGAATGAAACAGAAGTTCTATATGAAATATGAACAACCAATCCATAATATCCTCGTAAAGTTATAAAAAGAACTCAGATTGTATAATCGTTAACTTTTATAGCCACGGATGCTTTGATGTTAGATGCTATTAATATTAAAACTAATAAAAAGACGAGCTTTATAGAAAATAAAGATAAATTCATTAAATATGAATATTTTAAAAGCTGATTGTCGATGTAAGATTGAACATTATTATTTTTTTAATTAACTACCTACAGATGGTTTTTAGGCTAAGAAGTGTAAGTATTTTAATCCGTGATTTTAATTAACATCCATAATTAGCAATTTCTATTTTAATAAAGATAACTTTTGAAGCTTATTTGATAGTTTAAACGAGCCACACCCAAAATTTCATTGGGAAAAAGTATTTCTAGCTATGCCCTCATAAGAAAAAAAACTATGAGAAAACATAACAATTACTTTAGCAAAATTTCAGCAGTTCAATTCAAATGCCTTTCATTGTTTTACTTAAAGATCCAAATTAAAGCAAGCCAGTCGTTGATAAATTTGTTTGTGACGTGAATACTTAACTTTACCATTAATAAAGGCTAAATAGAAGGTTTGAGAAGGGACCCAATGCGATTTCTTCCCGAATCTCCCCGAGGTGGACCGACAATGGAGAAAGTAAATCTCCATTTGTATTCATTATTCTAATGGAAAGGTATACTGCTGAATTTCGTTGAATAATGTTATCAGTGAATATCTACATTTAAAATCTCATGAAACATTCATTCAGGGTACAGATGTCGAGCAATAAAATTATTTCTACGAGCTAGCGAAATGGGTTTGACATTTATTAAAATTATATGAGGTTATGTTTTATATTATATAAGTCTCTAAATCAATTCAAAATTTAATATTTTGTTCATTAGGAATAATCTACGTATCATCAAAATGAAAATAGTGAGTGTATTTAAGTATACTTAAAACGCAAAATTACAAGTTTAGTGACGAAAAAGTCTATGTAAATGACTACTATGTGATCCAAATTAGAACAATAAGTATTGTAAATAGTTTCAATAATCTATACATATAATAAAACAGTAAAAATATTTTGTCTGTACATTTAATATTTTTGACTGAAATGGATAGAGGGAGACCTAAAAAGAACAATAGAAAGCAAAAAAAATTTTTTGGAATTTCTTGTCTGTCTGTCTGTCTGTCTGTCTGTCTGTCTGTCTGTCTGTCTGTCTGTCTGTATGTATGTACGCGTTTCAAGCAAAAACTACTGGACGGATTTGAATGAAACTTTTTTTGTTGTATAGCTATTAAGCCTGGGCAACATATAGGCTATAATTCATTTTGAAAACTGGAACACCTGATGAAGAACCATAACGGAACAGCTAAACTATAAGTAATATGGAAATGGTGCCTTAACAAAAATCGTTCAACCTGATGAGCATTTTCTGCCGACGTATAAAAATTGAAGATCTGGAACATCTGATGAAAAGCTCCAAGAGACCAGCTACACTATAACATATATGGAAATGGCGCCTTAGCAAAAATCGTTCAACCTGATGAGCATTTTCTGCTGACGTATAAAAATTGAAGATCTGGAACATCTGATGACTCACGCGGGCGAAGCCGCGGGCGACAGCTAGTTAAAAATAAGACACATTTATTTAAACCATACGTTAAGTCTTATTCAAATAAAGTAAACAAACACACTAAAATAGTTTAAAATGTACGTTAACTTTTTTATGAATAAAACGGTTACTTAATCAATACTTAAACGAATAGAATACAGTCATTGCGCTCTATAGGTACTAGAGTAGCAGCTGAGGTAAAAAGTTAAAGGTAGATTAACTTTTCATCTTAATTATGCTTTGAAATAGATAATTGCTTTCTCTGGCTGCTACTACCAAACGTTCCCCTATTTGGCCCAGTTTGAGTTTTAATTAAGTTAATATTAATAAGCCGCATTCAGATTTGCGAAATTGTTAATCAAATATTAATCTATCCGGCATGACGTATTTAATTTTGTGAATTTTACAGTTCCTAATAATATTTTAATAGAAATAAACTAGGTCTAACTAAATGTAACTAAAAATCTATCTATTTTATTAATTAACAAATGTGAATTCTACGATACTGAAAAAAAGAGACAAAATTTCCGCAACCTCTTGATTAATTGAACGAACGATAACCATCTATTGTTCATTCCATTAGCTGAATGAATTAAACATGAGCGGCGAAATTAGAGAACTTCTTAATTGGGAACCCTCCTCGGTCGGAAACATTCGATATTTATGTAGATATCTTCTTCATCGAAATCTAACTTAAGAAAATCAAATGATTTGTATGTAATTTTAGGTTTAAAAAAAAGGGAACACTTTTGTAATGAATAAAATTTAAACTATACTTTACCTATATTGTTGTGGCTGTAAATTGTTGAAGATACGGTGAAGGACATACAGTCCATATTGATCGGTATGGTTCCCATGGGAAAGTATGTTTTAGGGTTCCGTACCTCAAAAGGCAAAAACGGAACCCTTATAAGATCACTTTGTTGTCCGTCTGTCTGTCAAACTTTTTTTTTTTAAAACCGCAGGCAAAAGTTAGATACAGGTAATTTAATTCATTCTATAGGTAAATGATTGGACTGTAAAAGCAAAATAGGGACATTATACCCGTTTGATATTAACATTAAGTACCTAATATTTATTGCTTATGTCACCTTTGCTACCTAATTTTTATAAATATATTCGATTCTTATTTATTTTTATTGTATTCATAAAGTTTGTTTGGTTTTCATTTGCTAGTCCACGTATCGAATTTTAGCTAAAGTATTTTTAGTGTTGTTTATACAATTTAATTAAATTTATCGATGAACGCTCCACGCACCTTGACATTGATGTAAAGTTCACGTCCGAGACATATGACCTTTGGAGATAGTGAATACTTGGATTTTCTCTAAAATTAACTCAAGTTAAAACAATTATTTATAACACAGGGCTAGTTAAGGTCAAGCTAGGTTTCGAAGGGTTATTCCTAGTAGAAAAGCTTTTACGTTCTAATCATACAAAATAAAGGTTAAGAATAAACCTGCTGTGGTTTTCCTCGGGTCTCCAAGAAGGCACTGATCCCTTAAAGCACAACAGAACTTCTTGTTTTCCCTTTCAGCCGTCGCATTTGGCAGGAACATAGACAATATTGCTACATCCTCATTATTCTCCCTTGCCCTACGTATCCTCTCCTGACCCACAGTTTTCGTGGTCAAATGTAGCCGTGACTTTAAGTCATCACTCAACACGTCCGCCGACATCGTGCCTTTGCCGAATTTAATAAGTTGAAAAGAGCGCGAGTTTTGACGTTTAGCGTGTAGGCTTCGCGGCGCGCCGTGTCGTACTGGCCTTTACCACTTGTGGAGGGAGATGTTTGTGTAGGCACGCTGTAGGCTGCAGATTGAACTTAATTGTTCGAATGTGATAAGAAATGTTTCAGATACTGTTTAGAGATACATCTTGTTAGGGGAATGAGGAAACAATTATGACTTATGACATTAATTGTCGGAATGGGACCGTTAATTTGAGCACTCGAAGTTCTAAAAACGAATAAGTATTTTTTTTCTTTGTAAAGTTTCTTAGATGCCAGCCTTATCAAACCAATAAATAACCGTGTCTGATTTTCAAATAAAGAGATTTTTTTTTCATAACAAAGTTGTCGTTAAGTGAACACATGTTTAAAGTATCCTCCTAAAAGTTCGTCTCATGAATACTGTATTAGCTCAATATTACTAATAAGTAAGTCTATTGAATGATCCCAAATAAATATCAATTAATTAAATAAACAGGCGATCGTTGAATGCCAAGTAACATTTGGTGGAAGTATTTTAGTAATTTACCGTAACCTGCCTTCTAAATTTGGAAAATCATGTAAAATAAAGTGAGTAAATAACATGAAACTTAATTAACTAGTCAATGTTAATTAAGTTAGTCACCTATGAAATTTCAGTACCTAAGTAATTTATTTCTGGGCAGATTGCTATCTAAGTTAAATATTATGTTTTGGAGATCTGGACCTCCTCTTCCGTAGAAAAACCAGCACAAAAATTTCACATAACACGAACCTCATCAAATTCAGTTACTTGAGTAGTTTCTGCGAATCGTGAACAAATATAACTGTCAAGTCATTGAAAATTTTGTTATTAAGGTACAGTCTAGCGAAGTTACCCTGACGCAGCTCTAACCAGCAGTAATAACGGTGAATTTTCAATGAATTTGGATAGGTTGATGTACTGCTGTCCGTACAACTTGGTATATTTCCTTAATACTTTCTGAATAAACTCAAATTATACAGTAGTCATGTACCGTTGTTCATTTCATATAATCATGGCGAAGGTATGATTACGATGATTCTAAGAACATACTGTATATCGTCTCTAATGATAAGTAAATATGTTACAAGCTAAATTAATGTGTGCGATGTACTTGAGATGCACCTCAGTAATATGTAGACAATCCGTCATCATATTTTCTTAGTAGCATAGTATAGTATTTCATAGTAGCAGGGCTGTACCAAATATAAAATGAAGAAAATAGGTCAGGTCATTAAAAGTGATTTTTAAAATGGTGCCAAGTTTGTGCAAGTATCGTCTAATGTATCAATATTTGATTTTAGATTTTCTTCATTCATGAATTCTCAGCAGCGTTACAGAATATATCTTAATTGAGTACAAGTAACGCCAATAACGAATTAACTGTCGTTAATTCTTGTCCAGAATTATGAACATCTTGATTTAAGAGGTCTAGACCTAATTGATCTGTCAAATATAAGGTTCCCAATATTGTTAAAAGAAACAAAATTACCGCGGTAAAAGATAGCATTTGAAAAACTTAACTATAAAATAACTTAATTCGTACCTCAAAAGGTTTATCACTTTGTTTCGAGTTATCTCGTGTGAACAAGAAACTTTAATATATGTTTTAAATGACAGAAGCTGTCAATTCCACAGACAAACAGAGCGGCATATTAGTGTTGCCACAAATTCAACGGTCAACCCTATACGATGACATTGCCGCCTACAATGCAATTTGCTTAGCATGCGTCTGTAACCTTTCTAGAAATCTGGTCAGAGCTGGTACATAATAAACTGTGGTCTTATCCTTAACATATACCTACATCATTTTATTTGTCTTCGAATAGCTAAAATAGTAACCGAGTAGCGTCAAAAAGACAAATGCGACAACATTTCAGTTACACACACACACATAATAGGGATGATGACTCGTGTGAATGGGTAAAAAATAAAAATATGATGCTATTTAAATAATGAAACATAATAATTGAATGTCACTTTAATTGGTCGATTTTATTTATAATATGGTTTACTATTTTTTAGTTCTAATTAAAGTATATTGGGAATGCTTTTTGACTCCATTAAAAGTGACGTCACCGTTGAGTTAGTAAAAAACACTAATTGAAAAACTACAGGATGGCATGTATGTACTATGTTTCCAGTAAAAGTGTAAAAGATAATGAAGAACTATCTACTAACTACAACTATAATTTCCCCCAAATTGAAGACGCATACGAATATATATTGAAAGGTGTGTATAATCACGACTGCAGTGCAGACGTACTCAAGGGCCCTCTAAAGCCCGCATCGTCTGCCGGAACAAACATTTTAGCGAGGTCTTCCGGACTGTCGAACTAGTCAAACATACATTTAAAACATATAAAAGAATACTAGAATTTACTACATTGAAAAGAAATACTAAGATACTTCATACGATTTTTTTAAAACAACGTTAAATAAATAGTTTTTGAATTGTTGGGTTTTGGCTCTACATTTTTTTAACCTGTCTTGTCCCACTGCTGGGCAAAGGTCTCCCCCATTGTCTTCTTTGTCCATAAATTACATTATTTCCAGACTTAGGTCTAAAAACGAAGTAAGAATTAAATTTTTATTTTGTCCGATTTACTGTTAGCGAAACTGTTAATTGTCCCATTACTTAAACAAAAATTGGTGTCCTTTCACTTCAGTACTTAACTCTGAAACTATTAATTTTCTATTTGCGTTGATAGTTGTTTCACTCTAAAAATAGATTCCTTACTTATTTATTGTCTATTTGAATGTAAGCCAAGGAAGAGCTATTAAACGTGCTACATAACAATTTCTACATAAGATAAATATATTAACCTGTAGACATTTTCAAATAAATACAACTGAAAATTCTTTAACAGTCATTTGTTAACACACAGTTGGTATCGTGCCATTAATTTAGTCAGTTAAATTCATTTGGTAATTTATTTTCGTTGCTGTTAAATATAATAATGTCGCAATTTATAAAAAAGATGAAAATGAAAATTATGCAAAACAAAACGACGCCATTTTGATATTCAAAAATCTGCAACGTTCCACGGAACGGTTTTAAAATCCCGTTTTATAAGAACCGAATGAAGTTCGCATGCATATTTATTTGCCTCAATCACAGGCCTCAATACATCATTTCAATAGGCTAATTAAATCGCACATAAGCAGTTATGATGAATATTAATATAATAAACGAGCTCCGTGGCTTACCGACACCGAGACAGATTCACAAGTTTATAAATACCTTAAAAATATTAAAATAAACCTTATAAGTATCATAATTAGGTTTCGTTTAAAATTTTTGAGTGTTATTTATTTTGGCAGTATAATCACCCACGCTGGCTTTAGGTTTGTTTTTGTATGTAAATCTTTTTATACTGTTTGCTCATCCGTGGGATTAGGGCGATGATGTGCATTGGACTTTGTAAATGAGTTGTCAAATACAAAAAGGTCAGAGGATAATCCTAAATGAATAAAAGAGTGTTTATTTACTTTTTTACACCGAGAGTACCGATTTGGCTGTACTTAATTGATACTAACTTTAAATTTTTATAATTTCAGGAAGTACTTACTTATCTTTAGTACACTGCAATTCTGTTCCCTGCTTTACAAGACATCTTCGATTAGCTTGCTGTTGCAATTTAACACCATTTAAATTACCATTAAAAGTAAAACTTGGCAAGAAAATTACCAGTAGAAATTACCTAGTAGCTAAGTAAATAAACTTTTTAATCGAAAATAGTTCCTAGCTAGAAAGGGGTAGATACTATTTCAAAACTAGCATAGGTGTTTCTTATTAAAATTTTTAAAAATATTATTTGTTTTATTTTTCAGTTAGTTTTAGTTTATATTTTAGTTTTTAGTTTAAGGTTTATTATATTGATTTGTATTATTTGTTGTTAAGTTCCTAATAACTGATATTGTTAAAATATTTTTTTAATTTTTAGAAACAGAAGCACGGATGAGATGAAATTAGGCGGGAAATTTTTCAACCATCGCTGCAGAAGACCCCCGGTATGCATCGGTATAAGAATCAAATAATAAAAAAAATGAACTTAGCTAATTAAAGACTGGCAAGCGACGAAAGAATGAAACCAATGTCATTCATTCTCCAAAATGTTTTCATCACAAAACGCATTTTCTTAGTATGTAAAACGCATACACAGAGAAAAAAAAATTCAAATCAATTTTTTTTTTCTAGCTCTTTGGTAAAACGACATTCCGTATTTCCTAGAAACCCTAATTGCCAACCATTATTACATAAATGTATTTCAATATGTTTGTTTGTGTTGGCTTGCTACAGATGTTACGTCGAAACTGTCGGAAGCTTCTGACGATCACGATTCGTAACATACAATGCCATTAGTTAAAAGATAATTTTAATTGACCAAAAAAGATGTAATGATAGCAATTGATTTTCGTCACGAAAAAAATACAATCGCTTAAATCTATTTATAAGTTTAGTTTTCAAAAGGTTATTTTATATGGCGAAAGATCTAAAACATATACAGTTCTGACTCATAAGTACATTAATTTACAACTATTTCACATAAAGGAAGTTCAAGGCCATTCACTCTATATATTATAGTAAAACACATAAGATCGTAGTAATAAGACAACAGAATCAATCGTCTGCCCACGCGCATGATTCATTGTGGTTTTTAAACTTAGCTTATTGAAAGTGAGATAACTGGCCGGATTTATATACTATGTAATTTATTTATTTTTAATACGAATATACCTATGTCAAAAATAGTGATTTTACTTGCAAAATAAGAAAGTAAAATAGCTTAGATCGATTTCCTACCACGTGGCAAATGATTGTTGTCACATTAGTTACATTATATAATCCCTGATGCGGAGACTGAGCGCTAGCTCCAACAGCCTTCTCAATGTCATCGCTGGCAGGGTAGATGGGCCCATAGTGCCCATACTAAAACATTGGACCCAATTACACTTAGATAAGGCACTAACATAGTTTTAAGGACATTGTACTAACATTTCTATGGACTTTTCAGAAATAAATTTATATTATTATTATATAATACTAGCTTTTGCCCTTTGGTTCACCCGATTGGATTTAGTTATTCGCCACTTACACTTACGCTTTAAACTTTACGGAGAAAATGCAGCAGTGGAGTTTGTTGCGCCGCCTCTTCTCCACTTGCGCTTTGGAGACGGTGGTAATCTTAGCTTTAAGTAATTTGATGACCTCAACTAACTAAAAAACAAGAATATGACGATTTAAAAGTGCTATTTTTAAGCCTATTTAAATAAAAACAATTGACCTTGACTTGAAAGCTCTGAGCAAAATTTTAAGTATGCGTTTAGCGGTTCCATCCTCTCATTGATATACTAATCAGCGTTACTAGGGTATTATATAATTTGTGCCAGCGTACAATTTAATATATCTTAGTATATATATTTTTTTTGTAGCCTCGAAGAACACACTCCGACCAGATTGCGGACCCTTAAAAAGGGAGATATTAGGAGCACCCATAACCGGAGAGCATGTATGAAGAGAGTGATGAGTGTAGAGGAAGCAAGAGAGATCTGTAAGGATCGTAGCAGGTGGAAATCGCTAGTCTCTGCTTACCCCCACGGGAAAAAGGCGTGATAATATGTATGTAAGTATATTTTGATAAATAAAAAAATCGCGACGTCTACGCACACTTCCGCGTAGAGGCAGTGTCATCTTCGGTTTTGGATGGATGTGGGAGTCATTGAATAGCCATTTCGGACAATTGAAGGTAATCTAATACAAGTGTTGCTTAAATAAGTTTAGTGTTGGATTTGTTGCTTGGGTCATTTGGTCCTTTAATTAAACCGGCCGGTATCTTTATAAACGTCGAAGATAATATCAATGACTCTGTCTGTAAATATAAGAGTTCTGTACCTATTTTATTTTCATAGATCAGGCAGACCTTGTGAAGATAAAATTCCATTCTATTGTTAGTTCAGTGCTAATGTACTAGGAATGTAATACTTGTCTGTAAAAAACTACATGCTTATAAAAAAACTTTATTAATAATATTTAGTTTCTGTCATCAGCCTTCACATTTACAGACAGACATGCGCTCCGGGATACCTCATTTTGTATTACGTAAACTGCATTTTAAAAAAAACCAGTGATTAATATCCCAACTCTTTGAGCAAACTTAGATCATTTGAAATGAATTTTAAAATCGCACAAAAAATGGTCAAAATGATTAAAATTTTAAATCGTCTTCGTAATGTTTTCAAGTTTTTAAAATGGCTTTATGTTTGCAAAAAAAAATCCTTCGCTCCGTTCATTGGGTTCGATAAGACTTAACTCGTAATATTTGTGAATTTGTTTATTTTGAACCTGACCTGACTAATCTATTGTCATGAAATTTTGAATAGATGATGTCAGAGGTATAAACAAGTTATAAAGAAAGCCAATTATCTCAAAATTCATCATCAAAACCGAGAACAAATGATTTGGTCGTGGTTGATCACAAATTTCAATTTGAGTAAATCTTTCAATATCTGTTACACTAAAACCTTATAAACATCATTAGTAAGTTAAGTTAAGTATTAACATACGTGATTAAATTAGTTCCTCAATTTGGTCGCGCCCCAATCAACTATCTCATTCCCTCCCCCTCCTCAAACAATCGTGTCATCCCTTCAATCCATTAGTTTCCGATTCACTTTCCAATTAGAGTCCTAGCAAGTGCGAACTTTGATAGTTTTCGACTAGATGTGATATCAAAAATATGTTAAAACCCCATGTTTTATTTTTCAAAGTAAAACTAGAAAATTCTTATATTGCTAGGCCTAGAGATAATCAAAAGTATAATCCTGGTGTACATGGGAAAAGCAAATAACAGCGTATTGGTAGTCTCTACTATACTCATTCTACCCTACCAATGGTGTTTACGTTGGTAAAGTTAGTAATAAAGTAATCTACCGTACTACGGAGTAACTGAACCGTTTACCCATATAAATCAGTCTATAGTAAGGGTTGTCACCGTAATACTAAACTGTCACCGTCATTTTATCATTCCGTCCCGTATTCATCCCGTATTTCAACAAAAGACGAATCCATCCAGAATTCTTTCCATTGAGCGTACCATAATGTTTACCAGAAGTTATGGCAACCCTAACTATAGTATAAATCCGGCCCCTGTTCACACTTGCCATCTCCAGTATTCCTAATTCCCCGTCCCACATACAAACACCGCCTAACATTCATGTAATTGGTCTTTCGGTTTTACTAGTGTTTTGGAATTGGTCCAGTTCTATTGTTTACTGTTTAGGAGTTCAGAGCTGTCAGCCGGGCGGCATTGAACCGGGTTATTTAGGGATTGGCTCCGTTGCTGGGTTAATTTGATAGATCCTTGTGGAAAATGGAGAGTTTAGTCGACACGTAGTGATAGCTCAATGAGGCAGAAAAGTAGGTTATGTCACTAAAACAAAATTGTATTTGTAAGTAACAGAATAAAAACAATCTTGAGACAGTGATTGATATATTTTTATAATCAACCAACAAATTGTTTAATTACACCCTATTTTGATTAATTAAAGCACTTCAACCTACAATTAAAATAAATTACTTTCAACGTTTAAATATGGTCAAAAAATAAAAACCGCCTAAGATGACGTTTCACGCGATGCCATATTGATTTCTTTTTTTAAAAGTCGAAATCGTCTATGGAACATGGAAGCGGCGAGGTTGTGGAATTGACACTGGCCGGATTTTTTATACGCTGCTTGTGGCCGAATCACCTTACTACGCCATATAAAGAGGGTAGCCGACGAGCCTTTTAAGGCTTTCTGCTTACGACTTACGATGTAGTGAGATTGTGAGACATACAGACATGCGGGATGGACCAATAAAAAAAAAACTTTCGTTCTTTAAAATCATATACCTATAACATCCCCAAAAATCGCAATTTACACAAAATTATTTTCAATGCAATTATCAAATTCTCAATTTATGCAAAATAACAGAATAAATATGCTTTTGAATATGCCAGCAACTTTTAAAACAAAATGTGTAATATCAAACAAAGAAATATAATTATGATTTTACTGAAGATTGTACTGTACGCATGTAACTAAGTATCTAGTAATTCTGTTTGTCTGTATTATATCACATACCTAGTGTAAAGTCAAGCCAGCTGATCAGATCTCCTGTATAAAGGATAAATCTACGATTTATGCTCTCCATATTTAGATGAGATTGATTGCTATATCACATAGCTTGGAAATGACCGACATTTTATGCTAACAGCAACTGAAGATTCTTTGCGTAACTTTTAAATTACTGGCAGTAAATAATTGCAATATAAGAAGTAAAAACTCCAATAAAAAAGGGTAGATATTTAATTTAAAAAAATGCTAATTCGATAATTAAAATATTACAAATCAAAAAGCGCGAGCCTTTTTTAACTTCTTTTTCAGTTTTATCTTTCACTGACAACGTAAAGTAGTAAAGAATACCTTAAATCTTAAAAAATATTGTACACATTAAAATTTTAAAGGCGTGAAATCCCGAGATTACGTAGCACAGATTATAAAATCATCAAGAGTAATCTTCCTGTCAGTCACTACCCACCTTATTCATAAAAAGTTAACGAACACTTAAACCTATTTTACTAAAATATATTTTGTCCCTATACTTTCCTGTCCTTCAGTGCTTATTAATGAAATAATTAAACACCAATTCAATCTTATATTACAAAATGAAAATTGTTATATTATAAAACTGTATACCTACATCATCTAAAACTAAGTATGGAATAATAAGTCTGAAACTGTTGTAACTAATCGGATGCGGTTTCTACAAATGTGTATGATTCTTAGATATTGGTAAAGTAAGGACATAGTAAATACCAAATTGAGCAGTTCGTTAGATAGAAATTGAATTTTGGAGAAAGGTACTAGAATATATTGGAATATACAATTTTGAAGTAACCCAAAAGGGATATTGCTCCAGGCAATTTAATAACGTCTGAGCAAGAAAATTCACTTTTCCGATTTCTGATCTTCCTTACAATAAAGGCAAATCTTTTCTGTATTGGTTGTTTTCAAGGAGGTCGAGAATATTGGTATTTTATGTGAAACTAGCTTTCGCCCGCGGCTTCGCCCGCGTGAATTTCCCACGGGAACAGTGCTTTTTCCCGGGATGAAAGGTACCTTATGTCCTTCTCCGTACTTCCAGCTATGTGTATGCGAAATTTCAGGAAGATTGGTTCAGTAGATAAAGCGGGAAGAGGTAACAAACAAACCAACAAACAAACAAACTCACTTTCGCATTTATAATATTATTTAGTTAGGATATAAATGTGAAATTCATTTATTGTGTTCCTTGTGCATGATCTAGGTAGCTTATATGTAGATGTAAAGACGAAATCATAATTTTTTATAGCGAAAAAGAAATCAGCCTCCGCGAACGAGGACATTATTTTGATGAAGCCAAAGAAGAAATATTTATAAAACATATAAAAACAGAAATAATACGTGATAGCAAACTTCTTTTTAGGGCCAATTGAGACTGCGGCTAAGTAGTCTGTGTCCTCAGTTGACTTCGAAGAGATTAATTAAGATTGTAAACTGGGAAATGTAACAGTTGCCGTAGTAAATCTTGTCGAGTTTGGAGCCGATCTGCTTGTCCACGCAAAGAAAGAAGAAGATACATCAGCAAAGAAAGAAGAATCAACTTACCAGCACGAAAAACTACAACCATCGCAGCGGCTCGCAAACTACGCGTCGTAGCAGTTGCCGCAGTAGATTGTATCCAAATTGGAACCGAACTATTTGTCCACCAGAGACACGCCGCACTTCGCACAGAGGAAGTAAAAGATGCAATATAAGAAAAAGAAGAAGAAGATAATAAACTCACCAGCACGGAAGACTTCACCGCAGCCATCGCAGCGGCTCGCAAATTGGGCGTCGTAGCAGTTGCCGCAGTAGATCTTGTCCAACTTGGAGCCGAACTGCTTGTCCACCAGAGACACGCGGCATTTCGCGCAGAGGAAGCACGCCTCGTGCCAGTGCTTGTCCTTGTACGACAGGTCCTGGGGGAGGATGAGAAATTAGAAAAATATTGAATTTTAAGACCTGCAGGCCTACCATGAACTCTTGTTGCGATTCAGTTTAGGACCTAAATTTGAAAGCGTGATATACCAACGAAAACTAATAGACTATAATGTCGCGCAAATATGAGCGAAAATTGTGTCTCGCATAATTTTCATAGGTATCACTTCTAACAAAATTGTTAGACGAGTTATTTCAAAAATATACAGAATAATTGATGTTTAATGAAAATTCATTCTCACAATTTTGTTGGAAGAGATATGAAAGTAATGCGAGACACAATTTCCGCTCATATTATGCGCGACATAATAGTCTATTAGTTTTCGTGGTATATCACGCTTTCAAAAATAGGGCCCCAGTCCCCAGTTCAATTTAGGTCCTAAACTGGATCGTAATAAGAGTTCATGGAAGGCCTGCTGCTGTCAAAGTTTTAAACGACGTTTGATATGGTTTATGCCAGAATAAGTCGTGCTGGCGTAGACAAAAGGAGGCTTATACCCAGCAGTGGGTGGAGACCCAGCATGGAAAGCTGATGATGATGAAGTCGTGCCTTCAAACGCACGAGATTATAAAGAGAGAGATTATAGTAGGATATTTTCTTCGTGTGACGTACTTGCATTAATACTGACAAAAGAATTGCCGTGAGTTTGAAAAATGAGCAGGGACTATCCTATCATAATTTTAACTCTGATTGAAGTATAATTTTTAGTTCACGAAATAGACGAATATCTACATGATAACGAATAAGAAATAGTAGATGGCAACACCGCAAGGTAACATGGAAATTACCACGATGAGCGAATTGTAACAAAAAAACGATTTTCCGAACGAGCACCTGCTGCCATAACGCACGTGGGCCGTAATTACAACTTCAGATAAAAATCTATGTCTTGCTTATTTGGATTCACTTAGATTGACCAGGATTCTACATCCTGACGGTAATTTATTGCTATTACCACAGAACTTTGAATAGCAAATAGAGATGGGCATTTACCCGATAAATTTCCGAGACTCGGAAATTTATCCATTTATACCCATTTTTTCCCAGGAATTTTTAATTTATACCGGGTAAAAATTAAAATCAATTAAAATGTTTGTAATTACGATATTTTATAATATATCGTTAAGATTTATTATGAAATTAAGTGTTTAAGCACATATTTAGTTTTTAAAAAAGTACTTATAAAGTGTACAATTTACGTTTTGGTTACTAAAAGACCTGACAAAATATAGGTATCTTTATTCTGACTCATTCGCAGCCAACTGGTTTTAGACAATAAATGTTATGCCGGGGCGACGAACAAGTTTGCCAAATGCCGGAATTCTATTGAACGGCTAGGCGATCATCGAATCGTAAGGCCCGCCGTACACGAATGTCAGCCAACTTAATTACTAACTCTCTCAAAAACACGCTTGCATAAAATTTTCTCAACCAATCTTCCTATTTCACATACACATAGTTAGAAGTACTGAGAAGGACATAGGATACTTTTAATCCCGGGAAAAAGCACTGTTCTCGTGGGAAATTCACGCGGGCGAAGCCGCGGGCAAAAGTTAGTCTATAATACAATTGAAGATGTTTTGATTTTTTTGTTAATTCTACTTTAAACAGCCACATACTAAATATGTATCATTATTTTCAAAATATTATTTGAATATGATTTTAAATCTGTTGTTTTTGTTTTTTTAATATTTGAACCGAAAACAACTATATTTATCTTCCTTATAATCAAAACACACCCAATATTTATACTTTAATTATTATTTTATCAGTATTAAAGAAAAAAAGGATAATTTACTTTCATTTTAATTTCTTCCCGGTATGAATAAAAAATATCGGGTATAAATGGGTATAAATTATTTTTTACCAATTCTACCCATTCTTTCCCATTTTACCTTCCCGAAATTTATCCAAGCGCCCATCTCTAATAGCAAAGCATTTTAGATGTTTCATCTGATACATATTTTATTTAAAATACGGGAACGCCTGTCACCCCTTAAAAATTGTTTATGTTTACATAATTAATAATAACGTAAATGAAAGCAAATTCAATTTGAATACAAAAGAAATGCACTTTAAATTTATGGCTTTAGGCGGTATTTCGAAGAAATACAAAAATGTGTGTATTTGTGCTCCTGGTGCCTATAAAGACATCAAGGCGGCGACAAAATCATTTGCATCTTTGACACTTCTACGTCTTTATTAAGAGTTTCGTGGCTATTGCCGATATCTTACGTTCACTAAGATCTAGTGTTTTGCATACGCCTTGTCGACTACGTAACCATCTTATATCTATTTTAGACTATGAATCAGCGTATATTTACGATTCAAGATAAACATTCGACGTAATAAACATTTGGATCTGAAATCCTGGAAGTTCAGTGACCAAATTATGGGAGAACTTATCTTGGATGATGTGCATTAGGAATTCCTAATGCACATCATATTTTTACTAATAATTTTCATTATAATTATAATGAAAATTATTAGTAAAAATTTATTTATGACATCAATAAGCTCATAGAACATCTGAATACATTTTCTGGAATAAAAGCTTACAATACTTTCTATAAAGTTACCCTTAAATCTAACCAAGATTTAAAATTTATTCAATCGATAAACTAGGAATCCTCTTTTTTCGTCGGAGTTAAAAATAATGATGTAAGTCTTTACATTTTCAAGAGCAGCATGATCAAGGTTGAAAATAAAACTCCCCTAGTTTGGACTATTTTTGGCCAAAGACTAAAGCGCGTACGAAACAGAATGTCGTAATGTCAATAAAATATGAATGTTTATTTTGGCCGATTACGAAATACTTAGTGGGTCTTGAATCGCATAAATCTCAGAAGAATCGGCTGACGGATCCTCCAAGGTTGCCGAGAAACATTATTATGCTGTAACCATCCCAGAAATAGTTCCAGTGTATCACAAAATATTCGTTAATAAGCTGCACCCCGTGGGGCCACTCCAGTGGGACATTCGCAATAAAAAATAGTCTCTGTTTTACTCTTCCCGTGTACCAAATTTCATAAAAATATGCCTTTTTTAAATAAGTAAGGTACACAAAAAGAATACAGACATTTTCAGTAACAATAAAAAACATACTAGCCTATAATCTAATAAACTATCCTACACAGCAATACAGAATTTCATTGAATTTTGTTGATACGTTGTGTGTATTAATGATTTATAAGTAGGAGTGGTCCAATGCGCTGCTTAACTGATTAATATTGATATTCTAGAAGCCAGTAGAAAGATTTATATATCCAATGTGAGAATTAATGACCTTTTAAACAAGTTTGAGTCAAAAATATCAAGATTCGCGTTACGGCACTGGAGCCCATCATAACACACATTCATGGGATTTAAAAAAGATGTATTGATATTTTGGCGTAATTAACAAACAAACTTATAATTTTAGTAGGATATAACCTAGAAATAGGTTCAGCAGCGGCTGTTTCAAATATTCGTCAATTTGCTAAAACCTAAATGTTTTCAGCACAATGTTACAGGCTAGTGTTTATTTTAGCAATCATGACGCTAACGCCTCTGTTGTAATAGTTATAATAACACGGTTATTTTTGAGCCAATAAACATCGTAAACGCATTCTTATGTGCGAATGAAAGGGATTTAAAGGTTGTCTTTTTGATGTCTTACATTTTATGTCTTAATATATCAAAAGATCACTTTTTTAGTATCCCTATTTTTGTAAAGAAAAGATGATATCCAATAAGCAAATATTACTGCAATATAGTATACAATCATAGTAAAAAATGTGTGGATAACCAGACAATCTCAAGACGGTCTGTGATAACTTTACGACTAAATTATACTTAGACAACTCAATATATAATACTTTCTTTTTGTAGGTACTGATTCAAATTCAGTAGATACATTAATTTATGAAAACAATATTATATCAAATATAAAAACGTGATGGATTGCAGCTGTTAGATGAGACAGGAAAAGTCATTCGTACGGTTGAGATATATGAAGAGTTTGCGTAGCGTAGCCACATAGAATGTTATGTTGGTTTGTCTTGGCACGCGCGCTGGGGCCGTGTGCAGAGGACGTAAGAATCTGGGACGACTGGAGTGACACTACTAAATTTGATCTGTGTAACAAAGCTTCGAATGCCATGGATTCTAATGCTGTTCTAATGGCCCTTAACACTGTTATAGTATTAGTACTAGATACACCGGTAATGTGTGTTGTTTAACCTTCAAAAAGGAATTTTATTGATAATGGACTTAATAAAGAGAGAGAGAGAGAGAGAGTACTTTAGGACTTAATAAAATTTAAATTGTTGACATAGAGTCAGAAGTAGCGAATATACATCACACTGTTTAGTACTAAATAATCTAAGAAGACGTACCTAAAATATTGATATCTTTCGGTACCGAAAAAATCTACAAGTTCCAATTTTCATCTTGATAGCTCAACTAAAATAACTCTTGTTTACGCAAAATGCTTAAACAGCGACAACAATAATATGTTTTGACAATATCTTGATAATTAGAGGCATGACTGTTTTATATTTATGAATGAACGATGTAGTGTAGTCACAAAAGTACGACTATAGACATATTGTATTAGAGTAGACAGCATCTTGGCTTTAATTGACACGTCTGATTAAGATAATTTGAATGGTATTTATGATAATAAATCGAGTTAAGATGCTAATTTATGCAAAGATAATCAATATCACGCGAAATTGAGAATTAATTAGTAGGTAATTAAATAAATTAGATCGAATGATAAGCTTATAGGGCAAAGTTTGTAGTTACGAATCTAAGTTATAGTACAAAAGCTTATGTAAATAATGACAATTTGGTTATGTTTTCTTGTATAGACTATATCATAGTAATGAATTTGGGATTTTCTATATTTCAAACATTTCACAATGCTACTTAATTATGTGTTTTGTTTTGGATTGATTCAATTGTTTTGCAATTACCGTTCCTTGAAAACCGAAACCTGTAAAGAACGTAAGAACTGAAAGACATGATTGGCCCGTACCTTAGAGTCGATGCCGATAGTCTTGTTGCACTCCTCGCAGCCGTTGGCGAAGACGCTCTCGTAGCACTTGATGCAGTAGGGGTGCTCATCCCTGAGGACGTAGCGCTGGCCAGTCAGCGACTCGTCGCACTGCCAGCAGCAGAAGTGGCCGCTGTGCCAGTCCTTGTTCATCGCCTTGGTGTATTCGCCGCTGAAAATTAGCTGTGGACAAATGGAAAGAGTAAGGATGATGTTGATTTTGAAGTAGAGAATGAATGAGGAAACAGTAAGTGTTAAAAAATCCTAGAGATATTTGGTGTACTTTTAAAGAATAGAATGAGTTTGTCGATACAATAATGGTTGGGAGTTCTTGACATTGGTTGATGTTAAGGGATGATAATAGTAAAAATGGTAAAAAAGATACAAAATTCTGTCATAAATCAATTAGATAAAACAGTTTTGGTGGCTAACATAGTCAACATCTTAGATCGTCATCTCAAAAATTAATAACCTTGCACCAAAATTGACAACCTTGAACACATAATGAATAATAGATACCTTAATTTAAGTCGGGTATGTGCGGGTGGCCAAATTTCTACGCCTAGCCAACATCGTCTTCCGATACATGTCACTAAAGGAGGTCGAACACGATCGGTAATCGACACTTGTCACAGACACTCCGGCGTCACACCGCACTCGCGATTGGCCACCACGACACATACCCATCATCGTTGGTCGCAGTCGTGTTAGTCTGCTCGACTTCCGTGACGGAGACCTCTCCATCCTTAGACTCCCTACGCTTGGAGGTCTTCTTGACCTTCCTGGTTTTCCTTTCAGTAGTGGTGTACTGGACTTGCACGTCGACGTCAGCCATGGCGGATTGGAATTTCCAAAGCAAGGAAAGCGATATCACCGGACGCGGTCGCGACCTGAATTCGAATGGCGAGCAACGGTTGCCGAATCACAGGAATTATTCCAGAATGCTTAGCGTCGCACCGCGCGAGTCGGTGGGGGGATTGGGATTTAAATTTGGAAGAGTGACGGAGAGGGCAGGTGCGCGGGCGTTTGCTTCCCGAGCGTACCGACCCGAGGAACCGCGTTTCCCCGCCAATCCAACAGGAAAGCGAGCTCAACAATATGATATTTAGGCCGGATTATACCAGCAAATCGAACTTAACCGTTGCCTTATCGCTTGGCCGAGTTACAGCGTTTATTACTGAACAATATTACTGATTTACGCTCGGCCTCGATGTAATGATATTTTTGCAATAATTCCCTTCTGGCAGTCTCAAGTGCTGTTATTTCGATTGTACATTAAACGTTCACTACTTGTTTAGTAGAATCTTCAGTGCAATAAAAATAAAGATTTTATTTACAAAATTATATGTTAGGTAAAGAAAATGTCTTTAAGCTTCAATATGATTTAAAATGTCAAATGGAGATTAACAGATTACAAAGAGGCAAAAAATAGGATTATAAATTAGAGATGAAAGACTTGTCGCCAAATTCATGATCACGACCGCTGTATCATCAGAACAAAAGCGGTTAAAAATAGACAGATTAATCTGGAGGATGATATTAGACGTCCAACTAAATTAAAACTCAATCGACGGTGACTTCGGCCAAAGATGTTTTAATTATCTTACAAGAACTTTGGTCCTAAATGCAATTTTAAGATTTAGAGTGTTTGCTACATTTGAGAGAAGATACCGTAGCCGTACCGGGCAAGGGACACACACACACACATACAATTAAGATCAAGTGCCTAAACGACGAGCCTTAAAATTAAAAAGTGAAATGAAATCTTCCTCAATACGAGATATCTTGTCGACTCAAGCTAACTTAACTCGAAAAGAGTTCTCCACAGGAAAGCGGTTCAGCTCAGACATAGAAAAAATACACGCTCAGACTCATTGAATACCCATAAAAGTTTTTACCTAAAAAAGATAATTTTGATACATTTATAGATGTGTTGTGCTATAAATATTATTTGACCAAGGGAGTGACTTACGAGTATTATCAGAATAAATACAACACTCTATACAAGCCAAGTAATATATCGGCAAAAATTATAGTTTGAGCTAAAATCTCAGTAAATATTCCACAACTTCTCAATTTCCATAACTTGTCTATGTCCAAACAACAAGATTTATGAATTTGTTTGTGAATCATTCTCATATATTTGGTTATATGTTTTAGATAAATTAATATCTCGTGATCATCATGCTATATAATTTAAGGTCTTTTAAATAATGGTAGGTTCAACAGCATATTATTTTTGGCTCTCCTCCGTATGCAGGATTTCAGGTGAAGTAATTTTTTGACGATCTTTGTGGCCCAATGGTAAGTCGCTAATCCTCTTCTCGGAGATCTCGGACACTGAATTAATATAAGTACTACGTATCTCGGATTTGATTCACGGCGGACACTGGACACTATGTAAAACGATATTTTCAAACAAGGGTCTTATCCAAGAACCATGTTAATAACAATTTTATCAACATCCATACAGCCCTTTTGTCATGATTGAGTTGTTAAACTTATTATATCCAAACTTTCGATTTTTTTGTTAATGGCAACACAACGGCCCACACTAAGTAAGTACTAAGCTTCTGTGGTCAAATAGATCGCATCTCCCGTTTCGGACACAGGTCATCAGACCAGCTGCCATGGCAGTTTCGACCACATGCTGTTCACGGAAGATGGCTGCCTTAGGGCGAGGACACAAGACCGGTTTGCATTGAGTCGGCATAATAGTGCCTGATTCATCTCGTCCTAATATGGAAGTAACTGCATCTGTCTACGTCTTTAGGTGAAGGCAGAGAGTTTGCTTTAGGAAATTGTTTTATAATCTACTTATCGCAAATGATTGTGAAGGAGACTACGTTTTTGTAAGTTCAGGACTAAAAAATTGGACGTTAACTGATTATCTGATTCTAAATGTAAAAATCCAACAAAATATGCTCTGGAATCTTGATGCCTTACAGAATTCATCGTGGCCTAAATAGAGTAATGGATCATTCGCATTAGTTTCATTGCCTAGAATTTCTTTCTTATCGAGTGTGTTATTATATAACACTGGTGTTTTTGCCTAGTTCCATGATGTCACTACTGCAATTTTTTTGGCGCACTCGTTCTATTTCATTTCTTAAAATCGTACCATCATGGAACTGGCAATGGAAATAATGCGAACGATCCGGATACGATAATGTTCTGTATGTTTTTCTAACATACAGCAGCCTTCACGTCTCGACATCGGCAGCCGGTCGATGTCTCAGACCTCGTGCAAGGTCTTGGGCATCCATTCAATGATCTATTTTTAAAAGGTTTTGCTTTTCCACACCTGGACGTGGGCTGGTAATGGAAGTACTGACAGAGTTAGCGGTTTCCGGATCAACGGGACTTTTTGATGTAGCATTCTTTTTTGAAGTTGTATTCTTGAAGGTTTTGTGAATCAGCAATAGCATCAATAGTATTCTAAACGTAGAAATTATGTATGTCCATATAAAAATGATCTTGAATGGTAAGTCAATGATTATTTTTTATTTTTGTGCATCTTAGATGCAGTTTAGTACCTACTAAAGTACTCTCAAATAGAAATTATATATGGTGAAAAAATGATGAGATATGGTGAATGATTATGATGATGATGATGATTTATGGTGATTTCTATATGAGAGTACTTTAAGTTAATGATTGTTTTGGAAATATTTTTTTAATGACAATGGATGTTTTCAATATTCTAGTTTCATCTATATTAAAATTGAGCTGAAGAGATTTTAGTTGCCAAAACATTCTAATGTCTGGAACTACTAGTTGAATGTTTATCTGGTTATCCTGAATACCCCATGGTAGCGGATTCGGTGCAGCTATTTAGTAAAAAATATTGAATTTATTTCAAGTTTCTGATTCAGTATTAATTACATGTGGCGAAGACGTCACTCGGCAGGTACCACTAATTCTATCAACTATTTTGCTTTTGTTTTGATAACCCAGATCTAAAGTAATCGGAAGCAGTAAAATTGAATGAATCTATAAACGTCGCAACCTAAATTATTTAAGGAGTTTCTAGAATTGATATCAAACGTCAAAGTCGCAGAAAGACGATGGACGCAGACGGCTTTCAATCATCGTTGAAGTCTATGGGACAGGTCATGTCCAGCAGTGGCCTTCTCTCCTAAAACTATTCTATGAATTCTATAACTTAATCAATGTACGTAGGTAACTCTCATATATAAAGTGTTTAGTTTTCACCGATAAGACGCAAACTGGTTGACTTTATTGACTTCAACTACCCTGAATCTACTGAAGTAGAAAGAAGACTTTTCTATCCAGTAACCTTACCATTTAAAATAGACAATATCTAAAACCGTACCCACAAAATCTAAATAATAATATTAATAAGAATATGATCGGTGAACGAACACATTCGTCCCATCACAATCTACGCTTGGGAGAAGTAAATTGTTTGAGGATGTTGATGACATTAGGCGCAACAAACAGCAAAACTAACCCACAGCTGGACTGGTTGGTCCTACATCACACACCATGTACATTTCTAACAATTTAAAAATTAGTTTTTTTTTATTGCTAGAGATAGATTGTCCAATTCGACGGATAGTAACTACTACATCCAACAATAAATTTAAATTATCTATAGAAAAAAAATGCGTTCGATTTGTTTATAAATCAGATTAATTTGATGGAAACTTTGAATATATCTATTTATTTATTTATTTTATTTATTTTCTCAAAAAAAAAAACAAAACATTTTACATATAAAAATTTTTGCCAAACTGTTAATACAGTTTAACGGCAAATTACAAATAAGACAATAAAAATGTAATTATTTATATCTATTATGCTTATACATATATATTTACGAGGAGCCAGTCTATATAATTTTTTTTTTTAACGAAGAATGACCTCCCACAAATAAAAGAAATAGTGAAAGAAATCATGAAAGAAATCAGTAGAAATATCTAGAGTGGCCTAAATTGATTTGACAAAGAATTTTTCATTTTGTATCTTTTTTGAATTTTATTTTCTGAATCATGTTTTGATTAATCAGACAATAACGCACACAAGAAAATCTAAAACAGTTCTTTATCTGCTTTCATAATTTCCAGTAGTATTGACTTTGGCTCGGCTGTAGTCATCTAATTTTAGCGGCCTGACGAATGGTACTCGGCGTAAAATAGAGAGATAGGTAATTTTATCTCGACTTGAGAATTTCATTTGGAACGATGATACACTGGTGACATAGTGTCTAGAACAGTATTTTCCGACCTAGGACTAAGTTATGGGTACTGTAAGATTTGTATAATATGCTATGAATTAGTGGTTGGTACTGTCGAAGTTTTTAAAAGTATATTTGTTTTTCGATAGATAAATCAGAATTAGTTACTTTTAGATAAATGAGGAACGCGAGAGACAAGTTTTAGCTAATATTCTTCCTTTCACGCTTCCTTTTATTAGAATTGTTATATTCCAGCACTTATACTACATATTATAATAAATGATTTGATTTGATTTTGATTTGATTAAGTTTTGAATACTAAACGGAAGTTTTAAGAAAAATTAAAAGCAAACGACAAACTACTCGTACCTACAAAAACTAGTTCTTGTATAGAACTTGATAGCTATTATATTGATTGTCCTTATATTCAACTGTAACTATTGTGTATTGTTTATCTCCTAGATGCCAGAATTGATAACAGAAATAACTTTTTTTTTTTTTGATTTCGCTGGGGGAAATGCATTTAGGCACTGAGTGTGGGACTCCTGGGCCGCTAGCCGGTCCAGACTACCCACTAAAACCCCCTGCGGCGTTTCCGCGCCTGCCGTTGCTGGGGGCGTCATGGGATCGCGAACATTCTACCACGACGCCCCCCGGTGACAGAAATACCTGCCCTTAGCGACCTTGCGGGAGATCATTGCTCGCACTTTTATATTTACTAAGCAAAACCTCATGAAACGCCTAAAATAAACAGCCTATTGTCATAGGCAGACTCGTTAACTGAGGAATTCTGTTGGCAACAGATAGCTGCTTTAATAAATAATTTATGGTACAGAGTGTGTAATTTATTAGTGGTTGAAATATAATGGTTACGATTCAAAATGTGGATCATATTATAGAAATGGCATTAAATATTGTGGAAAAGGCATTGTAGAAATGTTTTTTCAACTTCTCCAGTAATTATAATAAACAGATTTTGGTTAAACTAGACAGGGATAGTCTGAGATATTTGGACATTTTTGCTTGTTGGATATACATACAGACTTATAGACAGCAAAGCTGAAGTGAATGGGTGGATGGCACGAATCACCACAAATTGTGTTACTGAAGGAGAGATTTATCGAAGAGCAAAAAGATGCTAGAAATATTAGACCCATTCTTCTCTCAGCCGAAAGACGTCCACTGCTGGACAAAGGCCTCCCCCAAGGATTTCCACAACGACCGGTCCTGCGCTGCCCGCATCCATGCGCAACCCGCGACCTTCACCAGGTCGTCGGTCCACCGAGTGGGAGGCCTGCCAACACTACGTTTTCCGGTTCGTGGTCGCCACTCGAGAACTTTTCTGCCCCAACGGCTATCTGTTCTGCGAGCTATGTGCCCCGCCCACTGCCACTTAAGTTTGGCGATTCTGCGGGCTATATCGGTTACTTTAGTTCTCCTACGGATCTCCTCATTTCTGATTCGATCACGCAGGGAAACTCCGAGCATAGCGCGCTCCATCGCCCTTTGGGTGACCTTGAGCCTTCTTATGAGGCCCATAGTAAGCGACCACGTCTCTGTTCCGTATGTCATCACTGGCAACACACACTGGTCAAAGACCTTAGTCTTGAGACACTGCGGTATTTTGGACGAGAAGATATCGCGAAGCTTCCCGAACGCTGCCCAGCCGAGTTGGATTCGACGGTTGACCTCTTTCTCGAAGTTGGACTTACCTAACTGAACTGTTTGTCCCAGGTATACGTAATTGTCAACAACTTCGAGTGTAGAGTCTCCAACCTTTAGAGGAGTGGGTGCGACACGGATATTAGACATGATTTTCGTCTTATCCATGTTCATTTTTAGACCCACTTGTTGAGAGGCTCTACAGAGGCCATCGAGCATTGTGCCTAGGTCTTCCAAGGTCTCAGCCATGACTACGATATCGTCAGCGAATCGAAGGTGAGTGAGGTACTCGCCGTTGATATTGATACCGAGTCCGCTCCAGTCCAGAAGCTTGAAGACATCTTCCAGGGCGGCGGTGAACAGTTTCGGAGATATAACGTCTCCCTGTCTCACCCCTCGCTTCAACTGGATAGGTTTCGAGCCTTGATCCTGGAGACGGACCGACATGGTGGCGTTTTCGTACAAACACTTCAGCGCTTCGATATATCGATAGTCAATTTGGCACCGTTGGAGCGACTGTAGCACAGCCCAGGTCTCGATCGAATCGAAGGCTTTCTCGTAGTCCACAAACGCCAAGCATAATGGCTGATTATACTCCTCAGTCTTCTGTATAATCTGCCGCAGCGTATGTAAGTGGTCTACGGTACTAAAGCCTTTTCGGAAACCGGCTTGTTCGGGAGGCTGGAAGTCGTCGAACCTGCGAGCGAGACGATTCGTAATGACTCTCGAAAACAGTTTGTAGACATGGCTCAGAAGTGAGATAGGCCTATAATTCTTCAATAAGGTTTTGTCGCCTTTTTTGAAGAAAAGTACCACCACACTTCTGTGCCATGCCGTAGGCGTTTGTCCCTCGAGTATGACGGAATCGAATAGCTTCTGAAGAGCTTTTAATACCGGTGTTCCACCTGCTTTCAGAAGCTCAGCCGTGATTCCATCATCACCCGGTGCCTTATTGTTTTTTAACTGTTTGAGAGCCATTCTAATCTCGTATAGGCTGACGTCCGGGATATCTTCGGTGTAGTGTCGGGTCAATCTGGCTCTTGGATCTTTGGCCAGATTACTGACAGGTGCGCGTACGCTGGTGTATAATTGTCCGTAGAACTTCTCAACCTCTTCCAACAGCTCTGGCTTCGACGAAATGATTCTGCCATCCTCAGTCTTCAGCTTGGTCAGTTGGCTTTGACCAACAGACAGATCCCTTGCAAACACTTTTGAGCCCTTATTTCGCTTAATCGCCTCTTCAACACGGTCAGTATTGAATTGCCGTAAATCGCGCGTTAGGGACTTGGAGATCTGTCTGTTTAGACGTCGATACTGAGCAGCATCGTCATAGGACTGCAGAACCAAGTTTCGTCTTTCTTCCATGAGTTTGTTGGTGAGGTCCGAGATCTTTTTGGTTCCTTTTGAACAGCGGGTTTTGAAGGCCTTAGACCCAGCTGTTTGGACAATTTGCACAAACCTGTCATTATAATCGTCCAGATTTTCGCAGTCTCCCAGGCATTCGAAGCGATTCTGCAAGTCGAGCTGAAAGCTCTCGGGGTTTTGGAGCTGGATAGGCGCTGGTCTGAGCGTAGACTTCATCAGTCGACACCTTTCGAGTTTTATTCTAAGATTCAATATGCCTCTTACCAATCGGTGATCGCTTCCTGTTTTTACGGCATTGATCACAGAGACATCATTGAATATGTGCCTCTTCGTCGACAAGATGAAGTCAATCTCATTTTTTGTAACGCCATTAGGATGCAACCATGTCCACTTTCGCTGTTTTGGCTTTTTGAAGAAGGAGTTCATCATAAAGAGGCCCTCCTTCTCCATAAAGCCGGCCAGCAGATGACCACGTGCATTCCTCGTTCCATATCCAAAATTCCCCACTCTCAGCTCATCATCGCTTCGTTTGCCCAGTTTCGCGTTAAAGTCCCCCATCACAACGGTATAGTGGGCCTGGGAGCTATGTATGGCTCTAGAAATATCCTCATACATAGTCTCTACCTCGTCGTCGGAGCGATATGAGGGCGTATACTTGTATTACCTTCAACGAATACCGTTTGGTGATTCTGAGTACAAGGTACGCTACCCTCGCCGAAACACTCTCGAACTGGACCACGTTGTTGACGAGGGACCTGTGGACGATAAACCCGACACCACCCTGGGACAGTTGGTCGCCCTCCCGGAAATAGAGCAGGTTTCCGGATTTGAGGATCATGGTGTCCTCCCCCTCTCTTCGGACTTCACATAATCCTACAATATCCCATCGTAACCTGCTCAATTCTTCCTCCAGTTCAGCGAGTTTCTCGTCGGTCCGCAGTGTGCACGTGTTGTAAGTTGCCAGGGCCAAGGGTCGTCGGGGTTGGTAGCCTGGCATCTGCCGGGGATTCTTAGCACCCCCTGCCCCGCCGTTACCGTGACCGCTACCAGAGTCCGGGATAGCGGGGCCGCCGGGGACTAGGGGCCGTGTTGTGGGTGTATCAACCATAGGGGGGTTTTGCCGTAATCGCCACGCTTGGCAGGCGGGTTGGCGATCGCAGTGTGATGTCATAGTACGCGGAAAGATGCTGCTGCCCATCCTCCGGTGTTTTAGATCCCTTAGTCGCCTCTTACGACACCCACGGGAAGAGATGGGTTGGTGCTATTCTAGGGCCACACCACAGGCCAAAGATTTTTATGGAAACCGGAGAGAAATACCAGCAGCTAGAATAGTGGCAGTAAAATGCAATAATGATGTAACCAAACACTGGTTTGCGGTCAGCACGGATACCCTGGCTTCTGTGGCGGTAACCTTATCTTTTATTGTTGCTGGTAACCCTATCCTTGCTTTTTTATGTAGTCAAGATTTCATGTTGCCTTAAATTTGAACTTTGAGTGAGTCATCTGTGATTCATAGTTAAAAGGTTGTAATTACAAGCTTTTGCTCTACCCATGTAAATTCCATTTTTTCTTAATTGTTCTATTATGTAATCAATATTTACAGTACTTTTAATTGAATTTTGTTGAAAATAAATCAAATATTAGTTTAAACCTAAACATTTTAAAGTAAAACATTTATTACCAAGAAAGTAATTTCCTAGAAAGTCTATTTTAATTTATATTGTTGTAAAATCATAAAAAGACATGGTAAGATTGTTAACATAATAGGACAATTATGAATAAACGGACTTTAGGTACCTGCGTGAAGGAGTATCCTTGATAACTTTCTTATTATAGTAACACTAGTAGAGCTGTTGGCCTGTGGTGTGGCCCTAGAATAGCACCAACCCATCTCTTCCCGTGGGTGTCGTAGGAGGCGACTAAGGGATTGAAAAACACCGGAGGATGGGCAGCAGCATCTTTCCGCGTACTATGACATCACACTGCGATCGCCAACCCGCCTGCCAAGCGTGGCGATTACGGCAAAACCCCCCATGGATAAAATCTTTGGGGGAGGCCTTTGTCCAGCAGTGGACGTCTTTAGGCTGAGAGAGAGAGAGAGAGAGAGAGAGAGAGAGAGAGTAGAGCTGTATGCGTATGGAACAATATATTGGAGCGTGAGCCCCATATAATAATAAAAGTAATCTTCAGGGTCGTTGTATGATAATAATAATTTATTGATAAAACATAAGACCTAAAACAAATATAAATAACGGTTAGAAAAAGATAATAAACACACTTCACTATAAATTTAGAATCACTTCCAAAAGAACCAATGAAACTTAATAATACATACCCGATAAGGGTCTATGTTGATTTATATAATATTAAATATATTTAAGATATATTATTTATCTTTATAATATTAGACGATAAATGATTTACATAAACTGAGTCAAGAATGATATCAAAATGTAGAATCGAATGTGTATGAATACAATTTAAAATTTATGACAGGTGAAATAAGTATGTATGTGCCAGCGCACGCATAAATGGATCAAAGAGGATGAACGCGTCGCCGCGTTACAATATGACATTCTGATCCCCCTAATTTTACATACATAGCTGTACATAATATCACGTCTGTTTTCCGTGGGGATAGATTTTCATTTTGGTGTTGATTTTCTTAGATGTGTCATATCGTCAACCACATTGTAGTAATCAATATTATACCTCTATTCTCAAAATCAAAAGAACCCTTTAATCCCTACGAGGTAGTGGGACAAAATAGGATGAGTCTTCGATGAAAATCTAAATAATCCCTTAATGTTTGAGTGGCATAATCTAAAGGTCGTGACACACCGACTACGGCGGCGCCAACAACTGGGTCGAGGCTGTGTGATTCCACAGTATTTTTGGACACATTGTGCAACTGGTGTTTGTACTAGTTCGTAAATCTGGAATAATAGGACTCTTTTCAGCCTATTCTAGTGCCTGTACCACCAAAGAATTAATGATGTTGACAGTAGGTAGATATCAGGCTCTGAGGGTTACAATTACATCGTCATAGAAAAAAATCATGTAAAATTCTAGCTTTTATGCTATAAAATATTATTACAAATTGTGTGGAAACATTTGTGCTTTCAACAAATTTTTGTTTTAATGTTTGGCTGTCGTGTAAAAATAGTGTTTCATTATCTAATAAATCGTATCTACTGAAGCCAAACAGATTAAAGCTAGAAACGTTACCCTGTCTCCAAGGGAACATCACGTTGGGGGCCAAAAATAAAAACAAACGCAAACAGGGAATCATAGTTTAATTATAATTTAGTTCTCACAATCAGTCATGCTCATTTCGAAGCATCCATACCAGCGTTCGTGCTCAAGTTAATGTCCAAGCGGCACTAATCTCCATTCACTAGTCGGAGCTACCCCAGAAATCGTCTACTTCTTCTTCCTCTTCATCCGTTACCTTTTTCTCTTTCGTTTCTTCTTCCTCGAAGGAGTCGAGTTTCGGTAAGTCTTTCAGTTTTGGCTTTAACTCAGACACCTCATCGTCGGCAGCACTGTCGACTGACGCGTCCACGCTCCACGTCTCTTGTCTTCGCTCCTTGGAATTTTCTCTCGAACGACTTCTGGAATAAGAACGCGCCGCTAAATTAGGAGTACTTCCATAACCCGCTAACTGGTCACTTGTACCCATACGCTCAAATTCTGTTTCCTCTAGAGACGTGAACATCTTTAGTTCCTCCTCGCGTGAAGCTCGCGATTCTTTAGACGAGTTCGACGACGACGAGTGACGCTTTTTGAAACTCCTTCGCCGCCCACTCGGGTCATTTCGTTGCAACGGTCGGAACTTAATTCCATCAAGTGATCTTAAACAAATTTACAATATATGAGTCATTATTGTACAGGTGAAGCAATGATTCCGATATTGGAGTTAGCTTTCTACTCGTGCATTGGTGATGATGGTACATGAGGGCCACTGATGATGGGCGGGGGTCTAAGTCACTACTGGTCGGGTGTGCTCGTAATGATGAACAGTGCTGGCCAATATCAATGAATATTAACCTTAAAAAGTCTTCGCTGTAAACTCCTCGCTTGTCCTCGTCGAATGATTGGAAATGTATTTCGGGCAGTGTTTGCGTTTGTGGGGTGGGGCTCAAAGGGCGGTAATGCCAGGTCAGTTTCTCATCGGCCTCGTTACTCTCATCGCCTTCGCCGACGTCACGCTCGAAAGAATTTGCCGAATAACGAATGGGATCTGAAATATTTTCGGAAGGCGTAGGTGATCTGTTTCTGGTTCCAACACTGAACGATTCTAACGTGTTCGGTATGATTGTTTTCGTCTTTGTCTGTATGTACCTTTCGGACCTGCAGTCACCGTTCTGAACCGAACTGTCCTCGACGGAGTCTTGTCCGAAGCTCGATATTTTTGTGGAGAATAGTATAGCTGTGGAGTCGGGCTGTCCGTCGTAGTACTTGATGGCGGCCGATTTTAGCTGTCCATTTTTATCTTCTGTCAAGCTGAGGTATCCTTGGCCGCAATTTTTGGTCCAATCACAGTTCGTGGCCGGGTTGGCTGTCTTCTGGAGCAGCCTGGTGTAGTAATCGACGAGATCTTGGAAGTCGGGATCGGTGTCCGGGAGGACCCCGCTCAGAATATGTCGGATCGTTTCAATAGCATCGCGCACTCCAGCGTAGGAGATAACGATAGATAACAACAGTCCCATTTCGCGTCACTTAACACTTTACCTAAAAGGAATGGAATTGGACGAGGTATCTCTTGAGGGTTGCAGGGAGTAGGGACGCAGCGATGCGACGCTGGGACAAGATTTGAACAACTGAAATTAAATTGTTATCGTTGCCAAAGATTAGAGGCCACATTTAGAATTGCGTTTGGCTTTGTGGCCAGACATCATTTTGTTGGTGTCTCACCTGATACCGGCCAAGGTTACCGTGTCAGTTAATGGGTGAGACAATAAACTTGATTTATTTGTTGATTGATATCTGTATGATATCAGAAACTATTCTAAGAAGTTACGCCTTGTTGGCTAAATAACACAAGTTACTAAATTTTCTCCTATCGTCGCCGCTTTGTATTTTGTATTCTCTATCAACATAAAAAACGCGAAAAACAGGCTAATCTTTGCGCACGCTTCCACAACGAGGTTATCGATATAAATCTAATTTCTTTTGTCAACATGCTAGCTAATTTTAGCGTAGTGCAAGAATTTGCAAATATACTGTTGTTTGTTTTCGTTGTATAGTGATTTGTTGCGGGTTCGAAAGATTGGACGCTTCGTTAGAATGATGTTTGTCAGCTTTGCGGTCCTTGCATTCATTAAAGTTGTTAATTCTGTTACTGACAAGTGTTCCATTTCCACTGACCGTATTTTAAGAGTGCTAAACCATAAAGCTAATTATTTGTACCTAGCTCTATGTGCTAAACATACCTTTAGGTAGAGGCTTCTCTACCTCTATGTCAAAAACAGAAAAGAGACGATTGCGAGATTAATCCTTTTTGGGTATATGTTAATTTGAAAAATTGATACGAAAATCTAACAGCTTCTCTTTCGGGTGAAATATTTTCATCCCAAAAAATAGATTTTATTAAATACTTAACTTCCATTAATTATTATTTAACATAGATTTATATTTATAAAATTGTTGCTAAGCGTCCAAAAATCCAATCATTCCACAATCCCACTCCACAACGCCAGTCTGATTCAGTATTACCGACTAATCACAATGTTTACAAGTGTTCTAATTGGGGACGTGACGTCGCCGCGACGTGACGCGTGCGCACCGTGTGAAACTGCCTACGTAGCGCACGATAAGCTTTTAAAGGGATATTTTTAACTGACGTAGAGATGCTTATTCGAATTCAGATTTCTATCATTATGTTTTTCGAACGCACGTAAAATTCGTTAATATACGAAAAAGATCGGCACAGGATATAAAAAAACTACTATAATAACTTTAACTATCGGCTTCATTCGTTTTCTTTCCACAGAAGGTCGCAAGAAGTGAAGAAGCGAAAGCCAAAGAAAGTGAAGCACTGTCATCAAAATATTGCCATTTCCATGAAACAAACCTGGACTTTCACATAGAGTACTTTTTACAAATTCCTTTTTACCCTGAAATTCCCATGGGGGAGGAGACGCTGCTCTCATAATGCATTTTTCTTCCATTAAAGAATTTGTTAAGTAATTATCTGTTGAAGGACAAAACCATAATAAGGTAACAAGCCTTAAGTGTGACCGTAAATGCACAAAAATAATCTCTGGACAAGGTCGTAGAAAGTTATGGCTTGCGCCGGCGCGGAGTAACCCGACACCGCTGACGCGCCGGGCCGTGCGCAAGGACGGCGGCGTGCGCGAGCTATCCAACGGGACTCGGGAGCATTGCAGGTTGTTAAAAAAACCATTTCATTTTTAATTTAACACTTTCTGCCGCTACTACACCCGAAAAGTCGCAAATTATGGCGTAAAAAACGTAATTCTGTGATTTGGGCTAAAAAGAAAGTGAGATTCGAATAAAGAATTCATCTTGGTTTTATTATAAAAAGTTTAGATTTCGATGATACAGATTTTAAATTAGATTGAGAATTATTTTTTTGGTTTTACGATATGTAGGTGCATAACTATAACACAGTTAAACTCGAGGATTCTTGATTTACGATCTTAATTGACTTGTATGACATCAACCTACACCTCTAATGAAGTTGAATGTTGATTGAGTAATTAAATTGACGTTTGACATAACATAATATTGAAATATGAGGTCTTCAAGATTTTTCAAGGTTAGAAAATAAACAATATCAGGGTCACCTAAATCTGCTAGACGTAGACAAAAATATTTTAAATATTGAGAGAAAAAAGCAAAACGTTAACCTTGTTTTAAATCGAACTTGAATGAACCCGAAAATTTATGTTATGAACACAAATACTCCTACACGTACGAGAAACAGTTTTTTTTTTCATGAATGAAACCGCTGGCTCGCTCTTACATACCGCCGTTCTATTTGTGAATTCGCGTTGGCGGGATTTTTAATAGTTCCATTTTTCTGTAGAACACTAGTTGTATTTTACGATAGTATTTTGTTTCGCATGATTTTATTGTTTGCACCTCGTTTACGGACGTGCTAAGTGTTGCCAGGTCGAATAAGCAGCTAATTGAAATGTCAAATGTGCGAAATAAACGTCAAAGCTACTCGAACTCAAACAAACAAATGTGGTTTTTAATTTTCGAAAAAGTATTTTTAAACTCGAACGTAAAAATACTACTGTGCTATTTATCCAGCTAGACTCTATTAGCGTAATAATAATCTAGCGTAATATCGAGTAATTACTCGATAGAGTTATTATTATTATTACGCTACGCTATACTATACACGCTTTTATTTGACGACCTGACGACGACGATCTGACGAACTCCGTGGCGTAGTGATCACCACGTCCCGTCTGCCATCCAGGAGGTCCTGGGTTCGATTCCCAGCGCGGGCCAAATATTTGTACTTGTTTTCACCGATATTTGACTGCGGTATTGGGTAGGTTGTTCATCAGTTCTGTTTGTTTGTTTCCATCGGACTCACAACACACTTGTGTTATCCATTTATTTACGCTGCATGTTATCGAACTTAGCCTTTGGATTTTTGTAATCCAATAGGTTTAATTTTTGAAGTGTTTGTACACTTCAAAAATTGAATATTTTGGGATAATTCTTCTCAATAAATCCAACTTGATCTATCTATCTCTCGCTCGCTCTTGTGAGAATTTTGGGAGACGCGAAATTCCCGCTTTGTTGCTACGTATCGGGTATCGGTAAGTTATGAAAATTCTCAGTTATAGACGTTTTTGACAGAGGTGAAAACGAGTGTTTCACTCCGTTATTTTGGAGTTATTTATCATTTACATTTCCGTTAACACACTAAAATATATATAAAAAAAAAAATTGACAGGCGACTAAGTATGTGGCAATTTGTGAAAAATACATAGACGGTGATTAGCCATCACTAATGGCTGCCAATTTTCTTAAATCTTTGTTTAACACCCAGATAGATTTTTCTATACAAAAAGGCTTGAGTAGTTTGAGCTTTTGAATACCAAGTAACTTTTTAAATACCATCTATACCCCAGTGTGATCAAATTCTAATACTTTTTTTTCCTCATATGAGTAAATAAGTAAGTTGTACACTGAAACGCATCAACCAACAATGGTAAAAAATGTTGTGAAGAAATAAACAAATCCATCGTCAGCTTAAAAATTAAAAATATTCCGGACAATCCAACTTGTGAAAATTAATCTAACAATAGAAATTAAACCACAAACCTAACCCGCATCCCGTTCATAAAACCGTGTTTATTATTTAAATAAGGAGTTTACGTCTTAAATAAATGAAACAAAACACATTAAATTGCCCACATCCTAACATCACAAAACTTCGCATTTTAGTGTTTGTCTATAAAACTGCCTACTGACAACATTTTATTGCCTACTGACTGACTAAGATCTGTTGATATTATTACACGCGGGCCTAAAATGGAGATATGATTTTTCATGTTTCGAGTTAGTTAAATAGCTACAGGTGTCAGATTCTTGGTCATCGCACACAAATACAATTTGAGAAATTTCAAAATAGCTGTAAATTTTAAATTGCACCGTTTTTTTTGTCTGTTTGTCCAGGGTGAATAATCTTCGAAAGGGCTTATCCAATTACGATAAGATTTTCTCTGGAAGGTTAAGAATAAATTGTTGTATTGGTTGGTTGTGAATAAATGATTATGATTATGAAAGTTCAGAATTGAAGATAACGTAGGGTAGTTTTTTTCCCAGAAATATTTAGGGTTCTTACGTGAAAATTAAAAACCCTAACACAGATTCACTAGGGCGAAATCGTGGGCAAAAGCTAGTACCAAATATAATAAACAAAATTATGTCAAGAAGGTTCAAAATCTACACACACACACACTAGTGAACATACTAGTGAACTCTAATCCTAGTAGTGTGTAAGTTTCCTTTATGTTCTCTTCAGCAACGGAAGCTAATATGTCGATGGAAAATGGCCGATGCATGAATCAAATTGATTTACAGACTTGGAAGGTCTGTAGGTATATGTATGTTGTACCGCGTAAGATTCGAATTTTGGACGCAAGACACAATTTTTTGAGTAAATTGAGCCTAAAAAAGCGTTAATTAAGACCGCACCCAATTAGGCCCTAATTCGTCGACCGACCCCGACCGAGAACCAGACCTGCGGGATCAATTGACAGTTTATATTTTTTCAATTTTCTTCAAAAAGTATTTAATTTTGAAAGTGCAATATTCTTCAACAAAACTTATCCGGATAATACTGTTGTGACATGTACGCGCGCAACGGTTGACAGTCGTTTGAAAGTTTGGCAGTATTTCGGTATCTGTATCAGATGTGGGATTTTAACTGTAAATCGATCACGCTTGACATGTCTGGTATTGACTGTTGCCGTGTGCAAAGCTGTCAAATGCCTACATGAAAAAAAAACAAAATATAGTTCAGCTTACACGGGTTTAAAGGTGCAAATCTATGTATATTTTCAATATTATTTAATTGGAACAAGCCAAGTCTATTATACCAATGTAATATTTATTATAAATTTATTTTTTACCATTCACTAAAAATAAATGGAATTAACAAGAATTTTGTTCGCATTTTAATATGCGTGCCGCCATCTAGCGTCGAGTAGCAAGAACCAAATTAAAACTTTTATTGTCACTTTTTGTCATATTTAGAACCACTTTCTACGAATGTTACGTGATTAATTTTTTTTTTTATTAATTTGTCTGTTTTCTTAGGTAACATTAACGGTTAACATAATATTCATAAAAGACCTGCAAATTCTTCACTGCACTTTACCGCCCCATGTGACTTGACTTGCGGTCGGTTATTATACCTGCCGTATACTGATTCAAATATGAAACAATAATGGCACACCGATTTAAAGAAAAACGAGAAACAGAAAAGATCGGAATTTACTCTAAATAAATTAAAAAGAGACCAAAAATGTATACCATTGTTTTTGAGAACAATTTAAAGAATCTGCACGTAATACTTGCTCGGGTTACGGCGTCTCATCAGAAATCCGATAACTGTCCTCTCTGTGACTAATTTCAGAGGATCATCTTGGCGTGCGCAGGTGTGATGAGTATGATGGATGAATATTACGATCAGGCTCACTTATTTTTAATCTGTATGTATATGTATGGCTTTATTAAACTTTTTTGTTTTAAATTAATTCCTTGGCTTAGACCGCTGTCTAAATAACAGTAGAAAGCATAGAAGTAGGAAGGCCTGCTCGCGCGCTTCCTATTTTTATGGTAAAAAGGTTAAAATATCTCATGGAAATTACAACATTTTAAAATAGGAAAATATAATTGCTTCTTCTGAAATTGGAACTCCACTCACAGATAACGTATCCCTTGCAACTTCGAACGCACACAAATTCACTTGACCGCGAAGAGCTCGCGAAATTTCAAAATTTCGAACGCGACACTCCCGATTCAAAATTCGACTTTTTATTTTTTTATTTCGCTGGAGGTAAAAGCAACTGGAGTAGACACGTCCTCGGTAGCTGTCGAAAGAGTATTGAGTTCACAGTTGGCGAACGCTATCCGGTTAAGAGATGTGTTCCTTGTCGTGTGTGTGCGTCAATTATATTTATTACATCGAACTGGTGACTATAAACAAGCCGGACGAGACGACAGACTTCAAAGAGATCAATAGCTATTTGAGGGATCGATGGAGGAATGAAGGTTGAATTTCCCGATCGAGAGGTTCCGCGGATAAAGTTTTGAATTTTTATAATGAACATAAACTGCTTACTTCAAATCAAAACAAAATATATCACGCTCGGGAAACATAATTTGTTGGAATTCATGTCAAACTATACGAAAACTAGTGAAACTCGCGTGCGCGGATCCTGGTCTTAATCAAAGAAACTCACTGTTATGTCTAGCCCAACTAACCTAAAAATCAACGTAGGTACAAGGTTGTACATTAGCCTGCTCCATATTTTGAATTTACGCGAACAAGCACTACACTCAAATAAATATGAGCAGCAACGCAAGTAATGCAATGTAGTAATTCGCAATAATTCGTTCGACTAAAATATAGGCCACCACTTCAGCCCGATACACTGGAATCATTTTAATCGCTGCTGCACTGGCCATTTCGCATTCGTTATTTGAATCTTCAAGCACTTAAATAAAAAGGAAAAGAAAAAAACTCACCAAAACTGTCACTAAAACACTGGCCGCAAATATTCCATTCTCTAAAAATAGTATAGGATTTAAAAAGTTCTTTCAAAATGGCTACGTTAAAAAAGGCGGGCAAATATCCCGATGTGCTTATATCAACTGGCCAAAGTAAGGTGTGAAACAATCTGAACGGTTAACTGTTTATTTTCGTAACCACATACCGAGCATATTATTTCATTAACCAATTCTGGTAGAACTAATTTTACGCGCGTGTTGTACGTTGTACTTAGCGCCAATTTCTCGTAGGCGAGAAAGAAATAAGAAAACATGGAGTTGTTTTCTTTTAAACAAGTTGTAAAATGCCCCTATAGTCTATAAAGATATGAATATGTTGCAATTGCAATACTAAAGAGAGCTAAAACCAAATTGAAGCTTTTTAGAATTTTATATTACAATTCAACTTGTTCAATTTTTACTAAATATATTTATTCTATATTGTCTCCTTATTACCAACGCGCCCGATTGACAACAAATCAATTATAAATCTCGACAGAATAGTAGAGCATAAATTTGGCTGTTTGGTTTCTGCGTTATTTTGATAGATAATAAAAATAAAAAATAAATCTATCAGTACCGGTAAAGTGGTATTTTGACTTAAAATCAGATGAGAAATTGCATCGATTTACTTAGAGAGAAACAGCCGATCCATCGATATGAATGGGCGCAACAGTTGCCGAGCATTAATATCACTGACAAGCAGACACTCAGCTATGACACACTTTTAAGGGGGTTGAAACTCGGAAAACGATCCATTTCTCATTTCCTAAATATTTAAAAATAAACCTTATGAGCAGTTAAATAAGGCTCATTTTTAAATACTTTGGAAAAGAGAGATGGATCATTTTCCGATGCATCAAAGTGGCCGTTTTATCCCAGTTTAGTTGTTGCAAATGATAAAATTAGATGCACTGAAACATTGTTGATATATTTTATGATGAATTGTTATGTGTCGAATTGGCAGAGAAAATGTGTCGCTTTCCAAACGCAACCTGTTGGGGAGTAATTTCGTCAAAGTTACGTCGCAAACCATAGACTTATTATATACTGGTCGCAAACTGTAGGAGTAATTTCGTCAAAGTGATAGAAATGTGTAAAGGAAAGCGTACAAAACGCTTTTTTGTTATTCATTTTTCCGTAAGTTATTTTTTTTTGGAAAAACTTTCAATTTCTTTGTAAAGATAAAGATATATTTATTTGCCAAAAAAATATTGTTGATAATAAAATGCATGATGTTACAGAGCAGCAATGTAAATTTTTTTTTCACAAATTTTCATTCATGAAAATGAAATTTCGATTTCCTTCCGGGATAGCATATGTCGTGATATCTTCTGGGTCTGAAATCCTAGTAGGTAGAATAGTTCCCAAACATATTATGGCAAATCTACAGACTAATTACACAGTAGCATAGTGGAGCTGAATGTAGCTGGTAAATGTCAAGCTGTCAGATCAACGATCGAAGCCAGGAATAGCCGCGAAACACGACCATTTCGTTTTGTTTTGGCATGCCGCGCGTGCGCATACAGGCTTATAGGTCACATGGACAATGTGTACAGGACTTTTTTTGCTCGATTATGACAAGAACAGCCGTATTCACAAACAATACTTGCGTAATTCGATAAGGAATGCCATGCTAAGTGAGGCATTTATCAGTGCGTTACCGATGACAAGCCTTTCTATTGGACGCGCAGCGACGTTTGTTCCTCAAGTATCGTTTATGAATAGGTTTTTGAGTCCCTGTGAGCTAACTGGCACTATGAACCTTCCAAGTAACGTTTGTGAATACGGGTGGAAGCGTCTCAAGCTGTCATTACCGTTTACTCTCGGCTCAAGAAGTATTTCCCATAGAAGTAATAAGTCCTTGTTGTACTTACGTACTTATTACTTCCATGGTATTTCCAAGTTATCTAACTTAATTATTCGTAAACTCGTAAACTATTGACTTCCATACAACTATAGTGTGTCAATAAAACTATAGCTTTTACAAAAAAATCAAAGAGCCTGGACTCAGTGAAAAAAGTTAGACTTTGACTAGGTATTTAAGTACCTACTCACTTAACTTTATGAAAATTACTTTTTTTTAAAGGATTCAATACTAAAATAGTCTACTGTATATATAAAATCGTTGCTGACTGATTTTTACGTTCACCGCAGAGACGAAACTACTGAACGTATTGACTTCAAATTTTGCATATAGTATAGCGTAGGTGAGCACTAAGGAAGGAATTTTGGAAATTCAACCCCCAAGGGGTTAAAAATGGGGTTCAAAGTTTGTATGAAACTTCGCCATTTTTGACGCGAGACGTATGAAAACTTACATTTACGTTCTTGGTTCATAGCATATAATGATGCAATTATTGGTTTTTGAAAGTTGTACCCTTAAAGGCGTAAAACCAACAGATTCAGGGAAATCAATGCAGAGATGAAACCGCTGAACGTTGAAATTTTGCATAGAGGTTCGTTATATAGCGTAAGTGAGCACTAAAAAAGGAATTATGGAAATTCAACCCCTACAGGGGAAACAAGATAAAAGTGGTCGACTATACCATACGAATTCATTCCCTTGGGACACGGAATAAACAAATGGCTGAAATTTTGAGTACAGGAGTTAGGTTACTACAGTTTGGTTGGAACACAAAAAGATGTTTATCTAAGTGAAATTCACGCGGGCGAAGCCGCGGGTAACAGCTAGTATTAAATATAGAAATTAGATATGATAATGAAAAATTTCCATGCGAATTTTTCATGTTTACTTATGAAAATTATATATTTTACTACATAAGGCATAATTTGCAATACCAGTAAATGGTTACTCAGTACCAATGTTATTCTCTCTCTCTCAGCCGAAAGACGTCCACAGCTGGACAAAGGCCTCCCCCAAGGATTTCCATAACGACCGGTCCTGCGCTGCCCACATCCATGCGCATCCCGCGACCTTCACCAGGTCGTCGGTCCACCGAGTGGGAGGCCTGCCAACACTACGTTTTCCGGTTCGTGGTCGCCACTCGAGAACTTTTCTGCCCCAACGGCTATCTGTTCTAAGAGCTATGTGCCCCGCCCACTGCCACTTAAGTAACCAATGTTATTAGTAGACCCATATGTACACTTAGTTGGCAATGAAATAAATATGAATATGAAATTATTGACTGTTTTTGGGTAAACGCTAATTAAACATCAAATAAAATTCCTAAGTAAATATGAAAAATTCGTTCGTGTGGTTAATAAATTCGGTAAATAATTATTTGCCGATGATCAGAGCTTTATGTAAATGCCAAACCTCACATTTTAATTGAATGTAATAAATAAAGAATATTAAATAAATTAGGTACATCAAATTCATTAAGGAACCAATTTGGTGGAGTTCCAAAATCACCAGCAATTAGATACAATATTTTTACAGGTGGTAAACGATTATTAGGTGTATTTTTGCCAAGTAATCTTGTTATTGACAACCGTGTCTAATGTTTAATTGAAATTGGCAAATGCACACTTCAAAATTGATGGCTTAATTTGTCTTTTCATATTATTTATGAAATGTATCATCTATGTGTATTATAGGTCCAAGCTGAGCAAGTTTTAAGTCAAGATTGTTTGCAAATTTTACTTTTTAGTCTTGCTGCATATTTATATTTATTAATTAATTGTAGTGTATGTATTGAATTATATGTTGCATAGCTAATTAAGAGTTTAAGTTTATATTTTTGCACTCACAAAGCATTCTGCAATATATTCATTGTGCAAAAATAATCAATAAATTATAGGTTTGTGACATAAAGGTATTTTTACAACCTCTGAACCATGAGGTCTAGAGTTCGATTCCCTGTCAGAACAAAATTGAAAAAAAAAATCTTGTTTGTAGGTTCCAAAGGTTTTATAACCAACATTTAATATACCTACCTAAATATTTTCTCACACTTGAGAGCAGGATCTTCAGATGCCACTGATGTATGGCATATTCTCGGAGTATGGCACGACGCCTGATCAAGTATCCTAAGAAGACTGACCTCATCGCAAGCATTGCACCTCGCTTGAGCTTCTCAGCGTAATGCTTGACGCAGTAGAGGCGGCCGTCCAGCGCGCAGTATTCTGGATGTGTGACGCGTGATCAAGAATCTTCAGAATCGCAAGCATTGCACCTCGGCTTGAGCTTCTCAGCGTATTGCCTGACGCAGTAGAGAAGGCCGTCCAACGCGCAGTACGCCAGCTCCAGCAGAAACTCCTCGCATACTGGATGTGTGACGCATGATCAATTATCCTAAGAAGACTGACCTCATCGCAAGCGTTGCACCTCGGCTTGAGCTTCTCAGCGTAATGCCTGACGCAGTAGAGGCGGCCGTCCAGCGCGCAGTACGCGAGCTCCACCAGGAACTCGTCGCATTCTGAACACGCGAAGCAGGCTGGGTGGTAGGACGCCTGGTGGTAGATAGATAAATTATAATATTACAAAAATCACCCGACATCTCGTTGAAAAATATGCTGATTTCTCCTAAACGGCTGAACTGATTTCTATTAATCATGGTTAAAACCAAAAATAAATCGTGTAAAAACAGTATACCTGTAAAAGTGCTGCCATCTTTTAGGCAGTAGCTGAACTACAACAAATTTTAATAGCTTAACTAGATGGCGCTAAAAAGTAATTTATAGTATCACAGCTTAACTAGATGGCGTTAAAAGTAATTTATAGTATCACCTCTTCTGCTATTCTGGGCGCCTGAATTGCAATGCTACCAGTTCTAATAGGTTTATTGCATCCCATGCAATCGGATGATGATGTGTGATGTTGATAAGCGACACCTGAAACGAGCAAAAAAATATGAATATCATTTTATAAGTTCTCCTACTCGTTAGCAGATGGCGCTGTAACAAATTTTGACTTACCAATATCTAGCGCGATTTCATTGCGAGCAGCGACGAAATCCTCGAATTGTTTTTTGTGTTGTTCGTCTATATGTCGACAGTGTGCTAATGAGAGATCTTGTTTGGGTAGTTGTGATGCTAAAGACCTAGTTCTCCACGCCCGCCACGCCGCGGGTCCAGTGGCGCCACCTATGCCTGTGGGCGCTCGTTCGTTGAGCGCTGCCCAGTAGAGTTCTGTCTGAAAAATAAACGGTTCTTATTATTTCAGTGTTCTAAGAAATTGCTTGTATTGTCTATTAGCAAACAAGACAAGCAAGCAATACACGATTTATGCACATTTTTTTATGGAACTCGCCTCCATTTTATGGATATTATTTATACTTTTTGTAGGTAGTGGAATGGACGGATGGAGAAGAATATTACCTGCTTGGCAGTGAGACCGGGCGGGCTGTCGTTGTGGTGGAACGAATCCCGGAGTCCGAGCCTGTCTCGAGCCCTGCTCCTCGTACAACTGTAGGTAGTGAAATAGACGGATGGAGAAGAATATTACCTGCTTGGCAGTGAGACCGGGCGGGCTGTCGTTGTGGTGGAACGAATCCCGGAGTCCGAGCCTGTCTCGAGCCCTGCTCCTCGTACAACTGTAGGTAGTGAAATAGACGGATGGAAAAGAATATTACCTGCTTGGCAGTGAGGCCGGGCCGGCTGTCGTTGTGGTGGAAGGAATCCCGGAGTCCGAGCCTGTCTCGAGCCCTGCTCCTCGTACAACTGTAGGTAGTGAAATAGACGGATGGAAAAGAATATTACCTGCTTGGCAGTGAGGCCGGGCCGGCTGTCGTTGTGGTGGAAGGAGTCCCGGAGTCCGAGCCTGTCTCTCACGAAGCCCAGCTCCTCGTACAACTGTAGGTAGTGGAATGGACGGATGGAGAAGAATATTACCTGCTTGGCAGTGAGGCCTGGCGGGCTGTCGTTGTGGTGGAAGGAGTCCCGGAGTCCGAGCCTGTCTCTCACGGAACCCAGCTCCTCGTACTACTGTAGGTAGTGGAATGGACGGATGGAGAAGAATATTACCTGCTTGGCAGTGAGACCGGGCGGGCTGTCGTTGTGGTGGAAGGAGTCCCGGAGTCCGAGCCTGTCTCTCACGAAGCCCAGCTCCTCGTACAACTGTAGGTAGTGTAATTGACGGATGGAGAAGAATATTACCTGCTTGGCAGTGAGACCGGGCGGGCTGTCGTTGTGGTGGAAGGAGTCCCGGAGTCCGAGCCTGTCTCTCACGGAGCCCAGTTCCTCGTGGTACACCGAGTGCTGGAGGCGGTCGCAGCCGCATGACTTGCACGTCTTTCTGGAAAGATACAACAGTGACATCAGTTATGTTACGATGGTGAAAAAAATATTTTCATTTTTATTTTTTTTTTTCCTTTCCAAGTAAGTACTTATAACATAACCACAGAATAAATATTTTTTCTAATTTTCATAACTTTTTTTCTAAATTATAAGTCTTTCCAAGTATACATAACCAGAGAAGGCTGAATAAGAATAATGTGCCTTTAACTGGTAAACATATACACCAACTGTTTATTTACTGCAACATAACAAATAAATAAAACACAGAAAATATTACACAGTAAACATTAAACAAACAGTAGGTAAACAATCGAGATGAATGAAATTCTATACCCCGAATTGCGCAGCATAGAAACTAATATTTATTTGTCTTTGCGTGATTTTTTTGTTATTATTTACTTCTTAACATGTAAATTTAATATGCCGAATGGCGCAGCATAGATTTTTTCTACCTTTTACACAATGGCTGACGAATAAATAAATTAAACTGTAGTTAGTGAGTTGCAGCAATACTTCCATGGTATTTACCATCATAGCCTAGTCACTAGGAGATGTAAGATCACACACTAGGCCCTAGTGTGTGATCTTACATCTCAACTTTCAACCTTAAATTAAAACTAGGTTCCTTCGTTTCACCTGTCACACAAACAAAATGAACCAAGACACTCCAAAGCCTTGACCTTTACACTAATAAGTGGCGTCGCCGCAAATAGCAAGTGTTCATACATTAGCATGCAAAGTGTGACGCTAAAAATACACCGCTCCATGAGGGGCGAGGATTGTCCTTAACAAGAGCATCTTGGAACGAGTGTGATACAGGTATCGATCTTATAAAGATAGTGTACCTTTAGAATTCTTGAGTATGTTTTGTTTCCCCAAGATATAATTACCTACATCCATGGAGTTTTAAAGTAGTACCGACCGAGTGAGCAATTCGGTAATCTAAGCCTACATGAAAGTAGGAACGTTCGAAAATTGACTCAAAATCAAGCGGATTGGTTTAATAAAATACTGGCTGGTTCATACTTTGATTTTCTCTTTGTCTTCTTTGATCTTTTTGATTTTCGAACATCTTTCGGTCACTATTAATAGGGAGTTTCTCAAGAACCCACTTTTTTCATTGTTTCTCATTTTCCTTTGATATTAAAGAATTAGTTTCAAAGTTTGTTTGTGTTTTTGTTTGGAATTCTCCGTTTCGTAATATGATGCTTGGCAGTGTGTGTTGAACATAAACGTCTGATAAACCAAAACTTTCAGTTTGCTTGTTAAAACAAAAAGTTATTTTGACCACAATCTTTCCACAAGTAACCTGTGTAGCAACCATAGAAATTTATTTCTAATAAAGTGGTGGATTTGTAAACAGTTTTAATATAAACAAACAAACCACTCAGATATTGTGTGAGCTCACCGATTCAATCTGCACGCGTCATTGTGTTGCATTTCAATGCATTGAATGCAGGCGACACATTCGTCTCGCTCCGTCTGAGAATATTCCACTTCTCACTTAGCATATTTAAGATGGTAATGAAATATTACTTGCTAAACATTAACATGCAAACAAATTGATACTGACAAAAAAAAATATTTGACGTATTTCGATGAAGGTACAGTGGGCCACATAGAAAAGTATACCACCTGAAATACTATCCACTATAAAAAGTGGTATACTTTTCCATGTGGCCCACTGTAGACTAGTAGAATGAAACTTGGAAATAACACATAGGGTTCGTTTATCCCGAAATTTTATATCATATTATTTATTCAGAAACAATATACATAGCATTCGAAATCACATACATAATTTAAAACATTAGAAAATATCAATTAAATTATTGCATTAAACATTTAAAAAATCAAATTATTGTATAGGTCTAATCATTTTAAAAAGTATTTTGAGAAAAAATCACATTTAAAAGTCATCAACAATTATCCAGCAATAATGATCTTAAACCACTTGAATAAAGGGCTTTGAACTTAAGTTTCTTCGGTAATTAATTTAATATAGTGTGTCACAATTTGTAGTGTTGGGAATTTACGTTAATTTTCACGGGAGCGGAGCCCAGAGGCACAGCAAGTATTTTAAAGGTAATTTTAAGCAACTAGAAGAAAGAACTAGGCTACCGGTTATGAGCGTACAAAATAAAATAGCAGGGTGTCTATTCAAAATTGAAATACAACAACTTGTAGAAAATAATTCGATATGTGCCTTAACTCAGATCAACTCATGCGCATATCAATCATTTAGATCCGCGATGCGTCGCGTCATTACGAAATTAGCATTTCATAGAGCACTCATTCCCTGTACTACTTTTATATTTTTTATTTTATATTTTATTTTATACATTCGGAAAACCAACAGCTAGATTAATATGATTGTGATAAAATACAAGTTTCAAAGCCAATTACAGGTCTTCACAAATAATAGCACACTAGAAATTTTGAATTTTCGGGAACGCCAACAACACATTCAGATAATCGCAGAACATCATCAGGAATGCCTATGTAAGTATTTTCAGGCTACAAGTAACATATATGTAACATGAAAATATTAAATGATTTGAAATGAACATTATAAACAAAGGTCCTGGATTTGAGTGCAGAATACTATACAAACGTAATAAAACCTCAAGAAAAATAAGTTCAATAAAAATAAAAAACTAATGTTCAAAGAATTTGCCATACAATAAACGTTTAGCCCTGGCTGGAGTTGTATTAAAAATATCAAAATCTAAGGTTTTGGAAACAGTGTTGAACAGTCTACCCGCTCGCCAAAGGAATGAGTTTTGTCTATAATTGGTCGACACCACCGAAAGACTGATAGGGGAATAATGCCGAAGAGATTTGGCGGGAACTGAGAAATTAAGCTTAGACAATAGCTCTGGGGAATCTACCAATCCAGTCGTCAACTTTAACAGATAGGTGATATCCGCAACTTCACGGCGTAAATTTAGGGGAACGAGATGATGCTGCTTACACAGTGGAACATAATCTAATGAATTATCGGTAACACAAATGTTTAATAAATTTCATTTGGATCCTTTCAATTCGATCAATATAAACTTGGTACCTATATCAAATTCATTTATCTTGCCATTAAATTTCATGTAACAAATTGTCTGAGGATTGATATTTGCTTTTTTGTCCTTCTGCTTATTAAAAAATACAAGTGTTTAGTTTGGTAAGGACTCAGGTTGTAGAATTAAACGTTTCGTTTCGTTTTGAGCGAGAATTTGAAAATATTGAAGCACAAACAGGTAAATGTTTAAAGAATCTATTGTCTCTTCGTATATTTTTTAATTAAATATGTCATGTTTTTGATAACGCATACAATACTCTGAATTTTCCTTATTCAATTCCTTGTATAGGAAAAACAAGCATTATTTGAATTTTGAAATATCATATTATTACTGATTAATACTATGCCTATGTAACGTACTCATTTATTTCCACAAAATGTGTCTTGGGTTGATTCAGCGTTTCTTAAAAAATCAATTATTCATAATTCTTATATTTTATTTATTTGTTTAAGTGTCTAGATAAGTGTGTGTGAACAAATATCACCTATCTAGATATCAACAAGCTAATTATTAAAAATAAAAAAACACGACTGACAAGTTTTTACACAAAAAGTACATACATACATATAAGTTATATACATTTTGAAATCGCCTTTTAAAGCCCTTCAATTTGATACCCCATTCGATAAGATTGATCAAATTTTATTTTTTTCGTCTGCTATTTATCGCATATATAATCCGCTATTTTGTTTTTATGATGACGTCATATAGCCTATGTCACTCGGAGGAATGCAAGGAATCTAAAAATACCTCTCACATCAAAATCTGTTAAGCCGTTCAGGACCTATGGTGGAATAAAGAAACTTACATACATACATACATGAACCCTGAAAACATAACACTCCTTTTTTGGTCAGTCGTGTAAAAATGTCAATTTATGAATTCGCTGTCTGATTGAACATTCAAACCAAAAACTCTTTTAAACGGTATTTGTTGATCACTCACAGTACAGCGTCTATTGCCAGTCCTCTTGTCATTCATGTCAATTTTAGGTTGATCATGATTGAAAATATCTGAGTAAAATGATCTTAAAAGATAGACAGACGAACATTGGATTAATCTTGAAAACAATCTTACAATCAAAAATTTTACGGCTCGCATAATAATTCAAATTACTCAGAAGCAAAGCGCTCTGACGCAAACAATAGTCAGATGAAATGAGTCACTTGTCTCAAAAACGAATAAAGAAGGTAATGAGACTATTACCAGATCTAAATCCAGTGAAATGTTTAATGTGTGCGCTAAAAATATTGCTGTTGTCAGTAAGAGCGGCTTTATTACACGGTTGATGACTTATGAATGATCGTGCTGATATAACAATTGTTTTAGGAAATTAACACTTGATGGCTAAACTCAGCTTTTATGTGTTTAGAAATATCAGCAGATTAACTAGCAAGAGGTCCACATACACATTATAAAGAGAAATGATCATCCCTTAGTTATAAGGAACCTATTTGTTTGTAAAATGATGTCTTTGGAGAAAATGCAGTAGTAAAGTTTATTGTAGTAAACTTAGATAAGTACATTATATTATAAGTGAAGTTTGACGTCAACTAGTCTAGTTTAATAAGTTAGGCATAAATTGCTTTCTTATTATTAGAAAGCTATTTTTGCCTATTTAAATAAAAAAAAATTGAATTTTCGAACTTTGTTTAGTAATAATATAGCGATGCTAACTTTAGTAAAAATTCATCAGGAATATAAAATCTTAAAGCAAAGATAAATCTTACAAATAAAAGACCACCTCTAACATGTGATGTCTATCTATATGTATCGGTTATCGTCAAAAGCACTTAGGAATGAACTCATGACATCACTCAAAGAAAGTGCCTGGTTCGCCTTCGGTCCAACCTTTACTGTGGCCGTGAATTGGCACTATGTTTAGTAGATACCTGGTTTATAAGGTAATAAATATCATGTGTAATATACTTGGACATAATTCAAAACAATGCATTTGCGATAAGCCCGCCTTTGCCCTCATTTATGTATTTACTTTTGTCCCTACTTTGTATGTTCTTTTCTGTAAATGGTGCAATGAAGTGTTGATCTAAGTCAAAGTCAAAGTCAAAATTTTTTATTGAAACTTGGCCTTCAAAGAAGGCTCTTTTTCACGTCGATAACTAATTATTTAATCATAATATTTTATGTCTCAAAGCTACAAACTACTAGCATTTCGGAACGACCACTGCTGAGAAGAAATGCCGAAAGAAACTCAATCTATCTATCTATCTAATCTAACAATGGACAATGATGGCTTGACTAGTGACTTACATTTATTTTTAACATATTTCTTACTGTCTTGTATAAGAATAAGAACGTTGTGCAGTTAAGTATAAGAATGCAATAATTGGAGTAAAACAGAACAAAAGATTGGAAAAGTCGGTAAAATCAGACACACTCAAATTTTCAGATGCTTTCTTTTTTTTTTTATAGAATAGTAGGCAAACGAGCATGCGGGTTGCCTGATGGTAACGTTCATTCTCACCGCAGTCCATAGACACCAACGAAGGATTATGACACCAATTTCTTTACTTTATGGTATCTCTACATTTGGCTCTATTAAAGTTGATCAGAAATTCTAGGCCTTTTTCTCAATCTCAATCTCTTTATTGCGTTCATTTGGTACATTAGGTCTTATACATTTAACACTACTACTTTTATACATTTTACTTTTTCTTCGTCTTCCTCCTACTAGTATCATTACGTGGAATGAAACACACAGCGCAACTTCTACCTATATCTTCGCGTAATTTTTCTATGATCATATAACTAATACTAGATGTATGGCGAACAGTTTCTATATTTAGCAGTTCAGGTTCAGATACTATGCGTACGTTTAAATTTATCGCCGGTAGGTTCACAACATACGCACTGATGTGGTGTAAATAATGTGATATCTAATCATAGTGGATTTATTTTAGAGTCTACGTATACAGAACGATCAAACAATGCATCAAACTGATCAGTCAATGCATTTTTTATCTTTTGTATCATTAGGATAAGCGAATGCATCATTTTTGTCTCCTGAGTCAGATTGTGTATCAAAGTCTGACCAAATTTTGTTAAAACTTTTCTTTGTCTTTTATTTGTTTTATTTCTAACCATAAAGCCAATCCAATGATGCAATCTATAGTGCACTCTTTAATTTCGATGTTAAAAATAAGTGCACTTAGTATTATATTTCTAGCCAGAGTTTGCATTGACTCTATCTGCTATTAATAAATGCTTTTTATGATTTCCTATTTTATTACACAAGCTTTTTTTTCACTTGCAATGTATGTGTGGCCAAGTAAAATCGTAGAATTGTGTGGCCAAATCGTAGAGTTGCCCATTTTACAAAATGATCGAAAATTTAACAAAAAGGGCACATCTTTTTCATGTAAAAATTTTACAAACTAAATTAGACTAGGTACTTCGGCATGTCCTACATAATTTTTTTTACACATTACTGCAGTTCCGATGACATTGCATTATCATGATAAGCATGACTTGATGGTGCACCCAAGGTCGGCTTCCAACGAGGGTATTTCTCAACGGTTAACTGCACGGACATTACATTTTTGTCACGCATTTAAAGCAACAAGATCTTCATGGCGGCGGCAATGAGCTTGTGCCAAAAATGACATTTTAGTGAAAAAACCGGCCAAGTCCGAGTCAAACTTGCGCACTGAGGGTCCCATACACGCAAAGCATCTCATATTAATAGCTCTAACTAAAAGACCAACTAGTTTCAAAAACAAACTTAACTTTGCAGTTCCCATCAGATGCCTAGGATCATGCAGATCCCTAGGATTCATACTGCATCGAGCGCAAAAATAAGTTTGTAACATTTTTTTTTCAGATTTATTCCTGTACAAGTACTGTTAAACCTTATTTTTAGTCAAATTTCATAATTTTATGTCAACGGGAAGACCCCATAGGTTTTGATTCCCATTTGAAATCGCAAAATATGCGAAAATTCGCAACATTAACGGTAATATATCTCCTGATCGCGTTGACGTTAAATTTTGATTTGTTTTGCTGAAAGAGACAGACGGACAACAAAGTGATCTTATAAGGGTTCCGTTTTTGCCAAATGAGGTACAGAACCTAAAAAAGTTTTATGTTCTTTTTGCATACCAGAATTGGCGTTAGCATCTGATGCGTTTGATACTTCATCATGTCTCTAACTAGTAATGACTCAACAATTAGTAGGCAATGACTAGTAAACAGCTTAGTCTAACAATAGTCTGCCGGTTCCCATGGCATCTCAATGCATTAATTGGTATGCAGTGATCACAATAATGTTGCATTACACTAAGGTCATTGCCCTGATGAACAAGGGGTTTAATTCGGTGTCACTTGAGATTGGTAGTTTTGTAACATTAGATTTTTTTTAGCGAAAGGATAATGTTTCTAGTATGTATTGATGTAATGTCTTTTCTCGTCTTTACTCCTGTGGCAGCCTCATACATAAGAGTATTGTTACTATAATGACGAACGTATAATTCTGTTCGGTACATTAAAATTAATATCCAACAGAAAATGTTATACTGTAGACATTTACGACTTGGTTTGACATGAGAATTAGTTTTGTTTGTTTATTTAATGACCAACGATGGCCAATGGCAAGGAAACTTCTCCACCAAAGACAAGAGGAGAGATGATTTGTTAAACAACCAATAGAGTTGCGTTATTTGAAATTTGAATTTGGTAAATGCGATTCTATTGGTGGTTGAACTTGAAACACATTATGAACTTGAAACGCCTGCGTCTGTGTTCCCGAGCACGTACAACCTGACCCTCTTCAAAACCAGAGTGAATAGGCTGCTTCTGGGTAAGCTCGCTACACCGTAGACCTCATCTCTGTCTTCTGGCAAGATTGTGGTCAAGAGCAAACACATCTTTAATTAAAAAAAAATCATACCCTCTCCTTTCTGGTGTACCAGATTTGATTCACTGTTTTTAACAATTTGTCAATAATGATGATGAGACCTTTTTTGTCCAGACACGTGTACTGTGATCATCTGATCTGACTTAAACTTCCTGTTCTGCTTGATTCTTTACCCCGGTACAGTCAACCGCATATCAAGTGACTCTGCATGGGCCTTTATGTGGCGGTCATAGAGGCAATTTGCTATGAAACTTGCTACAACATGGAGTTCTTCAAACAGGGCATGAAAACATTTATTCAGGGCTAGCAACGTGCGTGAACCCTGGTGTTGCAGGCGTCCATAGGCTGCGATGACTGCTTTCCATCAGGTGGATCGCATGCCTGTTTGCCTACTTAGTAGTAGGTATAAAAAAAGAAATTGGGTGGGTGGTATAGTAATAGTGATGTTGACTGTACTATCGAGACGCAAGCGTTACCTTGCTATTGTCATAAAAATATTTTTGTATGATTTATTGCTTGTAATAAAAGCTGTCGTGGCTCATAAGAAACTTGTTAGAAGCGTGACCTATTTGCCGCGAGAAGTTTCCAGAAGGGTGTTTTCTCAAACGATAGTTTCTTACGATAGGTTCTACGCAAACAACTCAATGATATTGGGAATACCTTGCACAGGGCAAACATCAAGTTCAATTATTACAATTTTCATATAGTTCCAACCACAGAAAGAAAATAAGAAAAGATGATCTGAAGAAGGGGGCATAAGTAGATATTCGAGCTTCATAGGTCTCTTTTTGGATTTATGTGGTTCCAACGCATGAATTTGACTCTGTCTTTTTAATTTTCTAAAAGTCAAATCACAACAATCTTAAAATCAACGCCATTTTGCTATATTGCGTTATTAATGCATGAAAGTGTCTGAAGAAGCTAATAGGTCTTCCTATCTTTCACAAAGATAATGACGTTAGAAGGTATCAATTAAAAAAAAAAAACATTGTCATGAATTAAAAATAAAACATTGTGGCTTCGCTCCCATATAAGAGATCACAAATACTTTTGGATCCAAAGGAAATAGACATTATAGGTATTTTGCCAATTCATATTTCTCAATCAATCTCAATTCTGCATTCTAGTTGACGATAGATGATCCGTTAATCAAAGATTTATTTCGCAGCATCAACAGTGACATTAACGGCTTTGGGATGAACGACGATTGTTGATTTAAGAATAGATTTATTGTGTTTTCTTTGGCCTCGCCAAACGCTGATTACTCGACTCGCTTCCTCGCAAATCACGCGGTTGACGAATCGATTAATTATTTAAAGCTTTTGAGAATAAATCAACTAATAATACACATGGAACTCCCTGCCTGCGTCTGTGTTCCGGAGCACATACAACCTGACTCTCTTCAAAACCAGAGTGAATAGGTTCCTTCTGGGTAAGCTCGCTACATCGTAGACCTCATCTCTGTCCTCGGGCAAGATTGTGGTCAAGAGCAAACCATCTATTATAAAAAAAAACATAACACTAGGTCTCTTGGTTCCAGAAGAGAGTCGACATCGCGTCGCATACGAGTATGAAGACCAAGGAAGCGATGGCGTAACCTCGATGTTTTCCAAGAAAATTGGTCGACTGTTGCTTTGGATACGAATAAGTGGAAGCAAATGGGAGACACCTTTGCCCAGGGGTGGAGTAATATAGGTTAGTTGAAAAAAGGCCATATAATAAATCAGACCAAATCAAAATTAAAACCAAGAAAGATGATAGTAGTGAAATATGGTAAGATAAAAATAAATGTTGTAGCGAAAATTTAGAAGAGAAAGGAAAAATAAGAAGAGATTGACGGTTTTCTTTTAGGGTGGATATAGAGGACTATGAAAGACTAGCCCCGCCCTGGGGCTTCGCTCCCGTGGGAATGTCGGGATAAAAAGTACCCTATATGCTATTCCCGGTATTTTTCTACCCGTATACCAAATTTCATCGAAATCCGATCCGTATATATAATCCGTAGATTTTGCGTGTTTGAGTAACAAACATCCTCACAGACTGACATCCAAACTTTCGCATTTATAATATTATTATAGGATTAGGATATTAGGATTAGGATAACACTTATTCTGCCGACCCCACATAATAATATTAGACATAAGGTAGATGAAGATGAAGCATGGAATTTGTTCCGTTCACGATCCTGGATTCAAAAAATTATTCCTCGATTCACATGGACTCTTGACTGTGAATGCTAGTGAACGGAAGGTTAAAATCTCAAGCGAAGATTTAAAAATAAAAGAACGATATTTCAAAATAAATTCTGAAAGTACTTCCTTGCATTTTATTACCATCGAAGCTAAGGAATAAAATGTAATAAAACCAAAATCATTCAGCGATCATAACATACTTATGCTCAATCCTATGTTTGCCAACCATTTGGCGGCATTCCAAACATATGCCAGTGCCCATCTATGTCATTCTGGTGTTTGACTTTTGATATTAATCTCATTACAAGTATTTATAAACATAGTTGTGTCGTTCTAGGACTTAGGGAATGGAATGTTGTTAAGATTGAGGCTGATTTACGATTTTGTAAGTTAATTTCTTACAATACCAAACTGAGTTGTTTTGCTTGTTGAATGCGTATAAGTTGTTGATGATTGGATTAGTAAAACAAATTAAGATGCAAGCTAATAAAACCAATCAATGTTAGACCTACTTCTAATTATTTAAATATGAAAGATTGATATTTTAGGTTATAAAAAATTCAGAAAGATACGAAGAAGCAAATGTTAAGTTGCTCTCAAGGAATTACTAAATGATCAGAACCATTCATACAGAGGTGTTTCAAAATAATAGTAATACAAGTAAATAAGCTAGTATTAAGAACAATTGTGTACTAACAAAATATGGACTAGTCCGAAATAAAGATTATTATTATTATTTTATTGTACTTTTAACTTTCTTCTCTCTTTTCTTAAAGGAGTAATATATGCACAGCCTAAGCCAAGTGCTGACCTATTCTTTTTTTAACTAATTATTATTAAATATCTAGAGAAAATTGTTAGAAAAATTAATAAAGATAAGATTAAAATGATAATGACAAATCAATATATTGACGTAATAGATATTGCAATAAGCGGATTCGTTCTATAATAAACAAAACCATCCGCTGTCAGACTGATATTACAAACTATCAAGGTGGAGACTTACGACGGTAATGATGAATTAGAAAATTTAACTATACATTGATTAAATGGAGACCGTGTTCAAATTCCCTCGATTATTGGGTTCCATGTTCATAATATACACTAAAGTGGAGAATCCCGTGTACAAATTCATAAAAATGTTGACGCATTTTTTTAATTGTTCAGAAAACATAACACTACTTTTTGGGAAGTCGTGTAATAATTAGTAAGTAATTCGATACACGGAGATTTGTCCCCAGAAATTGGGACGTAAAGTAATACGGCGACCATTCAACCGCAACTTTATTTGTATGTATTTTAACTAAAATGACATACTTATTTGATATAAACTGTATGTATGTATGTTGGTAATTAATGCAAATGTCCCAAAAAAATTGACACTTTTTTTAATACCAGGGCGGCAAACGAGCAAGCAGGTCACCTGATGGTAAGCGATCTCCGCTGCCCATGGACTACGGCAACACGAGGGGAGTCACAAATAGTGTTGCCGTCAATTTATGGAGAAGCGTGTAAATAGATGGTCCAAGGAAGAAATAAAAGAGTGAGGAGAATAAAGGACTCACCTGGAAAGCTACAGGAACAGGGTGACGTCGCATACGATCACAAACTAAGCGACTCACTCTTTTAAGGAGAAATGAATGAATGACAGGATGGATGACAGGATAAATGTGATGTACTCGTAGAATGTAGATGGTACGGAAACTGAGCGGCGCGGCGTAGCGAGTTTATTCAAAAAATTGCGGGGAAAAGAAGAATCCATATACCTATTATGGATAATTCCCGAGCAAAGGCCAAATTGACAGCAGCAGTCAATTTACTTTCTTTTGGAAAAAATAGGCATAGACAAAAAAGGAAAAATATTCATGCGTCTAAACCATGAAAGTAATAAGTACTTTGTACAACAACAGTACTTATTACTTCCATGGTCTAAACTTTTCCTTTGAATTGAAAATAGAAGGTATTATTTTGAATGGCATGCCTAGTAAATAGTTTCGTCAACTTTTTTAGTAGTTACAAAACATACATTTGTAACACTTACACGTGAGCCTCTATTGCATAGAAGAAACGTATTTATTTTAATATATTTCAGACAGAATTTTACTAACTGTATTGAAATTATTCGATTCCAAGCAAACAAACCCTGGAGTCTAGTCAGATTCGCGTTAGTCAGTATTCACATTTAGTCAATACAGTCAACAGTACATGAACCGATCCCTATTCACTGCAAATTAAACTCTATTGTTGCTGAGTAAAGGTCCATAAGGTAACTGGATATGCAGTAACAGTAGTTGGTTCAAAACCGCGAGGTATGTCAGCTCATTACACGATCATTCTGGATTGTTTAGATCCAACGTGCATTGTGGTCGATTGTTTAGGTTGGCCCCACATCGATACATACTTTATTTTCGGGTTGCTTCAAAAATATCTTCATCTTCCACTATCTGCCCCATAGATCTGCCCTTATTTGCATTGATGCTTACATAATTTCGCTTAGAAAATATATACTAGGAGAAGTCAATTAAATTCTTCGTTCTTATATGTTCTTCTGCTTCTTATGCCCTACGTTGACTAGGAAATGATGTCGCTCCTCGCTCAACCAATGATGATTCGTATTGACAGTATATGTCGTTCTATTCTTATATTCTAACAATTCATTCTCTACCGAACTACGATTGAAAAAATGAATATTTTATTTATGTACAGATATTAATTGCTTTATTCATAGGCCATTTGGCCGTTGCAGAATCTTGCATCCGTAAGGCTCTAAGTTTACCGACAGGATCGCCTGAGTTTTGAAATCCTTCCAGTAGATTTTGCGTGATTGAGTGACAAACATACATTCGCACACACATCCAAACTGTCGCATTTATAGTATAAGTTCAAAAGAAATACAGAGACACCAACAAAAGTTAAACACGTCTTTTCGGCGATAATCTGCACCGTATCCCGATAATTTTATTATTATTTTTAACTAAAATTTCCTAAGTTCCCTACATTGATGATCTGGAGGCCATATTTGCAAAGCAAATGGCATGGGCTTGGCAAGACACCTTCCATTAGTGACAGATTGAGTGAGGTCGGCTCAAGGAAACAGAAACGTGATAGTAAAACGGGTTGGGAAAACTTTTAGCAAAATTAAATTTTATGAACAGAATATATAACCTTCGGTGCTGAGCTATTAGATGTCAAAATGATACGAGGTCTGAGTCTGGCGTTGTCGCAAATAGATGTGACAAGAACGAAAATAAAAGAAGGCCAATAAAAATAAGACAAGAATTATGAAAACAATTTTTTTCTTCTTAAAATCAGGAATCGTGTAAAATTTACGCTCAGGGTCTAACTAAATGTGTACAAAAATAAATAAAAAATGTAACGCAGAGTTTTAAGAAGTGATTATCTGAATAATTTTGCGTTCTATAGGAAGGATCCCTTGGTTTTTATTTCTCCATGTTCATGTAAAATGTATTAAAGATAATAAGAAAACAAAGTAAGCTTCTTATGAATCATTCAAAATTGGTTACCAGTGAGTTTCATAGAACCTATAAGCTACAGACAGCTCCCGATTAGCGATATGCCGCTGAATAATTTCCTGTTCCCGAAAATTTCCTCCCTTGAAAATTTACCAAAATTCTCAGAAATTTCTCGGATTTTTAAGAAAATTTTCCGTTTTCGAGAAATTTCAGAGTTTTCTTTTCTCTGAAATTCTTCCCAATAAACTTTCCTCTGTTTCTTTGAAAATTTCGCAAACGGCACTACACTACTCTCGATACTTTTTTAGATCTATTCAAATCATAAAAAATTAATAATATTCCCCGATATCCACAAAAGTGTAATAAAACATAGGTACGTACATTTACGTTAACGGCGACCTCATGATGACGTACTTCAAAGACTGGTCATCCTGCCAAACCATAGACTAGCAATAAATATTATTTCTAACCCATGGAAGTAATAAGTACCTTTGTACAACTGAAAGGTTTACTTCAAAATCCGTGACAAACAAAAATGAACTTAATGTTGAAGACAATAGTACTGTTTTTAAAATAATCATAGTTAAAATAAAAAACGTGCCCGAAAGAGAATCCCGTCCCCGTTTCCCGTCATTGTGTCCCTTTCACTCAGTTGCTATGTTAAGGATTTACTTCTATTTAGTAGAAACCGTTTACAATAAATCAATGGAAATTCGTTGTGTAAGTATTTCTTATTCATTTACTAGATACCATCTAGATACAACTATTACTTGAAATCATTTTCATTAGGCAACATATTGGAAGAAATATATACATATAATAAAACAGTAAAAATATTTTGTCTGTACATGCAGTATTTTTTACTGAAATAGATAGAGGGACACTTAAAAAGAATAATAGAAAGCAAAAAAATTTTTTTGAATTTTTTATCTGTCTGTCTTTCTATGTCTGTCTGTATGTATGTACGCGTTTCACGCAAAAACTACTGGACGGATTTGAATGAAACTTTTTTGTTGTATAGCTGCCTGGCAACATATAGGCTATATTTGAAAACTGGAACACCTGATGAAGATCCTTAACAGAACAGCTAAACTATAAGAAATATGGAAATGGTACCTTTGCAAAAGTTTAACAATCTGACGAGTATTTTCTATTGACGTATAAAAATCGAAGATCAGGATCATCTGATGAAGAATTCCAAGAGACCAGCTACACTATTACATATATGGAAATGGCGCCTTAGCAAAAGTCGTTCAACCTGATGAACATTTTCTACTGACGTATAAAAATTGAAGATTATGGAACATGTGATGAAGAACTCCAAAAGACCAGCTACTCTATAAAATAAATGGAAATGGGGCCTTAGCAAATGTCGTTCAACGTAATGAGCATTTTCTACTGACGTATAAATAGCCAGGACACGGGATAAGACAAAGAGGGACTCGGGGTGGGAGTGGTGGTACACGGGAAATTGTAGATAACGAGCAGATGAAGATCGTTTATTGAATGAAATATCACTTTTGATTCATTTTAACACCGTGACTGTACTACGAGTACCTAATATAATTGATAACCAGAGATCTGAAATTTTAAGTAGGTACTGGAGTTTAGGTTACTACAGTTTGGAACACAAAAAGATTTTTCATCTAAGCGAAACTCACGCGGGCGAAGCCGCGGGCAACAGCTAGTTAATTAATAACGCCTTTAGTCCACCCACGCGTTCGCATACGGCAACAAAACTTCAAAAAACTTGTCAGTTGGATGAGAGCGTTTCGTATATGCTGTGTCTCGTTCAAACTAAGCGAGTTTAGTATAGTTGCATCCTTATCAGTACGTTCGCACGTAGCTGCGAAGTAGCTGTTACAATGACGACGTAGGCGATTCACTAATGTCATGTTTCGCTTCGCAATGCGTCATGTAATCAGAAATCAATGCGATGCGACGTGCAAAAATATACACCAATATATTAAAATATAAATTCTTGATTTCATTCTACAAAACATGCCATATAAAAACCGGCAGTATATCGCAGACGTTTCGCAATCGCAAGCGTTTCGCAGTGAATCGCTTTCGCATGCGAACGCGTCGGTGTACTAAGGGCGTAATAGCATGAAAAACTTTCTAGTTATGGAAATAGTAAATATTATTTGCAATACACTAGCAACACAAATTAAACAAAATGGCTGTTTTTTTTCTGTAGCGCGTGAATTTAATTGTTTTTAATAATTATTATTATTGGAGTTTGAGAATGGTTAATAAATGTTGTGCTATTGAAGGTTGCAATAAAGAAATCATACCCAGGTTGTGGGATTTCCTTCCACGGGTAAGTTTTCATTTCTGGTAGTAGGGTGACTACATAATAATTATAAAGAAAATAAATGTATCCTAACAAAGATTTTTTTTTCAGATTACCGCAAATATAGAATTAAGAAAAAAATGGATTGGGATGATTCGTGGGAAATTAACTAATAACTCGTAATATGTAGCTTACATTTCCAACCTGAGGATTACCGGGCGGATTATTAAACTAGCTTTACGCTGCTGCAAGGAGATAAGTATTGGGCTCAGACGCCCTATCTGAGGATGATCTGAGCGACATAACAATAGGGCAGTTATTAAAATCCTGCAAAGTAACAGGTAGATTCATTGGGTCGCCACCAACGTGAGTTACCAGGTGACTCAAAACCCTATACATACGGGTCTCGGGGAATTGGGTGAAATGGTCCCGGCATGAGTGGACTGATCACTCGTCTGGAGCTTGCGCTGGCGTCCCCAATAAGTAAATAAAATAAACAATAACGTTTAAGTAATTAAATAAGTCGTTTTTTTAACTTGAGTATTATTTTACTTAGTTTATAAATAGTACTATATTTTATTGAACCTATGGAATAGCTACATATTTTTCTAGTAGCGTAATTGTAGGGGCGTAAAAGCGCAAACGAGCGTAATTTTGACTCACACACAACTCACGAAAGTAGGCTCAATTGCCTTCACACTGACTCATGCATGACATGTGACATGTGGTTCATAAGAATTTTGTTTAACATGGTCACCCTCGTCAGAAAGGGACGCGCCACGATTTCGAGCCTCTCTTTCGGCTCGCTTTTCTAGTCTCAGTGAACCTTCCAGTTGTACAAAGGTACTTATTACTTCCATGTTCTAACCATAAACCAACGTTGGAAAGAACAACTGATTCAGATGAAAATTTCCGAACCGTAAAACGTTAACGATAAATTGGATTTAAGAACAATGTTAATTTAGAAATTGAATAAAAGTAGGCAAAAAGACCTAGCGATATAAAATCTATAACCAGTAAATCTTAGTAAAAGAAATAAGACGCAGGAAAATAAGCCTTATAAATCATTAATTAATTTTATAGAATGTGTTATTAAGTGTTAATAAGTGACTAAATCGAGGGTTAAGAACAATCTAATAAATAAGCATTATAATATGCCTTACAATTTTATGTCTTTCTAATGTAAATAATTTTCAGTCAAAACGTAACTCAAATATTTCTTATTCCTACTCAAAAGTTATTCTAAACACATGAAATACAAAGTAGGTATCAAGTTTTCACCTACACTTGTGGAAACGGAAACCATATCAGACGTATGACAATCGGCAATATAAAATGAAACTAGATTTGTATCGGTTTTTTATGATCAGATCTGGGACATTTTATTGTTTTTCTCTAACTAATGGAACTAGGGATCATTAAAACAAATGAATCAATGCAGGTTATAAACTTTTGCAGCCATTCAAATAACTTCATTCTACCTTTTTTGTGTAAAACTTTTGATAAGATAAACTTAAGATTGGTTAAACTCAATTCATTAAAAATTTCAATTAAATTACGATTAATTTGTTTCACAAATTATAGGAGTACAATCATTTAGTTATTATCAAAATGAAAGCATATGTTTAAAGAGTGTAAGTTGTTGAAATACGAATCTAAAAATAGAATTATTTATAAATCTCATCCTTTACATTGCATGAGAAAAGGCGTAAGGAAATAAAAATCATTACTGTGAAGACTTTAGTGATTGATTATGAAATGAACCAAATATTTATTGTTCCATATTCTCTCTTCGGTTATAACAGGATATCCTTTTGATCTTCAGACGGACAGAGTTGATACACCGTCAATTGTCCAGCTGACCTCATTTGTCAATCTTCAATGACTTGGACGAGTTTGCCAAGAATATCATCATCTTTATGACCCAGACTAGTCTAGAAACATGTAATTTTAAGCTGTAATTCATAATTTAATTAGGCACTAAAATGTGTAGATGTATGTGAAATTACTGGGTACATGTTGTTGATGTCTATAAAATTATCAACTTCATCAAATTTAGGAGCGAGGCTCTCGTCGGTGGAGTTCCTTCCATTTTTCTCTTTCCACTGCTAACTCTCGCTTCCTGATACGACACGACCCTCGAGTTTCTTTATTTGCTTCTCGTAAGGAGACTTCCTTTTTTTCAGGAGCGTATTTCCATGAACCTCACACTTTTAGTGTGGTTCCCACACTGGAACTAACAAATTCATAATAATAATAGGGTTTTGTAGTAAAAAATAAATAATATAATAAGAATGGTAACCAGGACAACAACTAAGCAAGCTTGTCATGCAAGCGGAACGCTCACAAAATATTTGTGTTTACCAAACATCTCATTCTTCAAACAAATATTGGTGTCACTATGTTCGTCCGATCTGACGAGATCTTCTCATGTAGTCATGTCATTTCACTCTTCATAACGATATCATCATTCTTTTCATCTATTTTGTTTACTTAATGTTTTATTACACTTAGTTTGAAATATAATGCCGATCAAAAAATATTGAAAGCAATTGAAGTACGGAATTCGATAAATCTATATTTTGGACGCTTTAGAAGCAAAGCAGCAAAAATAAGACTAACTTCTATTCAGACAATTCGTGTAGCAATTAAACTCTGATTGCGGGCATAACGACTCCAGTTTCGGGGCCCTAGCTCGTAAACATCGAAAGATCAGATGTCCAAGGAAATCGTTACTTTTATTTAGGTGTTTCGGATAGACCAGCTGTTTAAATGATATCATCGACTTGTCGAAATTATTTTTAGATGGCTCCAATTGCTTTATCTATTTCTACCGGAGGACAAAACTATAAAAGGAGCTACCTAGTAAGTTGTGGAGAAAGGATCGCAGAAACAAAAAGTGATGAGAAATGGAAGAGACCTTTGTAAAAATTTTGCTAGTTATTATCAATTTGATTGTTTATGTTTGCTATTTGAATTACGATCTATGCATTCAGTTCCCAATTTAGCTTGATGTTTGTAAGCTAATGTACGACAGAATATTATTATGAAACTTCATATTTTACTTCAATAGATTGACCCCAATGAGGGATTTTCCGAGACCCAAATTATAAAAAAAAATAGTTCCAGATGATTTAATAGATGGCGCTTAAGTAAAAGGCCAAGTCCATACAAAAAGCAAAAATTCACGGGATTGGCATTTAAAAAAAAAAAACTAAATAAAAGAAACATCTAAAAAGTATCAATATTGTGATTTGTGCAACTGTAAAACTGTTAGATGATTTTTTTTCTGCCTCTGGTTGACAAGAAAAAGCGCACCATATAGGTTCAGCCATTGTTATGACTCGGCTTTCATATAACGCTATCTGTTGAGACTTTTTGATACTGTTTTTTTTTGCTTAATCTAGCTGACAGAAAATTGCTCATTAGATGAGATTGTCCTAGAAACCTGAAAGACAACTTACCTAATAACCATATCCAAGACATCTTCCTTCTCGAACACCTTGCAGTACAGATGCAGGATCTTTAAGCAGGTGTACTGAAGTCCGGTCCAGTTGAGTTCGGCGGTCTTTAGGGCTTCGCCCCAGGGGCAGTTCTCGTGACGCGACAGGCACAGCATGCCGTCGCGAGTTTCCGTCTCAGTTGGAGGCATTTAACGGTTTTCGTTGACACTGTTTGAACGAATGCACATCACTAGCCTTGGCCGAATACCGCGATGCCAGGACAATGTTCTTTTTTTTAACCGACTGGCTGGAAATATTTGAACCACTATTTACATTAAGAAATTTATCAATGGCACGTTTGCCATTGAAGCACTTCAACTTGTCAGTGTTCATGAAGGACATTTTTGTGCGGCAAGAATATAATTTGGTAGTGCTGACTCGATGAACGGTTGTGTCACCAGAATTTGATTTTTTTTCATTGTTTTTACTGAAGCACATTTGGAATTAGAAAGAACTTCGGTAACTGTTTAAAAAGGAGATATCGTGAGTTATAGAAGACTTCCACATCGTCCATAATTACCATAAACTACAACGAAGCTACAGAAACGAACGAGCAAAATAACTGTGCCAAGTCCAACACAAACTAATTAGTGACATACAACAACACTATCAAAGTTACCAAGTGGAGTGGCAGTCAGAGTATCAACAAACGCAGGAAGCTTGTCGCAACCGGCCAGCTTTGTCCTGCATAGGAAGTCCCAATTTAAACAATCAGTTGGCCATTGTCTTTGCACAAATTAAAGAGATTTACAGATACCTATATAGAATACGAGGTCATAGAGATACAGTATGACGTGTTTGTATCTTACGGGGACAGAGGTAAGAGTCGTGAGATTCGAAGGCCACGCGTAGCTGAATAGTGGATTCATTGGTGGAATGGAGATTCAGATACGATACGACCCAGATTCAGTGAAGAGTTCATGGTGATAGATAAGTCATATCTAACTAGGAAAGAGAGTAAAATATCTAACAATCCAAATAATCAATACATAAATAAAGTAGCTTCTAGCGCTTAGATTTTGTAAAGTACGCAACTGATGCGGTTCACTATCATTTAGATTGAATATCCTTTGCGAACTGGTTCGAAAGTTCGTCAATCTTTTTGTTCAGCATATGAGTCAATGAATTGTACATGTACACGTTAAATAAGTTGAGATGATGAGTTGACTCTGTCAGTTAGATATTTTGTATGCTCCTTCTGATTGGATTGCACTACGCTTATCGCGTTTGAAAGTTTTTCTGTAGAGTAAAAAACTTTTGTTTAGACTATTTAGACGTCGCATTTGTTTTGTCTTTAAAAGGTATGTGTCAGCAGCAGCATAGTCTAAATAACTGACACAATTTGTGTGTGTGCGAGCGACGACGATTTTCATGAGAAACAATAAATACTAAAGTAGTAATTTGACATTGAAATAATCTAAAAGAAGTAGTGATGGCATGTATAGTCACAGAAGGAAATATATACGACAAGAATATCTGCCCTGCGACGACCATTCCTCCACTCATAGGCGATGGGCTAGCAACCTGACACTATACCTGAATCTCTATTCCATCAGAGAGCCCACTATTCAGCTAAACGTGGCCTCACGACTCTTGGCTCTGTCTACCCCGTAAGGTTAAAGACGTGATTCTATGTATGTATGTTCTATGTGACGGCCATACTAAATCTATGGCCGTCATCCTCGTCGTTCTTTATGTGTCGTTTACAACAGAATCTGAAGTTAAATTGAAAGCCAAAGACAAGGACGCATAATTCTTCGTACATAGAACAAAGTAAAGAATATCGATGACAAAAGACTTACTTCATGCATCAGCTTACTTGCTTTACTTTGCGCTTATTTTTGTATTTACTTTTGTCTCTACTTTGTATGTTCTTTCTGTAAATGGTGCAATAAAGTGTTGATCTATCTATCTATCAGCCGGTTCAAATAAAAATCTTTAAGATACTGTCATTTCCATATAAGTATGTATTTATTTATTGCATTTTCCTATTAGCTATCACTGTCTTCTCATTATACTATTTAATCTATATTATTAAAATTATTATTTCATAATTTTATAATAACATTTTTGCACCTCGCACTTGCATCTGGTCACAACTGAAAATCAATGTATTGCCCTTCGGGTAATAGTGCCACTGAGGTGTGACCATTTTGCATTGCTGTAGGCTGCAGCACACACTTATTTATTTGTTTATTTTCGTTGTTGTGTACTCTAGTCTTTTCATTTGTTGTATGAAACTGTGTGTTTTGCAGCTGCAAATAAAGTTTTTTATCTATCTATCTACTAAAGCATCTTAAGTTATGAATGATTAACTTGTTACTCTAATGAGGCAGAACCGTAAAACTCGTAGTAAACGTGCGCTCCTTATTTGAATGTAGTTTCGCTAATTGAATGCATTGAGTACGTGGTTTGTTTGAAAAGGCAAGCGTGATCGTGACTCGTGCATGTCATTTAGATGTATCGTTTTCTAAAGTAAATAAATCTTCTTTTTAGATCAAGAGATTACAAATAGTAGACTCAAAGTCACATGGTTTATCATTGATCACTGATGGTCTTTTAGCAAGCTTTTACACAGATGTATGGTGTCGGGATTTTTAGAACCACAACCTATAAAATTTTGTAAGCATTTTAAGAATGATATTTCAATGGTTATTAGGACATGATGGAGCCGCAATGTGACCAGAAATTCGGTAAAAAATGGCCAACCCTATCAAGTAGGGTCATGGGAGTCAAGCAAAAATATAATTTTACAAAATGCGAAGTGATATCTCTCTAAAGCTATGACTACGAAGGTTCTCAACCGTTTTAAGTCAACATAGCAGCAAAGTCTTATAAGAATTCAGACGCTCTTTACTAAGATATTTTGTCATAGTAATAACAGGTTATTTATAACTCCTACACAATTACGTGACTTTTATCACACTTAGTCATACTTGTACATTGTACTCCAAAAAGTTATGTACCAATTTATTAAATTTGGGGTCTTATTGCAATGCATAATGATTTATTTTATTCGGCGACTATACCATTACCAGCCAAACCAAAGAGCAGTTAGATATTTACCAAGCTACTTAACAATATCCAAATATAGATAGTCGCATACCATGCAAAGTTAGGCATGACTAACCTACATGATTATTCTACGAATAGATAAGACCACTTCTTTATTTGGATTAGCAGTCGGAGTGATAATCTATTTAGTATTTAGTAGTGCGATACAAAATGTAATAAATATCTAAGGGCCTTGCAATTATAACTCAGGATTTAGTACAAAAATTAAGATTACAATCTCTGAATCAATTAACTTAGTTGTGGGTTTTATATGTCCTTATGTGCAACTTGTCAAGTAAAACTCAAAGTTATATCAAAATTTAATCATATCCCAGATAACTGCATCAATCTGTCTCAATAAATGTGGACTTTTCATCGCTAAACTTGCTTTCACACTTCCAGCATCTCACTCAAGTCAATCTATTTTTTCTATGCTCAAGGTGCGTCATTATTAGTAACATGCAAATTAATTGCTAATCTGTTGACGTTTATGTCCCTGACTTGTACTTAAATTAACACACATACGACACACCTGTGTTGCAATATAATAATAAAAATAAATATGTCAAGTCCTAACTCAGCAATATGTCAACGAAACCATTTTTTAGACACATTGCAACCATTATTTCTGGTTTTTCAAATTTATTTTTGTAAATGAGGACATTGGCTTCGCAATATTTGAATATTGCTTTTTTACGGGACACAGGTGATTGATAATAAATGTCAGCTAGGAGGTATTTGTTTTTTTTTTTTTTACATGCCGCCAAGTAGATAAATTACATAGAGTCGAAATTATTTCTTTTAACATACACTGAAATTCCATGAAATCCAGAGGAAATCCTTTGTATTGAAATAGTTTCGATGTGTCGCATTCCCGTGCGACTGTAAACATGTCATGATGGCTATTGAAGTCGGTTTAGAGTTATTCTTGTAAATTATACGGATTTTGTCAGTAAATTGACTTTATTAACGCTGTAAAGATGATCGTTTTATTTTTACGATGAGCAATATTTCATGTCACATCGATTGATTAAGAATCTTGATTCTATGTCCAACTCTGTTTTCGTTTGGGGTCAGGACTTTGTTTGTCAAGTTTGGTTATTGGGCTTTCTTGAGGTCTCTCTTTATATTTGACTACCAGGACGATCTACTTTCTTATGAAGTGTGTTATAATTAACACTACTGGTGTCAGATTTTTCAAGGCACATTTGCACCTGACATTACTTAACGACTTCTAAAGATACACGAGGTCGACGGTCCTCTACCTCTACCATTTCAATGATAGCTTTTGCTCTATTTCTAATTTCGTCTTGTCTTTTACGTTAGAATATACTATGGTTATACTTGCTTTTGCATGTATTTACATACGTTATAGTAAAACTCGTTGGATTAGCAAGTTTTACAGTTGCTTCTGGGTCAGGACATGCTTAAGATGTCTAGTGATGTAAGGTTTCTTGACAATACACTTGTAAGTAGGCCGATGGCAGCGTCTGCTTACGAAGTAGATACATGTAGAGAAAGTTATTTCATATTTCGTTTATTTTTGACTCGAAGAAGGACAACGAAGAAGTAGTAATTAAGCTAAGATGGAGCATGGAGCGTGCAAACGCAAAATGAGCGATTTTCTGACAGCTAATCAAGAAAAAAATCAGTATAAAAAGTCTCAACAGATAGCGTTTTATGCAGTTATGAAAGCCGAGTCGTATATAATGGCTGAACCTATATGGTGCGCTTTTTCTTGTTAACCCACAGAGCATTGTTAACCACAGGCAGAAAAAAAATCACATAACAGTTTGACAGTTGCACAAATCACAATATAGATACTTTTTAGTTGTTTTTTAATAAGTTTTAATTTTTTTAAATGCCAATCCCGTGAATTTTTTGCTTTTTGTATGGAGCTTTCTCTCGCCTTTTACTAAAGCGCCATCTATGAAGTCATCTGGAACAATTTCTTTTTTAATTTGTGTCACGGAAAATCCCTCATTCTTTGCAATTTCAGATAAAAATGGTTTCAATATGAATGCATAAAGAATTAGAGCTTGATGCAAATTTTGTTATTAGAAACGTAATGGATAAAATCTTGATATCAGTTTGTGACAATGAGGGATTTTCCGAGACCCGAATAAAAAAAAAATAGTTCCATATGACTTCATAGATGGCGCTTAAGTAAAGGCGAGAGAAAAGTTTCATACAAAAAGCATAAATTCACGGGATTGGCTTTTTAAAAAAAATAAAACTTAGTAAAAAAAACATCTAAAAAGTATCAGTATTGTGATTTGTGCAACTGTCAAACTGTTAGGTGATTTTTTATGCCTCTGGTTGACAGGAAAAAGCGCATTATATAGGTTCAGCCATTATTATGACTCGGCTTTCATAAAACGCTATCTGTTGAGACTTTTTAATACTATTTTTTTTTTTCTTAATTAGCTGTCAGAAAAATCGCTCATTGCAACAATAAACTGAACTGCTATTTTTAATAACCTTTTTACAAAGATTATGAATGACGTTAAGGAGACCAACAGTAGGACAGCTTATTAAATAAATAATTTGTAAGACTAGTTTTAAAGACTTTACAGAGATACGACTTATATTAATTCTGTGACAGAGACACACCTTGTGGTTTAGGCACAGAATTAATATAAGTACTACGTAGTTTAGGCCTTAATTGTGTTGCAAACATAAAGACTAGACGGAGGCACTTTCGCATTCAATTATTACGGATAATAGATATGCATTATTTATAACAGGTTTTTGTAGTACGTATCTATAGACCAAGGTTACCTACTTAGTATTATACTATTACTAAAATTGCAATACAAACAAAGCAATCTAATCTTAGCAGGTAGTTAAAATCAAAGTTCATTAAATTATACAACAAATCTACCAATTCTACACTATAATCAGTATGTTTTACCAGTTAGTCTTATCGAGCTTTTTTTTCATAGAACTTTGACTTACATATGACTCACTGCAGTCCAGGCTGACTCAGTAGTGTTTTGGTTAGAATTCTAAGCCGAGCTGAGGTTCAGACTTCGGCTGGATTGTGTGCGTTTATGTGCGTCAATAAACTCGTTAATGCCTCAAGAATGTATTGAGTATTTTAATTGGAAAAGATCGAAATTAACCGCAGTGGTCTACAAAATAGGGAGAGTATCAAATAAACATGGACGAACATCGCTTGTTTTAAATAAAACCAAGCGGCTATGAAAAAGTGCTTTCTTTGTAGGCCTAGTTTTAATAAAGAATTTTGACTTTTGATCCTACTAAAGTACTCACTGGTAAACTTTGATATTACATACATACATAGAATCACGTCTTTATCCCTTACGGGGTAGACAGAGCCAAAGGTCGTGAGACTCGAAGGCTACGCTTAGCTGAATAGTGGGCTCTCTGATGGAATGGAGATTCAGGTATAGTGACAGGTTGCTAGCCCATCGCCTATGAGTGGAGGAATCCCCAGTTTAAAGCCCTTTCCCTCGATTGACTTTTACAATCTGCGCGGGAAGAGAAGCAGCTGGCACATTCTATGTTTTTTCTTCGCTCCCAGACCAGCATGGAAGCAACATGCAGCATGGAAATTGATATTACTAATATTACTAGTGGTTCTGTCAGAACAGTAGACCTCATGAGCCCTTCCACGAATACAATGATGTTTTTTGTTATCAGATTTATTTCAAGTGTTCAAGATAATTCTACCATGCAAAGCAATCCACAATAATATACCATTAACCAAATAAATACACACAATTCAAAGCCAAGCAAGACAATAAAAGCCATACGGTTTTAAGAACCATGTCAAATAAATCAAGTCACTCTTGTAAACGAGTGATTTTGCGAGTATTAAAAGCTATTGCGCCATCTATTGATTTTTTTGTGAACTATCGTATGAGAATTTATAACATATGGATTTATAGCGGTTTTATTGAATTTTAATATGTTGTTCAAACAAAAAAATTGCGTCTTAATAAGAATAACAAAAATGTCTAATGACATTTTTGTTTTATTTTCTAATAGCTGAGATATGAGGTTATTTTTATAAATTTCGGCCATTTTTTAAAATTTCGAAAAACTGGCTCGACTAAAAAATTCTATAAAATTACCGAACCTGCTTACAAAATTTCATGATAATCGGTTCAGAAATGCGACCTGTAAGCGATAACATCCGGACAGACAAAAGAATTTTCGGCTAGTGGAAACTGAGACGCTTCGCTCGCTGCGCTCGCTCGGTCGATAAATGCGAAAGTTTATATGTTTGTGCGCTTGGATGTTTCTTACCTAATTACGCTAAATCTACTGAACGGATTTTGATAAACTTTGGTAAACGGGTAGCATAGTATACTTTTTATCCCGAAATTGCCACGGGAACGCAGCTGATGTAAAACATAATTATGAAAAGTTGTGATGGGTAATTTACTATTCTGAGATCATGTTGAAACTTTATTTACTTAATAAGAGGCGCCGTGAAAATATTTACACATTGATGTGCACATTGCACAGCACTCCCGCTTTTATAACTAAATTAATCAAAACAATCTTTCCTTTGGTCTATTCTTAACATTTTGTAAAATATTTTTATTAGCGAACCTTACTCCGAAGTTGTGTTGTGTTGCAAATTCAGTCAGAGTAAAGGCCTATTTAGACGGTGCAAGTCTCTTGATCTCTCTCTCTCTCAGCCGAAAGACGTCCACTGCTGGACAAAGGCCTCCCCCAAGGATTTCCATAACGACCGGTCCTGAGCTGCCCGCATCCATGCGCATCCCGCGACCTTCACCAGGTCGTCGGTCCACCGAGTGGGAGGCCTGCCAACACTACGTTTTCCGGTTCGTGGTCGCCACTCGAGAACTTTTCTGCCCCAACGGTTATCTGTTCTACGAGCTATGTACCCGACACTACACCGAAGATATCCCGGACGTCAGCCTTTATGAGATTAGAATGGCTCTCAAACAGTTAAAAAACAATAAGGCACCGGGTGATGATGGAATCACGGCTGAGCTTCTGAAAGCAGGTGGAACGCCGGTATTAAGAGCTCTTCAGAAGCTATTTGATTCCGTCATACTCGAGGGACATACGCCTACGGCATGGCACAGAAGTGTGGTGGTACTTTTCTTCAAAAAAGGTGACAAAACCCTATTGAAGAATTATAGGCCTATCTCACTTCCGAGCCATGTCTACAAACTGTTTTCGAGAGTCATTACGAATCGTCTCGCTCGCAGGTTTGACGACTTCCAGCCTCCCGAACAAGCCGGTTTCCGAAAAGGCTTTAGTACCGTAGACCACATACATACGCTGCGGCAGATTATACAGAAGACTGAGGAGTATAATCAGCCATTATGCTTGGCGTTTGTGGACTACGAGAAAGCCTTCGATTCGATCGAGACCTGGGCTGTGCTACAGTCTCTCCAACGGTGCCAAATTGACTATCGATATATCGAAGCGCTGAAGTGTTTGTACGAAAACGCCACCATGTCGGTCCGTCTCCAGGATCAAGGCTCCAAACCTATCCAGTTGCAGCGAGGGGTGAGACAGGGAGACGTGATATCTCCGAAACTGTTCACCGCCGCCCTGGAAGATGTTTTCAAGCTTCTGGACTGGAGCGGACTCGGCATCAATATCAACGGCGAGTACCTCACTCACCTTCGATTCGCTGACGATATCGTAGTCATGGCTGAGACCTTGGAAGACCTAGGCACAATGCTCGATGGCCTCTGTAGAGCCTCTCAACAAGTGGGTCTAAAAATGAACATGGACAAGACGAAAATTATGTTTAATATCCGTGTCGCACCCACTCCTCTGAAGGTTGGAGACTCTACACTCGAAGTTGTTGACAATTATCTATACTTGGGACAAACAGTTCAGTTGGGTAAGTCCAACTTTGAGAAAGAGGTCAACCGTCGAATCCAACTCGGCTGGGCAGCGTTCGGGAAGCTTCGCGATATCTTCTCGTCCAAAATACCGCAGTGTCTCAAGACTAAGGTCTTTGACCAGTGTGTGTTGCCAGTAATGACATACGGAACAGAGACGTGGTCGCTTACTATGGGCCTCATAAGTAGGCTCAAGGTCACCCAAAGGGCGATGGAGCGCGCTATGCTCGGAGTTTCTCTGCGTGATCGAATCAGAAATGAGGAGATCCGTAGGAGAACTAAAGTAACCGACATAGCCCGCAGAATCGCGAAACTTAAATGGCAGTGGGCGGGGCACATAGCTCGTAGAACAGATAGCCGTTGGGGCAGAAAAGTTCTCGAGTGGCGACCACGAACCGGAAAGTCTCTTGATACAAGAACAATAATTGCATGCAATAATTGCAGTGCAACAATTGACTATCAATAATTGCAAGCAACTATTTAGACCATGCAAGTAAATGATTGCTTTAATTTAATTGTATGGAACGGCAATAAACTTGCACCGTCAAAAGTACAATCAAGACCCTGGAAATAAATTAATTTAGATTTTTTTAAATTTAAATATCTGGCCGGTTTTTAGAGCACTTAGGACTGATTAAAAGAAAGAAGTTTATAAAGAATAAGCCATTTATCTTGTCGGTCTTGTCTTATGGTTGTCGGCACTTAACGATAAGTAGCTGGTGAAATTGGAAGGCACAGTCAAAAAGTTTTATGGGTCCTACCTGGTAAGTGATGGGTTTAGCCGCTAGCGCCCTTCTACTTCCACGTCATGCGAAGCTTTTGTAACCCGAATAATTCTCCCGCCTATGAAACTTGGCACATGGTGAAAATAGGTAATACAGATTATAGATATATAATAATCTAATAATTTTTATTACGAGAAGTTAGGTATTTTTACCTAAATATGAAAATCGTTTATAGCTCTCTGTGAAAAATTCCTCAGACTGAAATTCTTTCTGTATACGTACCTATGTACTACTTAGAATATGTTTATAAAAGTATCTAATTTTTTTTCGATTTCAAAGATACCCAAAATTTAACTTTTAACATTTTGCTCTATAACTTCTACTGAAAAATTGCTCTGCTAGTTTTTATTTTTTAATACGCTTTTATTTACATAAATAAATAGCTTTAATAAGTTATCTTAAAGATTTTTCTTTACAGTATTATAATTATTATTTTTCCGTAATTACGTTGTGTGAATAATTGCTCAGGCAAATTAATTACGTTTCTTAGTTAGGGGTCGCTCTATTATAATAGATTTTTCAATAATCTAATTAAAATTCAACTAAATAGCAAGTTTTTAAAATATCAATTTGTTAATGCCGAGTATTCACCGTGCCGCTTAGCAGTACGGGCGCGCGGGAGTGCAGAGGGTGCGGGGCGCTCGCGCAGAAAAGCGCGGTGCCCCAGACCGGCCGCGCAGGCGCGATAGAAGCAGTTGTGTGTGTTTGCGTATACCGTGTACTTTGTACCGACTTGTACGAGACTGGACGTTTGCCTCAATTGTATTTACAAAAGTGACACTTGCATCAATAACATTTTGCGAAAGAGACCTTTTGTAAATGTGACCTTTTGCGAAAGTTTTCTTTTGCGAAAGTGATCTTTTGCGAAAGTGACGTTTTGTGCGAACTGCGAATGTGACCTTTCGCAAAAGTTACTTTATACGAAATTGACCATTAGCAAAAGTAACATTTAGCAAAAGTGACCGTTTGCGAAAGTTACCATGCGAAAGTGACATTTTGTGAAAATGATCTTTTGCGAAGATGTCTTTTTGCAAAGTGACTTTTTGCATTACCTGTTAATAAAAAATAAATATGCACTTATTTATTGTATTTATAAAATAGGCCCAGGCGCAAAATGTCTCTTTCGCAAAATGTTCTCTAGTCCTATAATGTCTCTTTCACAGAATGCATCTTTCTCAGAATCGCTAACACACCTAATAACAATAAGCAGGGGATGGAAGTTAGTATGAAACTTTGTCATTTTGAAAGTGAAAGTGAAAATGAAATTTTAGATTCATGTTTCTGTTGCAAAAGGTCACTTCTACATAAGATAACTATCGCAACACGTTTACAAAAGTTACCTTATGCGAAAGTGACCTTTTACGACATAAACATAAGCAATGACCTTTTGCGAAAGTGATCTTTTTCAAAAGTGACCATTTTCGAAAGTGAAGTTTTGCGAATGTGACCTTTTGCGAAAGTGACATTTTGGGAAAGTGCGCCTTTTGCGCCAGTAACTTTGTGCAGAAATGACATTTTGCGAATGTGGACCTTTTGAAATCAAAACCTCCAAAAATGGCAAAATAAAAATCGAATCGGAGAATGTTCGTCAGTGTGACAGGCATATTGTAATGTTAATACCTACATGGTTAATACGCACAATCGAATCTTCAAATGTTACGTTACAGGTTAATATTCGCAGTGTGGGACCAACTTAACAATCTACTATTTATCTAAGCGAAACTCACGCGGGCGAAGTCACAGGTAAAAGCTAGTAATCCTATAAAGTCAATTGCAGCTTTTTAGGGAACGTTCCCAGAAACAAGGGAATGTTCCCCATACATAAGTCGGGAATATTCCCCGGAAATTTGGAAATATTCCGGGAACGTTCCCGAAAAGTAGGGAATATTGAAGATTTTGAAAAAATGTTGTAATTATTATCTAAGGATATGTATTTAGATTATTTTATTATATTAGAAGTGATAAAAACCGCAATTATAAATTTTAATTGCAATATTCCTCAATATTTCCCCGGGAACGTTCCCTTCGTTTCCGGGAATCTTCCTTCGTTCCCGGGAACGGCACATCACTAGTTTTATTTCGAAATATACCTACCTACTTCCTTGTTACAATGGCATAAAGGTAATGAAAAACTCGCTACGGACATGCGCTAAACTTTTGTTACAATTTCAACCTTACAAGAGTAGTATTAAGAACGTTTCGTGACTTTAGGCCGCGAACTGCATTTCGTCTGCCATTTAGTAATTCCTTAAAAGTATATTATCGTTCGAAAATTTGTTAGATTATTGATAAATCTGTTTTAATATATAATCAAATGACCAATAGTTATATAAGAATGGACGGAGTAATTTTTCACATGTCGTAATTAAGCAAAATTAAAAAAATATATGTTTCAAAATGAAAAACTTTAAGATAACTGAGAAAAGCTATGCATTTGAACATATAAAAAGCATATTGAAAAATAAAAACCAGCAGAGCAATTTTTCAGTAGAAGTTATAATGCAAAAAGTTAAAAGTTAAATTTGGGGTATCTTGGAAGTAGAAAAAATATTAGATTCTTCTATATACATATTCTAAGTAGTACATAGGTACGTATAGAGAAAGAATTTCAGTCTGAGCAATTTTTCACAGAGAGCTATAAACGATTTTCATGTTTAGGTAAAAATACCTAACTTCTCGTAATAAAAGTTATTAGATTATTGTATATCTATAATCAGTTTTACCTATTTTTACCATGTGCTAAGTTTCATAGACAGAGGAATTATTCGGAAGTCTCCATACAACGAAACTCCTCGTTGATCGGACTACAGTAGGTAAACCACCAACCACTGGTCAGGTGACATTGTTTGGATAGCGGGGAAGCGATGGATGAGACTGGTACAGGACCGTAAGAAGTGACGCGAAAAAAGGGAGGACTATAGTATAGATAGGTGGCAGTGGGTTGATGTGGGCTGAATATGAGAATGATGAACTTCAAAATTGAAAGGCTGAAATTCCGATCAATAATTAGGTACAAATTCAACCTCAACCTCATAAAAATAAATTGTTTGACGTTTCTGATGAGACCTACTGAAAATCGGTTCCCGAACATGTTCTCTTTCGCTGCTTGGAATTTGTCATGGTTCCCGCCATTAATATTTACTTGTTAGGGTTCCGTACCTCAAAAGGCAAATCGGTACCCTTATAAATTTATGATTTCATGCGTCAGACAGATGCGTTTTTGTGTGTTTGCTCCATCTTGCTTGGCGTAGGTAATAGATTCTGCTATCATTCTTATGATAGCTTGATAGTACGCAGCTGTGCAAATTGCAGGCGCTAAAAGCTATGTTTACCTTATTTTTAATCAAAAAGCACGGATCGAAACCTATCTGCCGGTAGTTTCGGTAAATTTATGACTGAACACAGCTAGTTCATTTAACAGAAACTGAACGTCTACTGGAAGATCGTCGAAGATTGAACGATATTTAAACTTCCATGCTCTTTATAAACGCGAAAGTCGCATATTTGACGCGCCGTTTCTATGAAGCGCCCGCCCTGTGGCCGTAGGCAACGGAGTTTCGAAGTTTCCAAAGTCTTTGGAGCAGACATTGGTAGGTTCTTATTCGGTCGAATAACCGAAGCTAAGGTAAGGTAAACCAAAGGAAAAGACCACCTTTCATATGGTGAGCAAAAAGTACACAAAAGTACCACAGTATACAAAAAGAGATTCAGATGCTGAACATAAATCCAAATACAACCCGGAGCAGAGGTCTCTACTCTAGCGCAGGTGTACGAGAGACGTGACTTCAAGAAATAAGGGCCACGACCCTGGGACCTTTTAGTAGGTATATAACTTTAGATATACCTACTTAAAATAATTCCAGCCAGATCTTTGATCCCGGCAATGTTCCCGGGTTATTTCGACTATAGGCCACGTACTCGATCATGTGACCCACCCCATCCCCCCTGATGCTATGGCTAGATCCGCCGCCCTTGAATAAGGGATGGAAAAGATGAAGTTCTGTGGTCGTATAAGTTCCTCGAGCAGCATGAGATCCGAAGTAGGTGTAGGATTGCGCCTTTAGGGACGAGTGCCTAGATAGCTTGATCTCCTCCACTCAAAATAGCCGCATTTATATCTACCTATACATATATCTTTCCGTGTGGCCTATTATCACACGAGTAGGGAAACTATTGGCCTGTGGTGTGGCCCTAGAATAGCACCAACCCATCTCTTCCCGTGGGTGTCGTAAGATACGACTAAGGGATTTAAAACACCGGAGGATGGGCAGCAGCATCTTTCCGCGTACTATGCCATCACACTGCGATCGCCAACCCGCTTGCCAAGCGTGGCGATTACGGCAAAACCCCCCATGGATAAAATCCTTGGGGGAGGCCTTTGTCCAGCAGTGGACGTCTTTAGGCTGAGAGAGAGGGAAACTATTATAAAAGCTAAACAACGCAGCTCAATGAACGTGAAAAATTGCCGAAACTCATTCATTTCAGCAGACTGGTGTGAGTAAACCCATTCAGTGTTTGTTAGTTCTGTAGTTCCGAACGTGGTGTAGGTAGGTATTTAGTGTGATGAGTTACGTAAGGTTAAATTTACCTACCTACCCAACTGGTTACCTGTAGATAAATAACTAGCTAGGTACCTATTGTACCTAGATTTTGTTCGCCACTTTGTCCGCGTGTAAATTGCGTTCCTTTGGGAGCAATGCCGATTTTTCAGGATAAAAATAATGTTATAGGTAGGTACCTACGTGGTACCTACCATAAAGTCTAAATCGGTGTACCTTACCTAGGTACCTACCTACTTACCTTCTTTTGAGGTTTTCCTAATATACCTATTAGTTTAGTGAGTAGACTAGCTGTTGCCCGCGGTTTCGCCCGCGTGAGATTCGCTTAGGTGAAAAGTATTTTTGTGTTCCAAACTGTTTCAGATGTTTCGGATCTTCGATTTTTATACGTCTACAGAAAATGCTCAACCGATTAATCAAGTTTTGCTGAGGCGCCATTTCCATATACATATGTTATAGTGTAGCTGGTCTCTTGCAGTTCTTCATCAGATGTTCCAGATCTTCAATTTTTATACGTCAGCAGAAAATGCTCATCAAGTTGAATGACCTTTGTTAAGGCACCATTTCCATATTTCTTATAGTTTGGCTGTTCGGGCTGTTCTGTTATGGTTCTTCATCAGGTGTTCCAGTTTTCAAAATCAATTATAGCCTATATGTTGCCCAGACTTAATAGCTATACAACAAAAAAAGTTTCATTTAAATCCGTCCAGTAGTTTTTGCATGAAACGCGTACATACATACAGACAGACAGACAAGAAATTCCAAAAAAAATTATTTGCTTTCTATTGTTCTTTTTAAGTGTCCCTCTATCATATATAATCTAAGCTCTATCCATTTTAGTCAAAAATACTAAATGTACAGACAAAATATTTTTACTGTTTTATTATACATATGGCCTGTGGTGTGGCTATAGAATAGCACCAACCCATCTCTTCCCGTGGGTGTCGTAAGAGGCGACTAAGGGATTTAAAACACCGGAGGATGGGCAGCAGCATCTTTCCGCGTATATGCCATCACACTGCGATCGCCAACCCGCCTGCCAAGCGTGGCGATTACGGCAAAACCCCATGGATAAAATCCTTGGGGGAGGCCTTTGTCCAGCAGTGGACGTTTTTGGGCTGAGAGAAGAAGAAAGAAGATTATACATATGTATAGATTAGATACCTATTTATTTATAGTTACTTCGTAAATTATAGATATGAAATAGGCAATCAAAGTTGAAAATTCGTGATAGGTACATAAATATTTTCTAATTCAAATGGGTAGGTAGGTAAGTACCTAATGAAAAAATACGCGGAAGTTAGACACATCAAAAAATCTTGTCTTTCATCTGCTGTCAATGTCAAAATAGGTACTAGGAAGGTACCTACCTAATCTATACATATAATAAAACAGAAATAATATTTCGTCTGTACATTTTGTATTTTTGACTGAAATGGATAGAGGGACACTTAAAAAGAATAATAGAAAGCAAAAAATTTTTTTTTAATTTTTTGTCTGTCTGTCTGTCTGTATGTATGATCACGCTAATCTCCGAAAGTGCTGGACCGATTCGAAATGAAACTTTTTTTGTTGTACAGCTTTTAAGCCTGGGCAACATTTAGGCTGTAATTTATTTTGAAAACTGGAACACCTGATGAAGAACCTTAACAGAACAGCTAAACTATAAGAAATATGGAAATGGCGCCTTATTAAAAGTCGTTCAACCTGATGAGCCTTTTCTGCTGACGTATAAAAATTAAAGATCTGGAACATCTGATAAAAAGCTCCAAGAGAGATTTTTCTCAACGAAACTCACGCGGGCAAACCGCGGGCGACAGCTAGTAAAAAAAAAACTAGTTCTAGTCTAGTGAACCCTCTTACTTATGTACCTACCTGCCTACGGTAGTACGGTACCTAACTAAACCTAGGCACAGAGTAACTAATAGTATACGTACTAACGTATCCCAGGTCAAAATGATTGAAAATATTTGTTACTAATGCCGATAATACTTAAAAGGCACTATAAATTAGGTTAGGGGTTCCGTTTCCGGCGTCTGAACTGTCAACACTGTAGTCATTAGCTCCAGCAGAAACAAAGTGAATAAAAATAGTGCGAGCCGTCTCAGGATATTGATTCCATCTGATTTCTGCACAACAACTTTTGTGAAGTGTCTACAATTAATTAGTTTTGTGTAATCTTCGAATCCTGCCGATCAATTAAAACCGCAAGATCATCGAGAATTGAGGTTAGAAGACACTATATGACATTTGACATTAGTTAGGCATCTGTCTGACTTTGACATACAACGTCATACGTCAACGTCACTCAAGATTCAGTACAGACAGTGTTGCCATCCTGGAAAAACATTTCTTCCATATCACTTTGTTCCTTTCAACGTAAACAAACAATAGAAATGGAAGATCAATTTCAAATGTTATTTGACAAAATGAAAATAGAGATGCAAAACCAAAATGCCGAATTGAAGAATTCTCTCACAAAAAGTATTATGGAAAAGATGGAAGAAAAACTAGTTCCTATAGTGGAAGAAAATAAAAATCTGAAAATTAAAGTATGTAGAATTGGAAAAAGAGATCGCATATCTAAAGAGAGAAGAAAGGAGCAATAATATCATAGTATTTGGTTTAGAAGAAAATGAGTCATCCACACCAGACCTTATCCAAAAATTAAAAGAGATATTCAAAAATGATTTAAATATAAATATCGAAGATGCGGAAGTAAACAAAATTCGCCGCTTAGGAAACAAAATCAGAGAAGACAACAAGCCGAGGCCAGTACTATGCTCAATCCTAAACAACTGGAAAAAGAACGAAATTATTAAAAACAAAGAAAAATTTGAAGAAAATCTACATAACAGAGGACTACTCAAAAGAAGTGTTGGAAAAGAGAAAAGCACTACAAGCAGAGCTAATTGAGGAGAGGAAAAAGGGTAATATAGCCTATTTGAAATATGACAAACTGATAGTCAAGGAGAACAATACCAACCAGGACAAACGAAAAAGGGAAATCTCCACTTCACCACCCTCATACAACAACCAGGCAAAGAAGCAGCAAACACAACCGGCAACCAAGACAAACAGATCAAACGCCTTTGACTTGATGCGGTCTAGGTCTAACTCTCTATCTCAGATAACTACAACCAAGAAACAATAGCAATTAATAGTCGGCAAACGGAATCCAAAACCAATTAAAAGAACTGAATACGAAAAAACAACGAATCATCAAGCTCTCCCAAGCCGACTGGTCCTCGTGGGAGAAAATGACCACAACCCTCCAAACTACGAATTAAAAAACAAATTAAAAATAGCAACATACAACACCAGAACTCTGGCAACAACTGAAAAACACATAGAATTAATGTATGCCATAAAAAATATAAATTATGACATCATAGGATTGGCAGAAATACGACGCTTGGGATGCAATATAGAAGAACATGACAACCACATCCTGTGTTATATCGGAGAAACTCCCGGCCATCATGGAGTAGGCTTTCTTGTAAAAAAAGAACATAAAGAAAATATTGTAAACTTCGTAGGCCTATCTGAAAGAGTGGCATTACTCCAATTAAAATTAAAAGACAAGGAATTAAGTATAATACAAGCCTACGCACCTACAGAAAAGTCAAGTGCATGCGATATCGACCAATTCTATTGTACACTGAATAAAGCCCTAGAACTCGCAGGAAAAACTATAATATTAATGGGAGATTTCAACGCGCAAGTCGGACAGCCCAAAGAAAATGAAAGCAAAATTCTGGGCAATTTTGGATACGGAGAAAGAAGCATAAGAGGAGAAAGACTCATCCAATTCGCATACGAAAACAAATTCAGTATTATGAATACGTACTTCAATAAGAAAAACAAACGTAAGTGGACGTGGATCAGTCCAGACAAAAAAACAAAAAATGAAATAGACTACATCATTACTAACGAGCCAAGCAATATCACTAACGTAGAAGTCCTAAATAACATTGAACATCCTTCTGACCATCGGATGGTACGATGTGAGTTTCTGGTAGAAAATATAAAAAAGTGTCGGAGAAACTACTCAAATACACTAAAAATACCGACAACGGAACACGAGATCAACTTATATAAAACAAACTTAAAAGAAAAGATACCTACCATTGATAAAGATAATGACATTCAGACAATGTATGACAAACTGGAAAAGATTATTAAAGATAGTCTCACAATAAAATATACAAACAAATCTAACAAAATCAACATTTTATCCGAAAGCACATTAGATCTTATGAGGAAACGTGCTATACTTATACACCAACCAACCAAAACTAAAGAAATGAAAATGGAATTGAGTTGCCTCTTTAAAGTTACAACGAAAGCTATAAAAAAAGATTATCAACAACATAGAAAGAACATTATCGAAAGGAATCTAAAACGCTACAGGAGTACAAAAAGAGCCTTTAAACAATTAAAAACCCACCGAAATTGGATACAGAATCTCAAGTGCGGAGATCAAGTCACTAAATCACGAGAAGAAATCCTAGATTGTGCAACAAAATTTTACAAAGATCTCTATGGAAAATCGAAAGTTACATCTCAAGAAATAACCACTATGATACAAGAACGCAAAATAGAAACACAAAAAGAAATAAGTATATTAGAAGAAAGTGAAGTTATGGATGGGATCAAAAAACTAAAAGCTGAAAAGAGCCCAGGCCCTGATGGCATTCAAAATGAAGCTCTCCAAATTGGAGCCAGTCTATTGTTGACACCGCTGACACATCTATTTAACAGGGTCATTAGTGAAGGACGGGTTCCAAAACAATGGCGGTGCTCGGACATTATACTGTTGTACAAAAAAGGAGATCCTAGAGATATTGCAAACTACAGACCCATCAGCCTCCTCTCCAGCATCTACAAGTTATTTTCAATAGTTTTATTATCTAGACTTAGCCCGACAATTGATACACAACAACCTAAAGAACAGGCAGGTTTCCGGTCAGGCTTCTCACACCATAGATCATATACACGCAATGGAACAAATTATTGAGAAATACAGAGAATTCAAAAGAGCCTCTATACATTTGTTTCATCGACTACTCAAAAAGCTTTTGACAGCATCTCACATGCATCTATCTGGGAAGCGCTGTATTCGTGTGGAACTAACAACTCTTATATAGATGTTTTGAAGGATATATATAACAACAGTACCAGCAGAAGTCAGGTTAGAAACAAGAGGCAGCGAAATATCAATACATAGAGGAGTAAGACAAGTAGACCCGATGTCACCAAAACTGTTCATAGCTGTGTTGGAGCATATTTTTAGGAAATTGAAGTGGCAAAACCAGGGTATAAAAGTAGGCATACAACATCTAAGTCATTTAAGATTTGCAGACGACATCGCAATTTTCGCGGAAACGAGCCGAGACCTTGGAATCTATGATCCACTCACTAGATAAAGAGAGTAAGAAAATTGGTCTGACAATGAATGAAAGCAAAACAAAACTCTTAACTAATTCCTCAAAACGACCAATACTCTTATATGATAAAGAGCTGGATTATGTAGACAGTTACATCTACTTGGGTAAAAGAGTGTCTTTCAGTGAGAAGAACGTGGAGGAGGAGGTGGATAGACGCATTGCCATAACCTGGAACAAATTTTGGGCAGCCAAGGAAATACTCAAAGGTGACTACCCAATGCCTTTAAAAAAAGTTGTTGTGGATACTTGCCTTCTACCAACCCTGAGCTACGGATGCCAAACTTGGGTATATACCCAAAAATTAAAAATAAATTGAATACTTGCCAAAGATCCATAGAGAGGAGTATTCTGAACATTAGGAAAATTCACAAAATTAGATGCAAAACTATAAGAAAAAAAACAAAAATAATCGACGCTCTCTCCCATGCTAAAGGATTGAAATGGCGATGGGCAGGACACGTGGCACGGTGTGGGGATGGGCGGTGGACAATCCTAACGACTGCTTGGAAAGGTCCTAGCGGAAAGAGGAGCCAAGGAGGCCTAGGGCCCGTTGGATGGATGACGTCGTGGCCCTGGCGGGAACGGATTGGATGCAAAAGGCACAAAACAGAGAGGAGTGGAGGATACTGGAGGAGGCCTATACCCTGGAGGGATCCATTCTCAACGAACACTAACACACTAACACCTATATACTTAACAAAATCATTACTAAAAAAGAATAGACTAACACTATTATAATATAAGAAACAAACAACTGTGAATCGGATCAATAAAGGCTTTTTTATTTTATTTTATTTTATAAATTAGGTAGGTACTTATACGATACGTAATAAAAGGTACTTAGCTGAAATAAACGAGGAAAACTAATACCTACCTAGTTACTATGAAATAAACAGCAACAAATAAGCAGAAGACCAAAAACCCAATAAATGTACCTACTTACCTACCTAAAAACATTTTTTAGGCCTTGTTTCAAAAATGAACTTGAGAGCCTACAAAACGACTCGTTTTTATGTACCTACGATAAGTACCTAACTAGTTAGATAATTTAGAAATTGTTTAGTTTACTTGTTGCATCTATCAGCAGTTATCTTGCAATTTCGCCGTCACTTCCTCCATGAACACTAACAATGGCATTTATGTCAACAAAATCACATTTATTTACCACATTCACAACACTATAAAACACTGGCCGATAACAATTAACAACAAACTTTTTAAAATCGTAATTTGTATTCGAATGTTTTTATTTTTAATTGTTCGTTTACAAACTTCGCGGCACGTACCGACAGGCGCTCCAGCAAACGACGCGTTTGCTTGCTTTCCAAGTGACAAATGCGCGTCAAGTCAACGGGTTTCGCGGTTCTTTCGGTTTGTTTACCTTCGCGCGGTTTCGTTCGCGTCAAGTTCAAGGGATTTGAGCCGGCTGAAAGACCAACGAAGATAGGCCCGCGCGTGTGTCTATTTCAGTTCAATTTTCAAACCAACCGTTTTGATTGGATGTCTAGCAACAATGGTTCTTTCTGTTTATAGGTAAGGTAGGTACGAATGGTACGATAGAAGAGAAGGGAGGAGTTAATGATGTCATACCTACAGTAGATAAACATAGTGTTTGTACGGATGTGTAGCAAAACAAAGCAATGGACTGCACTTTGTCTAATGGTAGGTGCTAAACATAATTGAATAGTTCGACAGTAACGTCATCGATGAAACAGGGATTTATAAAAAAAATATTCAGCTATAATATACCTTCATTATAGGTACCTACCTAGAATACATACATACCTATGTACTGAGCCTATGTAGATAAGGGTAATATAACAGAAAAAATATTTTTTTAAATAAAACCTACCTAACTACCTAACCTACCTAGGCACCTATCTTATTCTGTAAAATACAATGGTACCGTATTGTCTCTCTTTAGTCGTATTTCCTCATGACTGAGGGTCGTGGTCATTATATTGAATGAAACACACACAACGACTCTCTTGGCAATTTTAATGGAGTGGTTTGCCTAACATTGTCTTCTCCATTTCACACACTAGTTGATAATCATCAACCAGAGTGCAGGTTTCCTCACGATGTTTTCCTTCACCGGAAGCAAGTGGTGGTCTATGAAAACTACCATACATGAGTCAGATTGGAATACAAACTCATGTAGCCCGGGCAGGATTCGAACCTGGGATTTTGCATCCACAGGCGGGCGCTCTACCACTCGGCCACCACCGCTTCATGAATTAAGAAAATGCAATTTCTTGAAAATAAAACGTTCTCGAAATCCTATAACAAAAAATTAAATGTAACGCAACGGTAAACGATTTCTAATAAAAATCTTGGCTGAATATAAAACCTAATTAGGCACAAAATCAATTAGCTGTGCAAAGGTCGAAGTCATTTTACCCAGAGGAAAATAACCTTCATTTGTTATCAGAAAACAAAATTAGGCCGTGCTTATCTAAATCTTATCTATCCATTCCAAAATACCTTATTTTCTTCCATAAAATACATTATAGTTATCATACAAGCGAAACTAATCAATTTTATCAAAATGCATGCTAATGCATGTAAGTACAAATTTGGTACGTCGCGCGTCGCTAACTAAATTATATATAAGTAGGTACTTAACTGTAAATATTTAAACAAAAGCAGATCTACCTAATTGTATCTAATAGATAATATTGGAGTATAACTTTGCCTTTGGCATTAAGTGAGAAAATGCTGCCATCTGTGGTCCTTAAATCATAATAATCATGTACGTAAAACTGCCAATAGATGGCGCCAATAAATTAGTTCTGCTACTTCATAATTGATGGCGCTGTTTAAATTTTTTCAAAACATCTGCACTTCAAACTCCAAAATGTACTCAAGACGTTACACACAGGTGTAAACTTAATATAGCTACGTCAAGTATAAAGAACAGTCCTCATTTTACAAAGCTAATTGCATTAGCGACTCTAATGAGAATACAAAACCGACAGACTGAAGGACATTGCATGAAGCATCAGTCTCGACAATGCTATTGTGAATTTGTGAGTCATATAATTTTCACATAATAACAAATTATATCCATTATTGCAAATGAAGTTTTGATAACAAATAACGCATTTGTATCCGCTTGTTATCGTTCTACCGAGTGATCTGTACCTTGAACCGAGTAGGTACTTGGACTAAAGGCACTTTATGGTCTGTTTACACGAAGTCTGTCTTCACATACTAATACTAATTCTGTGCTTCAGGTTGAATCTATTGAATTGTCCCTATTAAGTTCATCATTCTAACGATTATTAGAATGGTTTGGTGGATTCTGCGGAAACGGCCAATTTTCAGCCTTTGTAGTCTCTAGTTGCATAAAACTATTTTTAAATTTAATGTTACTATGACATGAGCTGTTACTATCTAGTAGATGTGGAACTACTCATTAGGATGAGAATGAATATATATTTATTTGTTTAGATGTTTTTTTGGAAATCCGCCCAAAAGTTTTTGCGTGAAAGTGTATTGTGTGAAGTGATTTCGATGAAATTTGGTACACGAGTACTATGAAACCTAAAATAATAGTACATAGGGTTTTTGTCCTGAAATTGCACAAAAAATTCTTAGTTTCCTTTATTTTTTTTTAATACTTAACGACTTGAAATAAAAGAAAGGCATTGATAGCAAAAAAAATGTTTTTTTGAGTTTTTACAGACTGACCAAAAAAGGAGTGTTATGTTTTCAGGATTCATGTATGTATGTAAGTATGTATGTAAGTTTCTTTATTCCACCATAAATCCTGAACAGCTTAACAGATTTTGATGTGAGAGGTATTTTTAGATTCCTTGCATTCCTCCGAGTGACATAGGCTATGTGAGTTGTCAGTCATGTTTTTTATTTTTTAATAATTGGCTTGTTGTAATAGGTTTTTTTAATAGACATCTAATAAAAAATTGTCTAAATGCCCTTCAATCCAAATCAAGAGTCATTGACCTCATTTAAAGAAAGTGACCTATTGACGGGCGGATGAATTTATGAAATGCAGTACTTAACAGTTTTACCGATCGGCTAAAAATTGAGTAATTTGTCAATCAATCATAATGAGTTGACATTTTGGAATTTTCAGTTGCAATATTTAAGTATAGAGTCTTGCTGCAATATTTAAGTATGAGAGCTGTTCTGCTATAGTTCTTCAACAGGTGTTCCAGTTTTCAAAATCAATTATAGCCTATATGTTGCCCAGGCTTAATAGCTATACAACAAAAAAGTTTCATTCAAATCCGTTCAGTAGTTTTTGCGTGAAACGCAAATACAATAATAATAATACGTGAATACATACAGACAGACAGACAAGAAGTTCCAAAAAATTTTTTTTGCTTTATATTGTTCTTTTTAAGTGTCCCTCTCTCTATCCATTTCAGTCAAAAATATTAAATGTACAGACAAAATATTTTTACTGTTTTATTATATGTATCTCTCTCTCTCTCTCAGCCGAAAGACGTCCACTGCTGGACAAAGGCCTCCCCAAGGATTTCCACAACGACCGGTCTTGCGCTGCCCGCATCCACGCATTATATGTATGTATAGATTATATTATGACAATATACTAGTATACCAAAATACGGGACGTTAGAGACACGGTCATATTACGAAACTCAAGTGAAAACAGGCAGGACACTTGGCTTGTCAAATTGATGGCAGGTTGAGTAAAGCATTGACCGAATGGTGACCAAGAACAATGGAAAAGAGAGTTAGCTTTGTTTGTAACACTGTAATGACTCAACAGTCATCATATATGTATTTGTGAGATATATTTTACTCTCTTCATCATACTTAAATAAATAAATAAATTCTTTATTGACAAAAAGTTACACTTTTTAAAAATCAATATTTGCATCTGTGCCTGAACTAGGTATAAAACCTGTTTTTCAGGTAACAGTGCTCCTTCCTCCCAAAATTACAACCAAGTAACATTACGAATAAATTTTTAATTATAATTAACTAGCTTTTGCCCGCGGCTTCGCCCGCGTGAATTTCCCACGGGAACAGTGCTTTTTCCCGGGATAAAAAGTAGCCTATGTGCTATTCCAGGTCATTATCTACCTCTGTACCAAATTTCATCAAAATCCGTCCAGTATATTTTGCGTGATTGAGTAACAAACATCCTCACAAACTCACAAACTCACAAATTCACAAACTCACAAACTCACATCCAAACATTCGCATTTATAATATTAGTATGGATGTACCTATTTAAACTTATATTATATGTCATTCTATCAGACTTAAATTAATTTGGGAATACGAGCAGTATAGATATAACGAATTCGTAAGGAAAACGAAATAGCCAACTCTACTTGATAATTACTTACCAATACAATAGTAATAAATCTAGGGCCTGTGATCCCACACCCTCGACGTTTTTACGATGGTCCAATAAATCTAACCATAAGTAACGTACCCGATCTCACCAATTAAAGAAATTGCTCTTTTTTAATTAAGCAAGTAAGTGTCAAATTAGAATTTAGCATTCTACTTTGTCAGCATTTGGAATGTTGGTACCTACTATCAGAAATATTTGCTGCATTCTCATAGATGGAAAACATTTTCACATGGTAAAATTGCAGGCATGAATAACCCTTCGAATAATAAAATAATGAATTCGAATAAAAGAGGAAGTATTATTTATTTAACTCTAGCTGGTGGAAATTTAATTAGCTGAAATAGTTATAATAGTAATATTATAAAATATAATGGAAGACGATCATCTATGCGCAATTTAATTAAAGCTTATATATTCACTATAAATAAATGCATTCTAGCCTAGTAGAAAGAGAAGCACACAGAGATAGATTAGATTAAAGGTAAAGGTTACAATAAAGGTGAGGATGTTTATAACAAAAGACGTGATACTTATAAATAGGTAATTTATTGCTTTACAGGAAAAGAAATATATCAGTCGCAATACTTACGAACTACAATATATTTGGTATCGACAAACCCGTCTCAGACTCATTTATAGTTAAAGTTTGACACGTGACCTATAACCTCTCCAATATAATAACGAAGAATAAATCAGTTACAAAGTTATTCATGCGTCAAACTAAAAGGAAAACTAATTATCATACCAACACAAAAAAATGGACATTTAAGATTGGAAATTGCAAAGCATAAACAAATGATCTAACACTGGCGTCATTACATTTTACTCATGTCATTAATTTATTTATTATTGGAGATAACACATTATACCTACATGACACAATCATGCATTCATCGATACTTCTTTATATTAACATAAACAGCCACATTATTGCAGGAAATATCATTCCAGTTACACTAACAGTAAATAATGTCTTTAGAAACTATAATTTTTGCTCTCCGGGACACTTTCAACATCACATCACTGTCATCTATTTTCTTCCTGAGCTATTCGAGCACAACTAGGACAGTTCGCGTGCGAACGTACATTGTTGTTATTAGTTTTTCGCCTCCGGACCGCATAGTTCCTTTCCCTGGACGGGAATTTCTGTATTTTCCTCTCCGTGATCTGCGGCTCCTTCTCACTTCTCATCACCCGACGATACACTTCCGCCCACTCTAATTGTTTCAATGAGAGACACATAGCAGCGATGGGTCGCGCCGGTCTAAACAGCGCGAACGACTTGTCTGTATTCACGCTCAAATGGCTGTGGCAGTCGCAAACAAAATGTTTTGCCTTTAAGCGCTTACGTCGATGACCTTAAGTATACAAGGCTGTCGTGTTATCCTCTCGTTCGGCAATTTTAATCACGTTTGAACGCTTCGATGCTTGGGAAGTGAATGAAAGTATTGTTGATAAGTAAGTTATCGGTGACACGAAGCGGGCCATGTCTCAGCGATAACAAACGAGTTGTGTGGTTATTGACAAATATTTGTGTAACATTTGAACCAGGACAGCGTTTCCTTTCATATCATAATAAGTTTTTAAGTACTTTGTTTTGCTATTTGTGTTAGTAATGATAATTACAAGTAAATACTATTACTTATTGTTGTGGTAATTGCCGAATAGCAGTAATAATGTCTATTGTGTAGTTATGCAAAGAAAAAATGATTATGCACTTCTTGACTTTCAAGGAACAATGACGAATTACTTCCTACTAGACAGTCTAGACACCTATTTAGAAATGTAAATTTAGTACAACGTTATTGAAAAGACCTTACCTCCATGCATGTGGAATGAATCCAGGGCACAGTTCCGGGCAGTTATCACAAGGCCTTCCTTCAGAGACCTCCTTTATTCGAACACCCTGTGGACAAAAAAAAATGTTCTGAGTCACTTAAAAAAAAAAGATTTATTATTCTAGTTGGACGCAACACGAACCTCAATGAGGAGCATGACATCTAGAGCGTCACTTATATTAAGGTAATTGAAATGCGCAGTATTTGCCTCTACATTAATCAAAAAATCTTTATCCTCGTTCGAATCGCACTCGCTATAGCTATCGGAAGTGGAATATTCACTATCCCTTCTGTTTGCAAACAATTTGAAAATACCCCTTTTCTCACACCAAGATTCAGTATCTTTTACATGGCTATTCTTTCTTTTTTTGTGAATTTTAAAAGGCACTTGTCTTAATCTTGGCTGTTTGATATCGGTGCTTCTAAATTTATCGATAGTCCTATGTTTGTTATCATAATCTTCTTCAGTAATTCCGCAATGGTTGATAAGATAGTCTTTTATTATTTGTTCTCTTCCTGATGGGTCCCTCCAGAATGTTTCTTTTTTTCTGACTCCCAAGTAGTAATCCAAATCTCTTTCTCCTAAATCGTCTTCGTCCTCGTCTTCTGAGATATTTACGTGGTTATTACCAATGCCTTTAGAATCTTTTTTGTATTCCTCCATCACTTTTGCGAGTAAATGATACTTTCTGTTAGTATTGGGCATCTTTTTCAGAAAATTTGATGTGTTCGATGTCAGGAATTTAGTTGTTTTTCTGTAAACTGAAGCCACTGACTCTCGTCTTCTCCTCATAGCTTCTTTCTTAGTTGACAAACAGGTGGCAAAAAAATGTTTTATCGTATCAGACGCCTTGTCAGACTTACAGTTCATTTCAATTTGAACACATCTTGCGTTGGGGCAGTGTAAACGAATACAGCGAGCAGTTTGGGGAAAGGCTTTTAGTAAATTAAGCGGATCCAAATTAACTAGGGTTGTATCCAGCTGGGGAGGCTCGACACAACTAGCCAGAGTTTATGGTTACGATTCAATTGTGAAGGTGACGCGATCGTGGTCACCTGCCAATGGCTGAGCATGTTATCTAAACCATTTTAAATAGACCCTTAAATGGAAAAGTATAGAATAGAAGAGCCTGCAAGTGGTGGAAATGCTAGGTGTCAAGAGAAAGTGGTCTATAAGGGGGTGGTTATGGGTTGCCCTATGGGTGTGGACTTTTTACGGTCATGCAAACAGAGCTAAAATGTTGTAACAGCAAATGGCGTGGCAAATTGCAACACCCTTGGTCAGGATTGCTCGTTTTCGGCCCTTATTAGATACTCTATTTTGGCGATAAGGTCAATGCACTTTGGAAACCCCAAGTTGAATAGTTCTTGGTTCTCCAAAAGTACTAAATGGAATTTAAACAATGAAGATATAGTTTTCCATACAAGGTGAAATGAAATAAAGAAACATTTTATTCATACGCACCCACTTAATTAATGTTCTCGATGTGATCACATTATTTCAGCAAATATACACAGAAATGCCATCTGTAGGGGTGTAATATAATTTTCCATGAAAATTAGTTTCTTTACTCGCTTCTAGATGGTGCGCATTGCCTGCTGCCATCTGTTGCCAAGTAGTCCAAGTTTTAGAGTCTAGTCGTCCCGCCACTGTGAGAGAGTTTACCGTCAGTAACTAGATGGCGTTGTAGCTTATAAAAAGTTTATGCTCTTGTCTTTGAGAGAACTTTTTCAAACTTCTACGTTCTTTGTAGTCCGTAGTATATAAAATTGGACGCTGATTGACTATGACTGACTGAGTGGTACCTATGTCGTGATTTAGCGTAGCTGAGCACTAAGAAAAGAAAGGATTTTTGGAAATTCCACCCCTAATGCGGTTAAGTGGGTAAAAAAACTAAAATCACGCGGGCAAAACCGCGGACAAAAGCTTGCTAAATATGTGCATAGAGCTAGTGCCTAGTATGCGGTTTATGATTTATTCCGATTGGTATATAGGTAAAGAATCGCCTTTTATACCAATTGTATTATTTTGGTCTGATAAGTTTTAGATAAATAAATAAATATATTAGTATAGGTAGTATACACATCCGTGCGTAGCCGGGGTCAGTCGCTGGTAATAAATATATAAGAAGGTCATCAAAAAAGACAGATTTCGATAAAAAGTAAACAATTCGCGTCGGTTAGCGCAGATCATTTCTCAAAATATTCTATTACGCAATTTCTGAGGCCTTGAACGCCAAATAGGGCATAGACTTTAGCGATTGGTCCAATTTGAAAGATAAAGCGATTTTATTAAATTATTTTTACAAACATTTGTATTTATTTATTTCCAACCCTAAAAACATTGGTTTATAAATTGATCATAGCGCTAAATTTTTTACTCCCAGTCGCTCTAAGATTCCCAACAAACTTCGTCCGAATTTTATTCCCTTTTTCACTTTACGACCAAATCATTTTTTTTTAATCTCCATTTAGATCCCGATTTCAATTAATTGTACCGATTTCAATTAACAGCATATAAATATTATCAAATACATTGCAATTACGCCGCGCCGCTTTTACGTGGCATAGAGGTCTATGCCTATAGAGTAGAATAACTTGACAGACATTTGACTATACCATTTTTTTTAAAGAAGTTCATCATCTTTTTTCAGCCGTACTCTTTGTAAAATAATAATTTAATAGGTATTTATCTAATTTATCGCTGAAAGCTTGTGCTTAACACGGGTTCTACAAATAAAGGTACGATGTGAATGAATAGGTCGTTTTATTTGATAATTATCATGGATAGAAAACATGTGTCTTTAGTTTACGCAAAAATTACACGACCTTCGTAGACAGTCTACCGTTTGCTTATTTTTAAATTTTTTAATCGACAGCCCAAAAAGTAGCTTTGAATTTTGTTCTTTCTTTATGTTCCTCTTCTGTTTGAATATTGGGATAAAAAGTATTCTAGACGTTATAGGAGTTTCAAATTTTATCGCAATCTATCCAGTAGATTTTCCGTGAAAAAATAATTTAAATATTCTGAATAAGAAACATTTAAACATCCTGAACTGCCCAACTGTTACAAATATCATGAATTTTTTGCAGGACCTAGGTATTCCACTTAAAATAACAAACAATGTAAAAAAAAAATTAACCTACAGGTGCGTTTGAAATCGGTGCTCTGGGGGGTTTACAACGGCCACTTTGTCGAATCGGAATATAATCCATTTCTCATTTTCTTAATTCCTTAATTTACACATAAGATTCATTTTAAAATATTTAGCAAAAAAAGAGATGGATCATATTTTTTTCGTTCCCGAAATTTTCAAAGAAACAGCCGAAAGTTTTTTAGTAATTTGTCGGAAATATTCTCGAGAATGGAAAAATTTCGAGAATTTTCGGAAATTTTCAAGGGAAGAATCGGGAACAGGATTTTTCTCGGCGGCACATCGCTAATCTCTATCCGCTTTTCAATTTATTTTAGGACACACTCTTATCAGGCCAAGTGCCAAGGCTAAGGTCAAGACCGGGATATTGCCCGTTAGAGTAACCTGGGGTAGTTCTCCCCTGAAGGCAGCTATGGTTAAATTACTGCCATTGCTTTTGTGTATATAGGTAGGATGTATATTTTTTTTATTCATACCTACACAGCATATACCATGTAGGTATATACAGCTTATTAATAAGCTTTCGATAGCGAGGAAATTTTAATTTTCACGAAAGAACTTTCATTTCCGAGTTAAAATATCGTTTATAATAATAATAGCCGAGATAGATAAGCCGTTTCGAAAATATAATTAGAGTTTTTTAATTTTCACGAAAGAACCCTAAATATTTTCGGTTTAGAAACTATACTATGTGTTAAATACTGTCTGGTGTTAACTTATGTTAGTACTAAAACAACTACAAATATAATAAAACAGTGCAATGGAATAGGAATGTCTAATTAACAATCTAAACAGTAGCGTCAGCACACATAAACCCGTGTACACAGCACGACGATCGCAGATTTTGCTAACGGTACACAAACATCGGTAGCATATGTACTGATAGCACACGTGTCGTTACAACGTCAGTGATCTTTGGATGCTGGAAGTAACAATGTAATGAAGGGCAACACTGGACATGACTAAAATTTCAAATATTTGATTATCATATTTGATACCATCATTTATATATTTTTTTTCTTTTTTTTTGTGGTTTTTTGTTCCTTAAAGTTATGCTGTAATAAAAATAAATAAATATAATTACTAACACTCAACGGCACATAAAGCTTGTATCTTAGGTCCGAGGGACACAAACACTGAAATGAACCGCAGACCTATGAAAAAAAGTACAAATATTTGTCCGAGCTGGGATTCTTTGACTTCTTTCTCTTTCCCACAGACTGCATAAAAGCGAGAGTAGAGATGTTACATCAATAAATTAAATTTACAAGTAATTTCTTAATGCGCACAGCGAAGCATTGAAACTCCCTGCCTGCGTCTATGTTCCCGAGCACGTACAACCTGACTCTTCTAACCACAGTGAATAGGCTGCTTCTGGGTAAGCTCGCTACACCGTAGACCTCATCTCTGTCCTCGGGCAAGATTGTGGTCAAGAGCAAACCCATCTTTAATAAAAAAACAAGTCGCATCTTGTTCTTCACATCTTCGATCACAATCACAACCATTAAGCTAGAGGCTGGCGCCCGGCGCCTCTCGTAATTGCAGCATATACGGGGCAGCAATGATTGTTCTGGCTACAATTTATGACCTGTTAACTAACTAAGGAAATAGGTACCACGAGGGCGGTATTTTCTGTTTTTCCCGATCATGTGTTAGAACTTAGTAACACTTTAAAGGAAAGTTTATAAGTCTATGATACTGATGAAGTTTCTCAAAAAATAAATATAAAAATAAGTTTTTGACCACTGCAAATAAACGATGAAAGATCATAAGAGAGCACTTTTTGAATTGAAATATGAGAACCCTACAGAAAGAAAGAATGAAGTAAGTAAGGTTATTTAATTTCCCATATCTATCTATCGGTCAATTGGCGAGCAATCGCGCAGAACAGAGGAAAAAACTCCTTCGTGGCTCCAAAGGGGATATAGGCCTCACAACCCTCTCATTTGTGAGGCCTATATCGCCTTTGGAGTTGAGCCAGCATATTGGAGGCCTAATTGCGGAAAACTGTCCTCGGAAAAAGAAAGAAGAAGTACCAAGCCAGCGAAGCGCTTTACCTCGTGACCAACTGATACGCGAAACTATGATTTGGCTACTAGGAATTTTGTGACGTCCTACGGCAAGGTTACGTGCCCCGTCCACCGCACGTAACTGTACATCGCAACCAGGTATCCTGATGTTCCACCGTAATCACCAGGACAATGAGTATGTCCGGACACACGTCCGTCCACCACAACGTATCGTATCAGAATGCGCAGTGCGCACTGACACATCCCCACACCCCCGGCCAGTGGTGGGGGCGACGTATACAACACTATACGTCACACCTCTCCTTTTTTTTATGATTTTGATAAATACAAAGAGGTAGTATGACTGCGAGTGAATCTAATAGATATCGACAAAGAATCTATATGCTTATCTCGATAATTTACTTTTCCTACTTTCCATTCCGAAATATAAATGAAGGTCCAAGAGGTAAGTAGTTTCCAATTTAGATGTTTACCAAATTAACCGAAAACTCAAATTTCATAAACTTTACTATGAATATGTATCATGTGCGTAATCTTACAATAATTTGAATTAAAGTAGCAGATGCCCCACAATCCCCTCTTTTGTTCATATTTGATTTGAAAAATAAATGTTTTTTTTTTTTTACCAATTCAGTATCCAGTTTGACAACTACATGTATTGTATGCAGCATTATTGCAAATAAAATAATATGAATGTATCACATTTTATTAAATTGGGGTTAAATAACAATTCTATTCTGTAATACTTAAATTTTTTAGCAGATGTAATCATTTAGATTACAAAACACATTTAGTTTTTTTTCCTATTGACTTTAAATCTGGATTAATTCAAATTATTTTTCAAATTCGACTCGATTTCAAATTGTTTGATATTTTGCATGGTGACTGGTGGCTTAAATAAACATGTATTTATTTTGAATTTGTATGCCAGATCGTGTAGAATGAACGACTTTATTTTGTTAGTAATAGCTTTGTTCTCGACTTATCAGGATGTCTGACTAAATACATGAATTATTTGTATAAACCGAGAAAGAACTAAAGCATATTGTTCTTAATATAAAATGAGCTAACAGAATCTGTTTATGTGTAATTTTTTTTCTGCTGGCTCCATAGAATTCTATTATTTAATATTATATTTCCCAGTATAAAAGTACTTGCCATTGTGTATTGTTGTTGAGTAAAACTTAGCATCCAACGCTTCTGACTGCACTACAGAGTTGCAGAAGAAAATATATTGATAGATTTTTTCTGCACGCGTTAACTCAGGTGGCACAAAGATCTTTATTGAGGGATTATTGATACTAGTTTAGAGTTCATTATTTGTATTATATTAAGAATTTCAATAACTATTTTAATATCATAATAGTTATTGTGCAAATGAAAATCTAATTTTTTTTTCATCTTAACCTTGTAATAGAATAAGGCTATTTATGTATTCTATTCACCAAAGGTTAGTTTATTTTTAAAATATATCTTTGATCTTAGATGATACAGAGAATGTTATATAATGACAAAACGTCATATTTCTGACTATCTACTTTATTTTTATTCTGTATTATTTTGTTGACTTCCTCGCTAGTAAGGAAGACATAGATGTTAAGTGATGTAGATATTCAAATTCTGCAATGCATGTTACAAATGTTACAAACATTAACCTGTTTAGTTGTACTTTATTGTGTATATTGCGGTCAATAAATCATTTTTCGTTTTGTTTTTCATTTCAAAATTGCTATTATATATACAACCTCCGACATGACATTGTCGGAGCTCCGGCTCCCCATCTAGAGCTATATCGGTCACGCGATTGATCTCTTGTTAGATTGTTCTTAAGAAAAGTACAACTCACTGTCCAGTACCTGAATATCGTGAGAGCAACAGCCAAGTCCGAGAAGACTGATCCGTAATCTCGAGTCATGAATGAATAAGTAAATCTTAATCATCTATTCTGACAGTACAAGTGTATTCTTAAAGAATACGAAGGTGTAGATGCACATATTGTTAAATTGTTATAATACTTGTTTTATATACTCCGTGGCGACTCAATTCAGTCGGCACCTCGCAGCAATCCATATCGCTTGTACCTATGTAAATAAATCTTTAGCCATGCTGCCATGAATTAGTAGTATTTGTGATAACTGCATTGTGGCTTCTATTTTGGTGTAAATACCATAAAATTTGTTGGTACTCAATTGACAGTTAAAAATAAACTTTTACCAGTGAACTTGTGTCGGTGTATCCATTTTGCTCGTTCAATTAATTTAGGCTCTCACACCTAACAAACATATACACAGAGTCAGATATATTCTGTAGGAAATAACATTCAGTACATAGTGTTTACACCGTGGCCTACAAAGGTAACGTAACTTTATGATCCCAATATAATACGTACACATTTAGCGTACTCAGGATATTACTTAGTGAAGTAAGTCAAAATTAAAGAATTTATTTATTTGTTTTTCATTTGAACATCAAAGGCAACACACCTCTAATTCATAATGATACTTAACTTTATAAATACCACGAAATTAAACCCAAAGAACTAGTATTGTGGTCGGTCACTGATAATTTAGTACGCAACGGCGTCATTTATAAAACACTGAATTTCCCCTCTTCGTTCTAGCCAGCTGATCCTGACTAGAGACTATATTCTTGGAGGCGAAAATTCCTTTTCAAAAATGAGCGGGCTAATTAAGTTCTGTTTTGTTTTTCTTTTCTTTCGGGTAGGTTTAGGTATAGCTAAAAAACTATGGCACAGATTCTATCAGGCATTGTGAAAACTGTGTTATTGTGCATTCAACACCGCTTACCATATATTTAGTAACTTAGTATACCACATATTAAGTAATAATGCTTAATTGTCATTTATGTCCGCCTTTACTTTGCCAAGACTAGATAGATTAAAAGTATGTATTAGCTGTATCAGTATTAAATTGCAAATTGTCGATTGTCAACAAATGATACTATAATATGTACGGTGTCACCGTACAATATCGCTGCGGTCAGCAGTTTACGCAACAATTGTTTTTGAATCGGATTAGTACGCCATTATCATTAATTGTGTGTACTCGTTTTATTGTTATCAATTTGTCAATAAACGTTCAATTTCAAAAATGTGTGATTAACAAATGACCATAAATTTATATTTCGCGAAATCATTTTTGCAGCCCAACAATTCAAAAGTGGTATTTGATACATTTGGGGCCATTTATACAATAGAAACTTGTTAGTACTTGTATCTTTAACAGTTGTTTCTTTTTATTACCGGTAATTACCGGTTGACCAAACTAAGTCACCCTACTACTTAATCTTAATCAATTGTTGCTTATTAGTACCAGCAGATCACCAAATCAGCATACTACTTAATTAATCGTGTCTTGTTAATATCAGCTGACCAACACAAGTCTGCCTCATACTTAGATAATTGTTTCTTGTTAGTACCGGCTAACCAAACCAAGTCAGCTTACTACTTATTTGAATCAATTGTTTCTTGTTAGTACCAGCTGATCTAACCAAGTCAGCTTACTACTTATTTTAATCTATTGTTTCTTGTTATCACCAGCTGACCTAACCAAGTCAACTGAATACTTATTTGAATCAATTGTTTCTTGTTAATACCAGCTGACCTAACCAAGTCAGCTTATTATTCATTTTATTCAATTGTTTCTTGTTAGTACCAACTGGAATTTCCAGTTTACTACTTAATTTGTAAAAGCATGTACCTATTTGAATTAGTACCAACTGGCATTCCAGGTACTACTCAATTTGTAACGAAATTGATTATACTTGCATTTCCAGTTTAATACTCATTATGCAACAACATGTATTATTTTTAGTACCAAAAGGCATTTCCAGTTTATTACTTAATTTGTAACAACATGTATTTATTATCCGTAAGAACTGATATTTCCAGTTTACTACTAAATTTGTACACCATTTATTTTTATTTGTACCAACTGACATTTTCAGTTTACTACTAAATTTGTAACCATTTATTTTTGTTAGTACCAACTGACATTTCAGTTTACTAATAAATTTGTACACCATTTTTTTTATTAGTACCAACTGACATTTTCAGTTTACTACTAAATTTGTACACCATTTTTTTATTAGTACCAACTGACATTTCAGTTTACTACTAAATTTGTACACCATTTATTTTTATTAGTACCAACTGACATTTTCAGTTTACTACTAAATTTGTACACCATTTATTTTTATTAGTACCAACTGACATTTCAGTTTACTACTAAATTTGTACACCATTTATTTTTATTAGTACCAACTGATATTTTCAGTTAACTACTGAATTTGTATACCGTTTTCTTTATTAGTACCAACTCACATTTTCAGTTCACTATTCAATCTGTAAAACTTTTATTTCAAATAGTACTAACTTGCGTACCAGTTAACTACTCAATATTTACGTACCCTTACTGATAACATCGTAACAACATATTTATCTATTTTTTTTAGTATATCGTCAACTCAGAGTTACCATCATCATTTTCTTTTGTTTAAAGTGATTTTTTCTCTCTGGTCACAACGACAAAACCCAGGCGCTTGTTAAATAAAACTATCATTTGATCATCATTAATTATGTTACATAAATATTTTATTGGGTTTACAATCTGTTGATTTGACAACATTGGTCATCTCCAATTGTTATTTCACCTTTTGGACTAATAGCAGACAATAGTCTCTACTCCTCATTTTCTTCTCATTTTGACGTTACCCTGGACGTTACACAGCACCGCCAAATTATGCTACACACAAGAACTCTGTACATTAGCTTATTACAACGTCAAACTGTACACAAACTAAACACAAGAACTTTTGGCTCATTCATTCCTTACAGCATTATTTAGGTAGATTTGAACGTATATAACTTGATCGGGAATCGAACCCGTGATTCAGAGGAAATCCCCATTGTTGTGCCCAGAGGCCGTCAATTTATAATGATGTTGGTTTGTAAAATCTATGGTTATGAGTCATGAGTCATCCACAACATAAAACAGTTATCCAAAATCTACTGACCTGATTTAGCACTTTTATTCATTACAATCATGTCAACAACATGTGCTATACATTGGTTAGTGTTTCTCCGCAGTTAACGGAAATTATTTGTCAGACATAATTAGTTTCTGTTGCGCAGCTTAGTGGTGATCTAATTGCAGTTAGAATTTACATGTGTCATTCTTACAATGAACTTTATTTGGGTAAGCAATATTTTGTATAAAACTAATCTTTTCAACAGAATTAATCGTATCACTGACCGTCTCATCCACTGATTTACATTTTCTTCTACTTTGATACAATAGTTTTTACCCAACACACAAACACTATGCATATGAAACCATTCATTCTTTGTACTGTAGTAAACTGAAATAATTCATCTTTTTTTTTTTGTTAGCACTGTTGTTTACTAATGCTTATTATGTTTTTTTGGGACATAATTTGACTCAAAACCTTTGTTTGTTATCTGTATTGTGTAAATCTTAATTTTAAATGAATGATTGATTGGCTGTGACATTTAGCCATGTATTTCATACCAGGGAAGGCTCACTACACTGGTAGATAATTAGTGTTATCATCATAATGCACTTACTTTGATTTATAGATGCAAAATAGTGTGAATGAATTGCATTCTTGTTGATGTTACTTTTTTATTTATCGAAATTAATATTAATACAAATGAATTTTATATCGTTTGGTTCCACACATAACCTTGTTAAGGTAGGTTTAAACAAAGTCATTCACAATAAATTTTACTTGTCAACTTTTATTTCAATTGTATTATTTTTCAAAGAATATACCTTGTTTATAAATTTTACCGATTTACATAATTTGGTAAATATGCTTTTTGTCTGTCAAATTAACATGACTTTTCAGAGGTAGACGAAATTAAATTGAAAGTTTCTAATCAAAATAATTTAGATTTGAATATATATTTACTCTGAGCAAAATATCAATCAGTACTATGCATTTGTTTCTGTCTTTGTCGCCGGTCCGGCCCGAACTCGACATTAGTTACATACTTTTTGACATTGGAAAAATAACTCGACTCCAATTTTAATATTATTCGGCAAGTATGTATTCATATTGCAAATTGTGAACTACCTACATTTAAAAAATAATTGAATCGGGTAAAACTTTGCATATATTTCTATAAAATATCGAATTGGCATCTGTGTAATATTCATTTACCTCCCTTTTCCTTTCCAGTTGTTTTTTTTTTTTCTCATGATGTTGAAAATAACGAACGATTTCAAACGATTAGTAATTATAATTTACTCACGGTTTTCCTCGTTGCCATTTGTGACGTCCTACGGCAAGGTTACGTGCCCCGTCCACCGCACGTAACTGTACATCGCAACCAGGTATCCTGATGTTCCACCGTAATCACCAGGACAATGAGTATGTCCGGACACACGTCCGTCCACCACAACGTATCGTATCAGAATGCGCAGTGCGCACTGACACATCCCCACACCACCTCCAGTGGTGGGGGCGACGTATACAACACTATACGTCACAAATTTAATTTCCTAGTGGTCTAACCATGAAGTAAGTAAGTACTATGACATGCAGAGAAGCCTGACTGAATCCTATCTCAGGAAAAGCAAGTAAGTCATGTTTCTCTGCATCTGAGTTATCTGTGGACTGTATCTATGCTCTGTCTAATAATGGTCTAGTCGTAAAGTTATTCTAGGAATCTGTATCCGAAGTGGGTCCGTATAGGGAAACGAGCATATGAGGCTTGTTCAATGGGCCGCCTATTATGTCGACTGTATGACGTCCGACATACAACATATAACATGTGTATGTTATGACTATATAGATATATTAAGGCTTAGACGAAAATAGAATTGGGATTCAACTGGGGTAAATATCCATGTAACATCAAGTTTTTGTGTCAAGAATATCCGACTGGTATATACATTTTTCACCTTTGCTATTTTAAATAAATCGAGTAAACAAGCTAATTATTAAAAAATAAAAAACACGACTGACAACACACATAGCATGTCACTCGGAGGAATGTAAGAAATCTAAAAATATCCCTCTTATCAAAATCTGTTAAGCCGTTCAAGACTTATGGTGGAATAAAGAAACTTACATACATACATGAATCCTGAAAACATAACACTCTTTTTTGGTCAGTAATATGCAAATAATTTTCCTCTAGTAACAGATTAAAAAGTATAATACCCAGTGACATGCGAACTGGCCATTCCCACTATTACTTTTAATTAAGTAATGAAATCCATTTTCACCACGCTAATGGATCAGGCACAGCTTTTCGTCCATGATAGGTAATCCAATATATACATACGAAATAAATACGAATTGACGGATGAGTCACTATTTCAGATAGTAGAATACTGTCATCAGTTGTCAAATTTAAATGACAGTATTGGACTATCTGACAGACCTCACTCGCCAGTAGCGTCAGTCAAAGTCAAAGTCAAATTTTTTATTGAAACTTGTCCTTCAAAGAAGGCTCTTTTTCACGTCGATAACTAATTATTTTATACTAGCTGTTGCCCGCGGCTTCGCCCGCGTGATTTTCGCTTAGATGAAAAATCTCTCTTGGAGCTTTTCATCAGATGTTCCAGATCTTCAATTTTTATACGTCAGCAGAAAATGCTCATCAGGTTGAACGACTTTTAATAAGGCGCCATTTCCATATATGTTATGGTGTAGCTGGTCTCTTGCAGTTCTTCATCAGATGTTCCAGATCTTCAATTTTTATACGTCATCAGAAAATGCTCATCAGGTTGAACGACTTTTGTTAAGGAACCATTTCCATAATTCTTATAGTTTAGCTGTTCTATTAAGGTTCTTCATCAGGTGTTCCAGTTTTTCAAAATAAATTATAGCCTAAATGTTGCCCAGGCTTAATAGCTATACAACAAAAAAAGTTTCATTCAAATCGGTTCAGTACTTTCGGAGATTAGCGTGATCATACATACAGACAGACAGACAGACAAGAAATTCCAAAAATTTTTTTTGCTTTCTATTATTCTTTTTAAGTGTCCCTCTATCCATTTCAGTCAAAAATACTAAATGTACAGACAAAATATTTTTACTGTTTTATTATATGTATAGATATAGATAATATAGTATGTCTCAAAGCTACAAACTACTAGCATTTCGGAACGACCACTGGTGAGAAGAAATGCCGAAAGAAACTCATGAATTGTTTCATGAGTTTCTTTCGGCATTTCTTCCTTCTAACCTTCATTAGTATCATTTTTTTTATTTTTTATTTATTAAATATGGGTTTGCTCTTGACCACAATCTTGCCCGAGGACAGAGATGAGGTCTACGGTGTAGCGAGCTTACCCAGAAGCAGCCTATTCACTCTGGTTTTGAAGAGAGTCAGGTTGTACGTGCTCGGGAACACAGACGCAGGCAGGGAGTTCCAATGCTTCGCTGTGCGCATTAGGAATGATGATGAAAAGCACTTGGTGCGTGCCGGGGGAATATAAAACAGGAAGGGATGATAGCCCGCAGTGCGTCTGGTTGTCCGATTGAAGAAAGGGGCAGGTGGTATGAGCTCAGCAGCTAATGAGTAAAATAGATAATAATTTCAGTAGCAAATACTAAATCTCTAGAGTTTATATTTTTATTAGTGTAATAAAAAAAAGTTGGTGGTGTAATAGTTAAAACACATAGTCGTACTTGAGTAGGCTAAAACCTAGGGCGGCAGATTCTAGGGGCGGCAAATTTGGGCAAAATCAGGACAAATAAGTTTTAAACTTGTATCGATATCATTTATTGCGTTTCTTTCATGATCTATCCCTATTTTTTACAGTGGGTGCACCCCGTGCGCTTAGAGGAATAGTTGAGGTGCGCAGTGCGCTACATTTGGTGCGCTTCAAAATAAATGCGCTTCGAGGAATACCTCAACTTATTTAAATATTTTGCAGAAGTTATAAATATTCATATTTCAAGGTCGATTCTCACCGCGGGAATGATTGACATGACAGATCCTCTGAAGAATCTGCTATGTAACCAAATCATTGGGATTTAAGTGATCTTGAAACTGACATGCAGAGGTCGATAGCTAGGGATTGGCAAATTGAATATGTTAGCCTACTAGCTCGGTAGCGCAGTGGTTCGCGCGCTTGGCCTGCGATAGTGGCGGTTAAGCAACTTACCTGATGGTCGGTCACGGGATGGGTAACCAAAAGTGTATTCTATCGAGCTCCTTGTGCATCGGAAAGCACGTTAAGCCGTTGGTCCCGGCTGTATTCGCAGTCGTTAAACCCCACCAATCCACATTGGGTCCGCGTGGTGGGTCATGGCCCATCTTCCTTATCCATCCATAAGGTAGGCCAATGCCCCAGCAGTGGCGGACATTAAAATGGCTGATTATGATGGGCCTACTAGCGTAAATAAGCAAAACCGCCACTGATGTTAACATATGTATATTCATAGAAAATGGCCCAGAAAATTGCCAATTAGAGACTCAATTAATATTACAACGTTAATTTAATCAAACATCATAACGTTTAATCACCCGAATCCATTTGAGTTTAATTATCGTCATTATCACGTCATATTAAAATTACACGGGTTGGTGACAAGAATAGGTGAAGGGTGTGGTTCCACTAAGCGCGAGGTGGCTAAGATATGTAGCTAAGGAGAAAAGTAAAGAGATTGCTATACGATCGACCGCTGCCCAAAATTTCATAAGTAGTTGGTCTTTTAGTTATAGCTATGATGTGAGATGCTTTGCGTGTACCTACGGAACCCTCGGTGCGCGAGTTTGACTCGCACTTGGCCCGTTTTTTAACTGTATTGGTCCATATAATGACAAAAGGGGGCAAAAATCTATACATATAATAAAACAGTAAAAATATTTTGTCTGTACATTTAGTATTTTTGACTAAAATGGATAGAGGGACACTTAAAAAGAACAATAGAAAGCAAAAAAAAATTTTTGGAATTTCTTGTCTGTCTGTCTGTCTGTCTATCTGTCTGTCTGTCTGTCTGTATGTATGTACGCGTTTCACGCAAAAACTACTGGACGGATTTGAATGAAACTTTTTTTGTTGTATAGCTATTAAGCCTGAGCAACACATAGGTTATAATTGATTTTGAAAACTGGAACATCTGATGAAGAACCTTAACAGAACAGCTAAACTATAAGAAATATGAAAATGGTGCCTTAACAAAAGTCGTTCAACCTGATGAGCATTTTCTGCTGACGCATAAAAATTGAAGATCTGGAACATCTGATAAAGAACTGCAAGAGACCAGCTACACTGTAACATATATGGAAATGGCGCCTTAACAAAAATCGTTCAACCTGATGAGCATTTTCTGTAGACGTACAAAAATTGAAAATCCGAAACATCTGAAACAGTTTGGAACACAAAAGGACTTTTCATCTAATCGAAACTCACGCGGGCGAAGCCGCGGGCAACAGCTAGTATGTAACATGTATGTATACTCTTTTTGGTATGTGTGTGTATCCATACTAATCCATACTAATATTATAAATGCGAAAGTTTGGATGTGAGTTTGTGAATTTGTGAGTTTGTGAGTTTGTGAGGATGTTTGTTACTCAATCACGCAAAATCTACTGGACGGATTTCGATGAAATTTGGTACAGAGGTAGATAATGACCTGGAATAGCACATAGGCTACTTTTTATCCCGGGAAAAAGCACTGTTCCCGTGGGAAATTCACGCGGGCGAAGCCGCGGGCAAAAGCTAGTATTGAATAAATTCTCATTCATTCATTTATGCAGAGGGGTTTTGGTTCTTTTATGTCTATCGTATCTCTATTTAGATTACACTGTTTCACAATTTAAATTTACAATTCCTCGAATATTCCCAAGCGTCACTCGTGTCTCTAAAATCCGAGGGGCCCCTTGGTACTTAATAAACGAACTAAGCGGACATTCAAAAACTTAAAAAGCTACATCGTAAATTGTTGTCTAAATCCTAACCACATAATTTCATTGTAAATCGTTCAGAATTCCTGAGTTTTAATGATGAAATACTATATTTGTTGCAATTAGCGAAAGCTCGGCAAGTGGCAAACTTACACTCAAAGGTTGTAACTTTTAATCGCGCCCTTTTACAGGGCTCAAAGTTCCTGGTATTCGCCCTTTGATACAGCTGTATTAATTTCAATCAATAGTATACAGGTGAACCTAGACCTATAGAAGGAGATGGCGGGACGACATTGACAAATTCTTACCTTTTTTTTTATAACATAGGGCGGCAAACGAGCAAGCGGGTCACCTGATGGTAAGCTATCACCGCTGCCCGTGGACTACTGCAACACCAGGGGTATCACAAGAGTGTTGCCGGCCTTTCAAGAAGATGTAGACTCGTTTTTTGAAGGTTCCAATGTCGTATCGGTTCGGGAACACCGCCGCAGGAAGTTGGTTCCACAGTTTGGTCGTACGTGGCACGAAGTGTCTTTTAAAACGTACGGTGGTTAACAGCCAGTCATCCAGATGGTATGGATGAAACTTCAAGCTGTGACGGATGGTACGGTGGTGAAATTCTTACCTGAGTGGCCACAACTTGCTTTAGAGAGAGACGAGTGGAAGAAAAAGGGGGGGCCTTTGCCCAGCAGTGGGACACAAAACCTACAGGCTAGTCAAAAAAAATATACACGGGAATTCAAAAACATTGGCAAAAATTCTGGTGAAAGTAGTCATGAACTTTGTATGGGACCGACCTGTGGGACCGACTCTGACATCTAAAAACAAATCAACTGTTCTGATGATCAGCTTTTTATCTTCACCAGTATAAATTTTGCCAAAGTTTTTGGATTCATGCTGTTTTTTTTTATATTATATTTAAAAGGAAGCACCTACTTAGCTTTCAAAACGATTCCTTTTACAACGCTTTATACGCCGCGGTGTTTTAAACATGTTTTTTTTCAAACCTTTTTTTTTACAGTTGTTTAGATCTATATTTAATTTATGGGAAATCACTTCTGTTAATCATTATCATCAGTCCTTGCCAGTTTCCATTTCATTTGTGGTCGGCCCTCCTAATCCGACGAGGATTAATAGAAGAATGATCTTCTCCTAATCGTCTTCTTTCATCTCCGATCGTCTTCTTTCATCCGAAAACACAAAAAAAAATCATTGATGGTGACAGGATGACGCTGGATACAGGCTTCTTCAACGGAAATCTTTACCCAAAAGACTTTAATTTCAAGTGATTAAATGACGATGATTTTCACCAAGCTTAATTCAGCTTAAATTTGGGCAAGTCAGCTAACTTCACGGCAGTTAAATCAAGGCTGGGTCATTACACTGCTAATGGATTGGACTGTGGTAGCAGGCAAATGGGTGATTCTGTAATCGATGCCGCCCTGTTGTGTAGTCCGATTTGTAGAAATTAATTTGGTAAAATTTTACTGACCTAGGGGAGAAATTATTCATTTCACCACGTCCTCATGTGATGCTATATCCTTCCATACTCATGTTAATCCTAACTAATTGACCGAGCGAGCCAAGCGAGCGAGGGCTATAAGTAATTCAAGTTGGGGCGAAAACACATTGTTTGTATGTATGTATGTATGTTTGTTCCGCGATAACTCTCGAACTGTTGAGTTAATTTCGATGATATACGTGTAGCAACTATCCATAGAATTTTTAAGTTCGTTGCGCAACAAAATCGGTTCAGCCGTTTTTGAGATATACGCATATTTTTCAAATAATAATCGCGAGGTCTAAGTTCGCGGCGAACTACTAGTATTATAAATACGAAAGTGAGTTTGTTTGTTACCTCTTCATGCTTTATCTACTGAACCAATCTTCCTGAAATTTCGCATACACATAGTTAGAAGTACTGGGAACTTAGGGTACCATTCATCCCGGGAAAAAGCACTGTTCCCGAGCGAAATTCTCGCAGACGAAGCCGTGGGCAAAAACTCAATCAATCAATCAATTAATTTCAGAATTTCGTTCTTATCGGTGTGCAAAAGCTAAAATAAATAAATGAAAACGTGTAATAGCTTTCATGGCCAAGCCGCTGGACCGATTTTGAATTAATTTGTTATGAAGAAAGTTTACGCAGGCTGAAATCAGGGGAGGAATACACAAAAGATGGCGGGAAAAATCGGTTTGTAGTGACTTTATCATACGTAGAAAACTAGAAAATTATGCTCATTGATTTCAAACATTCTAAATTCTAAGCCAATGCATTGACTTAAACATGTTTTCAAAATAGCTTCATATAGATTTGATGTTAAATATCAACCAGGCAGCTTAGCGAAATTATTCTTGACAGTTATAGATTAGGGTTCTTTTATTAAGATACGGTACCCTAAAAACTTACCCGCGCTCTTGTTTCTATTTGACCGTGAGAATGGAGATTGTACTACTCTATGAATACTGAGGCTGTCTATCTGAAGCTGACGGCGGTAACGCTTAAACATTCATGTGACGGTACAAAATGTATAAGATTGCCTATTGCTTGCTTTCAACGCGAACATTTGCACGTACGAGAACTACCCTTTTTTAAGTAGCGTACATATCCCAATCCTAACTAATATTATAAATGCGAAAGTGATTTTGTTTGTTTATTTATTTGTTTATGTTAACACATAAACAAATAAATAAACAAACCCGTGAAGTGGTAACCCACTTCACGCTTTATCTACTGAACCAATCTTCCTGTTTCACATACACATAGATAGATATAAGTAATCAGAAGGACAAAGCGAAGTCGCGGGCAAATTCTAGTAAGTATATTATAAAATGAGAATAATTTATATAACCATGGAAAATAGACGCATTATTTTGTTTGCCTGACATAAGCTGTATAGGACTCTAAAGCTCGTTCACATACACAGCTAAGAACAGTCATCTATATATAAATGAATATTAGATGCTTCTTATTTGTAGATCAATGTAGAGTAGAGACAAAATAAAATAGTAGAAACTTGTATTTTTCTAGAGAGGATTTTCATATAGCGTAAATGGATTTTCACTTCTAAGGCAGTGAAATGGGCGAAAACTAAATTCACACAAGCGGAACCGGGGGAAAAGTTAGTTACTACATAAGATACGCGCGAAAAACACAATCCTTTCCTTGCAGTCGGGTAAAAATAAATTCACACAGGATACTGCAAAAACACTTCGCTATTGAAGGTAAAAAGTAAAAGCTTTTGCCCGCGGCTTCGCCCGTGTAAATTTTGCTTGTCGTCATAAAAATCAATGTTAAGAATAGTATCCTGACAATCATATTCCAACGGAGCTGTTATTTCTGCATAATAGAAATGTCAATGCAAACCATTACAAGCGAAAGCAATGGGAAAGGACTTGAACACAAAATAAAAAGAACACAAAAGGATACATCCTTTAATAAATATATTCGTAATTTTAGAGAAAATGATCCTAACAACTATATCATATTTGTGATTAGGAACTTCAATGTGTAACTACCGGTGGTAAGACGGTGCGGTGCTGTGTACCGGGGCCTCCAACATGAGGACACTGCGACATTTTTTATCGCATAGACATGAGGAAGGCCTAAAAAGAGATGGATGGATTGTGTTGGGGAGGATATGATTGGGAGTGGATAAAACTATAGCTAAGGATAGAACATTGTGGAGAGAAAGGACATTTGCGCCGACCCCAGATGATGGGATAAGGTAAGGCTGATAATGAGACATTTTTACAATTTTGAAACAATTTTAGACTAAACAAAGTTTCACCAATCGAAATTTCTTGGAATGTTTAGTAGTTTTAGGTCAAAGAGATAGAAAATAGGATGAAGTGCTAACTATTAAAGGCTGTGACGTTCGTTCAGTGATAAGAAACCGTCTCTTGAAGAATTTTCGCAGACGCGGCGCCATAGTCAACCACGGAGTGTTGCTAACCTACTCGTATCTGTCTTCGTTACACGATTATGGCACCCCCAAAAAAAAATTGATAAAAAGATTTATTACCCTCAAAACTACTAGGTTTTTTACACGACTGACCAAAAAAGGAGTGTTAGTTTTCAGAGTTCATGTATGGAAGTATGTATGTAAGTATGTTTCTTTATTCCACCATAAGTCCAGAACGGCTGAACAGAGTTTGATGTGAGAGGTATTTTTAGATTCCTTGCATTCCTCCGAGTGACATAGGCTATGTGAGTTGTCAGTCGTGTTTTTTATTTTTGAATAATTAGCTTGTTTGATACATCTATATGTGTGGAATATGGGTTAGATAATGAATTTCCTATATCCCGCTCTCATTTTAGAGAAAAGTTGTGTCAAAAATTCAAAATTATTTTATCAAGATAAATAAATCTTTTAAAAAAATTGTAACGCTGTGTTATTAGTTCCACATATTTCCGCGGGACTTCTTTCATGAGACAGACTATCTCTCTCCAGTTGCTTGTCCATTTTGTGTACTCGTTAATTTGTGTCGACTACGGTAACAGTTCGTATTTTATACGCTTCGCATTAGAAATTCAAACGATGTCATTACACTATCACGATGTTACAAGAATGATGGCATTCATTACGGCTAATAAATATGATGGATTAACGAGAAACGATAGTTCAACTACCCTATGATTTACATCACTAGCTTTTGTCCTTGGCTTCATTCGCGTGAATGTTATTTCTCACCCCCAAATCACACTATCACACTTCAGATTTATATTTTAAAGAGAAAATGTTTATTAGTTTGTGAGTTTGTTTGTTTGTAGGGGGTAATCTTCGGAACTACTGAACCGATTTCAAAAATTCTTTCACCAATGAAAGCTACATTATACCTGAGTGACATTGGCATACAATTTATGTATGGCCCTCCCGAGTGAAACCGGGGCGGGCACTAGTTTCATATAAAAGAGAAGGCAAAAGGATGGCTGAAGATTTCTTCGAAAACACTCCACAGATAAGAATAAAGTTCTTAAAATGAAATACACTTAGTAAGTCATAAAAAGTGGTCTAATTGTGGGTCCAATCTTCAACGACAAGCCGGCCAAATATGGCACACGGAAAGTCACTGTCAGCAGAAACCACATTCCAACGCCAGTTTGTAAACGAGTATTTTTAGACTAGTATTAAATACGCGTACTAGTATCACAGTGTCGCGGCGATATCACGTTCCGATTATATGTCATCGCCCTAGAGTTGATTGATGTTTTGTGATGGTGCGTGTGACGGAACGAACTTTATACCTCTCACCCTCAGACGAATGAAAAAAGAATAGACATGACATACCTACAAAAAATCGTGCATATGGCATAATTGAACCCGGCGCCGACAAAGGATTTGGCACAAAGATGGCGGCCTGCCCATACTAAAAATAGTGACAAAACATGGAAACCGGCCGCATAACTACTGTTGTATATAGATTGTTATGCCGGGTCTATAATTTTTTACTATGTCTATGCTCTCACCATCTTATTGTATAAGAAGGGTGTGCATGTGCCAAAACTGCCGAAAGTATTGAAGTTTTTCGTGTAGTCCGTGGTCATAGGTATAGTCAGATCCAGAGAAATGCGGCCCGTATCTCACAGAATTCTATTTCAGGCCAGGATTCACTGCATCTGACTGTACGTACAGTTAACAGCACATGTCCGTACCCAAATTTATTCCAAATACGTAGCTATTACTGCCGCATGAAGATCAATGATGGTAACTTGAGATATAGTTTTCTATTCGTAATCTGTGTTTGCTAAAAGACAGTTTCCAAATCAATCATCTCATTTGTATAATGCATATGCACAAAAATCATACTTCTGTAAAAGTACTGTTGCCGACTGGTTGAAATCTAAAACTTATGAAGAGATAGAAGGCTTGGTACAACGGTCCAATAACTAAGAAAAATTTTGCTATCAGTGGTGGCCTCTAATTTACTAGTGGCCATTGAACCCAAGAATTTGTTCGTAAGGCTGATCTGGACTCGGATGTCACACTAATTTTTAAATTTACATCTAATTAGTAGGTATAGTTCTTGTTGATATTGTGTTATGTAATAGTCATGATTTTTATAGAAGAGCAAGGTTTTCTAACACAAGCATCTTTCTTTGCTTAAAAGAAAACTTCAACCTCTAGTAATTGATGTATTGTTGTGAGAAATAAAGAAATTTAAAATTTAATTTAAAAAAAATATTCGCTGCAGTTGTTTCAGATTCGGTATGAAAATTTCGAATTTCTTTATTTCTCTAAACTAGCTTTACCCCCGGGCTCCACTTCCGAGGGATAAAAAAACCTAATTCGCTAGGTACTATTTTACTAATAACTAAATGCCATCTAAATTCGTCGAATAGTTTTTGCGTAGTAAGAAACTGGGACAAAGTTAGCTAAAAAACAATTAGCTATACTATAGCCTGATATTAATTTTAACATCTCTAATTTGATAAGTGACGTCAGAATTAACAACCGCCCTGAACCGGATTTTCAGGGGAAAGTAATTAACAGATTAACTTCAAATTAAGCCGTTTTTACGAAACTAAGTGGTAAGCTGGTGACCTGATTCAATGAGAGCCGGTCCAGATTTTAAAATATTTTAGTTTAATCTTGTTTATCAAACTCTTACCTTAACCTCTAAGGGATAAGGGATTAAACTTTACGAGCTGAATAACCCCTTCGATGTAAAAATAGATTGGGCCTTGGAAAAGGACATTGGCAATTTTATTATCCCGGAATTCCAATGGGGATGGATAACGAAGTCAGTGTAAGTTATTCATAACCTATTCTATTCAGTATTCAGTGCTAGTTCATCATCTTTAGCCACCAGAAATCCACTGCTGGGCATAACCTGATGGTGCACCCAGGATCAGTTTCCAAGGAGGGAACTCCTTGACGGTTAACTGCATGGACATTAAAATTTTGTCGCACAAATTGCACCAAGATCTCTAGAGATATGGCCGACATGGCCGTTTGGGGAATGGATGTTCAAATCCTAATTTCAATTGGGCCAAAAATATTTTTTTTGTAAAAAAAATATTTACGTTTATCAACCGATCTTGATGTGTGTAAGTCTGAAAACTACAATAGCATATAACAATTGATAATCATATTTAAATATTAGTGTAATAATATTCTTGGTTATATTAACTAACCAGTATAATGTAAGTACATACAGTACAGCAAGTATACTATACTGATATTAATGTTTTACTTTATTCTTCTATTCCAAATTAGTTTTTTGTTCTTGTGAATGGAGAACAAAGAGTGTAATTTTAAAAGCTAAAATACTACCTACAAAGAAATAATGCTCAGTTATCCCGAGAATTTCTGAAACTACTGAGATTAAAAAGCATTGTTGTAATAGTCTCTACTCTTATTTCCTTACATTATATACGAGCTGCGCCCCGGGGCTTCGCTCCCGTGGGAATTGGGGGTAAAAAGGAAAGTGGGCATAAAAAGTACCATATGTGCTATTCCTGGTTATATTCTACCCTTATACAAAATTTCATCGAAATAAATAATAATAAATAAATAAATATACAGGGACACATCACCCAGATTGAGTCAGCTCCAAAGTTAGTTCGAGACTTGTGTTATGGGATGCTAACTCAACCATGCTATATTTTATAACAAATACAGATAAACATCCAAGACCCAGGCCAATCTGAAAAATATATTTCCATCTTGACCCGACCGAGAACGAACCAGGGACCTCCGGTATGACAGTGATGACCGTTGGGCCACGGAGGTCGTCAAATACTTTTAAAACATTTGTCGGAAAACATGGAACACTAAAAAGTGCACGTGCCTTCACCATAATTTGCACTTTTGCCAGCACATTTTTGACCCACTTTTTTAATTGAGAAACATGCAAAACTACAATGTAATTTCAATTACCAACTTGTAAGTTCAATTAAAAAGTTTCATTGCCATTTAGCTACGAACTGAGGTATAAAATAATTTTTCAATCAGTTTCACACGCTTTTATAAGTTTAATTTGAGATTTGTGAAGTTTATTGTAAGAGAATTATATAGGGAAATGGTAGTATTTCTAACTCTCTTCCTGGAAAACATACTTAAATACTTTTTCTAGTTAGAATCTAAGAGGAAGGAAAACCGTCTCGTGACTACAGAAAGCTAAATTTTCTGTGGTACGTACAGGTACATACATTATGTAACAATATTATAATTAGGCCTTTTTCCCGTAAAGGTAGGCAGTAAGTAGCGATTTCCACTTCCTACGATCCTAACAGATCTCTCTCGCTTAGCCTGCACTCTCTCTTTACTCTATTTTATGTAGTCGTGGGTAAAAAGTGAACTATCAGATAAAAACTGTTATGAGAATAAAGAATCTGAAGATAGGTACCCACCTAAATTAGACCTAAGTGACCGTCACAACAGAAATCATTCCTGTGTATGTCCTACTGTTCTCTTTGTCTCCCTTTTACCATCAATATTAATTAAAGTTGATTGATATTGACATGCGTTTCTTATGGAACTCACATAAAGTCATTGAGGAAGGAACTAAAGCTTTTCACTATAACCGATGAGCAGAGTCACTTATGCGACTTTGATCCATTTGAATATTTGTTAACTTTTGGTGATAATTAAAAAAAGGAAATTAGTACCTACTTACTGTGTGTCATTATCATTAAGTACACGGCTTTAATGAATTGTAAATTTTAATTCAGTTACCTACATTGTATTGAAATAAAGCATTGTTCGCAGACTTCTAGGTCTTTCCAATTTAGGACTTAAAAAGCAGTACACTAACAACGATGAAAAGTTTAGGTTAATTTCAGAAGAAAGCTGGGCACTTTTGGCATGCTTGCTTCACATATTATTCAATCGTATGATTAAACGAAGTATAATAGCATAATGTTTATGTGATTATGAATGACATAATCCTTTATCAGTAGCCGGTCAATGTATAAAACAGTATCCTTTGGGTTTGGGTATCGGATACCCGTGGAGGTAATATCAAGAAGGAGGCGGGGTCACCTCAACAACTTTTTTAAGATTGGCGAAGGCCATCGATTGTGTTTTTAACATTCCTTACTAAGCAGTTAGTGTAGTACTAAAACTAAAAACGAACTATTCGGGCTTAGTGACCCAAAGTGAGTCTTGGCCGCCAACCAAGAGCACGCCAGCGTCCCCGGTCTCGCGCAAGCTCCCGCCAATCTTCGCTAACTTGCAGCTCGCGCAGATCAGCCGCTACCATATCGCTCCAGCGGTACCTGGGGCGACCCACCGGATTAATCTGTGCCACCGGTCTACGACTGACTGGCTAGCCCAGATAGGCTCTCTTCACGGCTCGATCATCCTCCAGTCTCACAACATGGCCGAGCCAGCGAAGACACGACTCCGCTATGGAATGTCTAAGTAAAACCTTCCTAGGGGTGAAAGTACTCATAAATATGAACATCTTTTTGTATATGGGACCGACTCTAAAATCTAAAAAAAAAATCAGCTGTTCCATACAATTTGCAATACCTACTCGCCCAAAATGTCAAAATTTATGGAACAGCTGTTTTTTTTTTGAGATTGCAGAGTCGATCCCATACAAAAAGGTGTTCATATTTATGAGTACTTTCACCCCCTAGGAAGGTTTTGAGTTTAATACAAATAACCCTGTATACGTTAGTTCTACAGTTTGTGAGTGTACGTTAGTTTTAAACACAGGTTTTAAAGTATCCTAGTACTACGTATTCCAATGCTAAAGTACCCAATGTCGAAGTATGCGAGTACGATGTATGTTAGTTCTAAAGTATCCGAGTTCTACTGTGCATTCGTCTCGTCTATTACATTAGGCATTCTTTATTATTAACTATGAAACGTTAACTAAAAAAATAAAGCTATTTGAACTATGAGCCAAGTAGTATGACGCAAAGGGCACAAGTGTCATGTCAATGCAGCTATAATTATGTCACCGGATGCATTTTATGTCTACATTAAACATAGCTTAATAAAATGTTTTATGTGGTTATATTTAATTTAATATTCAAAGATCTTAAGGCCCGATATAAAATTATATTAATTATGCATTGTTTGTCGTAAAATGTATTATTTTAATGCCAAATTCCAGTTCCAATAGATAAACAACATAATATAGCTGTAACAAACAAGAACCTATTTTAATTCAGAATCCTAAAAATGAAAATAAATATAGGCAGTAATTTCGAAGAAAAGAAATATCAATTGAACGCAGAAAACTTCCACGGTTTTATTTCTGCGTTCAATTGATATTTCGTTGAAACTTGAAATTTTCAGGAAGCATGAGCTAGCAGAGTCAAAGAGAGGTTCTATTACTTCCTTCTCTGTCTTTAGTCGTATTTCCTCATGATGACTAAGGGTCGTGGTTATTATATGGAATTAAACACACACAACGACTCTCTTGGCAATTTTAATGGAGTGGTTTGCCATTGCCTTCTCCATTTCAAATACTAGCTGATACTGATAACCATCAACCAGAGTGCAGGTTTCCTAACGATGTTTTCTTTCATCGGAAACAAGTGGTGGTCGATGAAAACTACCATACATGAGTCAGATTGGAAGCACGGGCAGGATTCGAACATGGGAACTCTGCAGCCACAGGCGGGCGCCCTAACACTCGGCCACCACCGCTCCTACCATTACTTCTTTACAATTACATTTTATAAAATAAAATTACCCTCCGCGACTGTCTGTCTGTTCGCGATAAACTCCGAAAAATGTTGATAATTTGTGTGTTAGAGTCTCTTGATTGCATAGAAAAGAAAATGTAATTTTTAAACACAAAAAATATAACACTCCATTATATTTATTTTGGTGTTTGGAGGTGTGACTGACTAAGTATAACCGAATAATGGGTTACGTAATCGATACATCAGTTGTGTTTACACACAAAGACTAATTTGCAAACAAGTGTTGCTCGCCGATGAATCGAGTCTAATCGAGTTGCAACTTTGAATACTGACGACTTATTTGTTGCACGTCGGCATTGTATTTTTTCTTTGACATCGCCTCGGTCCCCAAGTTTTTGGTTGGTCCAAAGGACCTGTAGAGTTTTTGACGTTTGAACGTAACATTTTTTGGTAATACTTTAATTATTTTCTTATTATTTGATAGATAGATAGATAAAAAAAACTTTATTTGCAGCTACGAAACTGACATACAGTTAAATGATAAGAAAATAGAGTACAATGCGAAGAAAAATAAACGAAAAAATAAGTGTGTGCTGCAACAATACCAAATGGTAACACCTCAGTCATGGCACTATTACCCGAAGGGCAATACACTGATTTTTAGTTGTCACCAAATGCGAAGTCGAGGTACAAAAAACGCTTTATGAAATTAAAAAATAAATAAATAAAATGATTAAACTTATTTTCAGATTAAGGTCAAACGCACTCAAATCTCTTATAAAAAAAATATATTTGTACCTACCTGTTAGAAAAACGGGTCAAAAAGGACATCATTTTACGTGCTGGAGATTCCTTTCAAGCTTTCTTAGAAATATATCACATTGAAAGGAACTAAATATTGTAAATGAAATAAACCGCCTCTATTTTTAACGGATTTATTTTTGCAATCTTCAAATACTTTCTCTTTTATCTTATAAATTAGAATTGTAAACTCAGTAGGCTTTATAAAAATCATCATTTTATTTTATTATTCATCCTCCACATTGTGTCGTTACATGGGAGCCACATTGCGTCATATTGTTTTTGTTTGCGGGATATTGAAATCTGTTGATCTGGGATATTGAACAATGGTCTATTCTACCTAGGTGAATTCTTGTTTTTCTCCAAGAAACCTAATATGTACTTGGCCTCTCCGATTTCGTGGAAAATAAAGGAATCTTCTTCTTATTTTGTGAGTTAGATAAGATCAGATTTTTCTTAAATCTGACCAGACTGAACACTTTAAATTTGATGGACAGTGGACGTAGTTTAGCAGTTACCTTTAACAATAAAACTTCTTCTGTGTCTTGTCTTAACTCGTCTACCGTTCATCATCGTATTAACGACTACCGCCAACTAGCGGTTACACACACTAGCGTAGGTAGCGTATACATACTCACTAGTAAACTGCAAAGTCAGCAAGTGTGCAGGTTTCTTCACCATGAATCTCTTCATAGCAAGCCACCTGTTTCCTGTTCGATGAAAATTACCGTTCATGAGACAGATCGATTGAACGTAAGTTCATCCCATTACTCCAAACACGTGATTGGTAACAGTACCTAAAGTAGTGACTGTACCCAAATCGTATAAAATCTGCTTAGCAGGAAAAATTTGATATAAAAAATAGTCATTCTGTCCTATCTAGTAAAACTCATTCGCTTCAGAAAGACATAAAACAGAAAGAAGCGTAGATAAACTCTTCGAGGCCGTAAGGCAAATTCATCGGCAAGAGACCCACCTCCCAGTGCCTCAAGACGACGAAAAAACACAAAAACTAGGACCCAAATGAGGGGCCACCTTAGTTACATCACTAGCTCGGGGCCTCTATAGCCCGAGGCTGTCAGGGGCCCTGTATAATTGCTATGGCTAGCAACCGACACGGCTTTCCTGACACCCCTCATTTGCGTCACGAGTCAAAACATCCAAATATACCGGCGGCCTTGACCATAGCCCACAAAAGCATACAAATAAGGTAAAGATAAATCAATATTGGACGGCAGCCTTGTCGCCTACGCATGTTTTTGTCACCGTGAAGTCATCTGCACATGGCCATCAGGATTAAGTTCTAAATGATTAGTAGATTATTTTAATTTCATAGTAATTCATTGCAGTATAATACTTCTTCTTAGTCGTTCACTCTTGACAGAGTGGTCTTGAAGTCGTGATTATGGATCGGTCTTCTCGGACTTGGCCGCTGCTCTTGCGATGGCTCTCCATTTATTTATATCGGTAGCTTTTCTGGAGAATTCTGTTGCTGGGCATTGATAATAAGTTATTTCTCTATATGTGTGTGTAGTTTCTCTGTATAATAAGTTATTTCAATTTATACAATTGCTCAAGAAGTTATTTATGTGCATGCTATTTTCTAATTTAAACATTCTTTTTTCTAATCCCATGGATTACAGGGCTGTGCTATATATTTTTTTAATAGCAAAATTAGACACACTGACATATCGAAGAGACGCAGAGTCGAAACCGCTGAACATAGAAACTTGAAATGTAGAGTTATTTATATAGCGTAAATATTTACTTACGCTATACATATAAAGAACCTTATACCGCTTTAAGGAGAAAGGAATTTTGAAAATTCCAAAGGTAATGGTACAAATCATCATCATCATCATCCAAGGCGCTACAGCCGCGGGTGGGCCTGGGCCTGGTCAAGTAAATTTTTCCAGATATCTCTATTTCGAGCTTTCTGCTTAAAACCCTTGACGCCAATACTTTCGAGATCCCGTTCGACGCCGTCCAGCCGGTAATTGTAATGGTACAAAACGATATTTTTTTATACTTACAAGCGTCAAAAATAAACATATTTTCAAAATAGAATTTACGCAAGTAGTTATATCTTACGACTCCCGTTTAAAAATACATGAATTAATACCTCGCCTATCGGTGACATAACATTTCTTTAGGATCAGTGCTACATTATTTGTGCTTTTGTAGTAAAAGGGAGCAGGTGTCACGTCACAATACAAAAAAGTTTCTGGATAATTGTCCACTGTAACAATTTGCTGTAATAGTATCAAGCCCCCTTGAAAACCAGACAACCCAGAATAGAGGAACCTGGCATATGAAAACTAAGAGAGCTGGCCTCAAGTAATGAAATGAGATAAGGCAATAGCGAAAAAGAAGTAAGGGAAATTGTATGATTCATTCATGACAAAAGCATAGCTCCAAATAAAAATAAGAAAGCGAGAAATAAATGATTAATATCTCTTAACTTTTTTTATTGCCTAATATTAAATACTATGCGATTTAAATTCTATCGGTTTTTGTTATTTTTGTTAAGTTGTCAGCTTGTCATTCAAAACCAATGAGCGATTTTTCTGACAGCTAATTAAGAAAAAAAAATCAGTATAAAAAAGTCTAAACAGATAGCGTGTTGTGAAAGCCGAGTCGTAATAATGGCTGAACGTATATGGTGCGCTCTTCTTAACCAGAGGCAGAAAAAAAAACACCTTACAGTTTGACAGTTGCACAAATCACAATATTGATACTTTTTGGATGTTTTTTTTTTTTTACTAAGTTTTCTTTTGTTTAATGCCAATCCCGTGAATTTTTGCTTTTTGTATGCAACCTTTTCTCTCGCCTTTCATGAAGCGCCATCTATGAAGTTATCTGGAACTATTTTTTTTTTATTTGGGTCTCGCAAAATCCCTCATTCAAACAATACTAACGAAACTAACTTCACTACATATACATTTGTCAAAGAGGCCGAAATGAAGTTGCTAAAGCCCGACCTAAGTTTAGATTCTAATTGACCAGATAAAATTATCTCCATAAAATTCGAAAAAAAGTGACCCCGCTACTAAATGTCGAAGTATGTAATGCCGATGTAAGGTAGTTCTAAAGTATGCGAACCTCATAATGTTTTTTTTCTAGGTGTGTTGCTTATTTTTTTCCACAATGCTAAAGCTTTTTGGTAGAAAATTCTGTTTATAAACGAAAATATTAATAATAATAATAATAATAATCTTTATTTCCAAACAGATTACAAATGGTTTCTTAATTAATTAAATTTAAATTATATTTTAGAACAATGAAGTACCTGGAATATTGACCTGCAACTTCCACACTAGGACGAGCCTCAAAAATTTACTTGACCAGGCCCATGCCCACCCGCAGCTGTAGCGCCTTGGATTATGATGATGATGATTTGTACCTTGGAATTTTCAAAATTCCTTTCTCCTTAAAGCGGTATAAGGTTCTTTATATGTATAGCGTAAGTAAATATTTACGCTATATAAATAACTCTACATTTCAAGTTTCTATGTTCAGCGGTTTCGACTCTGCGTCTCTTCGATATGTCAGTGTGTCTAATTTTCACAAAACGAAAATATTGTCACAAAACGAAAATATTTTTCATGTAATTTTCCTTAATGCTCTAATTGGTAGTTACCGCGAATCATTTTATATTTAGCTTATTGTATCACATATAATTCACAGAAATGGCCATAGGACCGGAGATTCGTGTCATCGCATGATATAATAGGGAGAATTCTAATAATAACTTACTATTATTATACTAATTATGCCCCGTGGCTTTGTCACAATGAGAATTTCGTACCTACGTAATTAAATCGAAATTTCGTCTGGTACATTTTTGTTACAATAACATAACATCAAATATTATTGAGAATAAAAAGGACGCAGTTGAAAACGATTTCATGTAAGTATGTATGTTTGCTACCATATCACGCAAAAATAACTGATTGCGTCTTACCCGGAATGGCAAAGTGGTGATGGCCGTGTGGTTTCCGTAATTAGTGGTGCAGTTGAAGTAATAAGGACCCTTTTTTGGTGTAACCTATGAGTTATAGCAGGTTATAGAGTTTTCTTATACAGCTTTTAGAGGTATGGAAATTAGCCATACAGCTGATGTAGCACGTGTGCTGTGACTGCATAAGTCCCAGGTTCGAATCCAGCCTATGCTACATGAGTTTGTATATCAATCTGATTCATGTATGGTAGTTTTCATCGACTATCAATTGCTTCCCGTGAAGGAAAACATCGTGAGGAAACCTGCACTCTAGTGGATTTATCAGCTTATGTGTGAAATAGAGAAGGCAATGGCAAACAGCTCCATTACATTGCCAAGATAGTCGTTATATGGATATTATGTCGAATATGACTAAAGGGGACCATAATCATGAAAAACAAATCCGTGTGCATAAAAGATTCTACACGAATAGCAATAATTCATTTCCCGATAGCCACATCCGTCCTTGTCTGCCAGTACTGCGATGAAGGAGACGGAGCATTGTTTAGAATGAGATTGCTGGAGTGCAGCGTAACAAATCTGTAAACATAACGCACACACGGTGTGTTGATTGATGTTATGTGATAGGGCTGTCAGTTGCTAAAAATAAACTCTATAAAAAAATACAAAAAAATTGCCCAAAAAAAAATTACACTAACTACATTAAAATATTGAATTGAAATACAACATATTACTGAAATACATTACAAGTACATTGACATTTATATGTGAATCTATAAATAATATAAATCGAGTTTTAAGACAGTTTAATTAAATAAAACTTAAATCGAATTTAAAGAGAATATGACATTTTATTGTTTTAATGGCTTCATTTGTTGCTCAATATGACTATCCTAGGCTCTGAGTTTATTCTCAGTATGACCTCTTAAGGTCATTGCCATGGTAGGAGTGTGGAAGATTGGTGGCTACTCCACCGTTTCCACCTCTTCAGTATTGGCATGTAGAGGCACCGGAGTGTTTTTAGTGGGTTCAAGTCCCACATACCGCTTTACTACTCGATTATCAAGAAGTGAACCATTATGCGAAGGCACTTCCACCTCGATTACAGGTGTATCACCTTGTATTACATGAGATCTTATCTATCTATCTCAGGCACCAGTTCTCTCCACTTAGCTTAGGTCCTTTGCCTTGTACCTCGCTAACAAATATTGTAAATTAGCCTAATTTGGAGAGAAAAATAAACGATTTTTTTAATTTACCTCGATAAAAAAGGCTCTGAGGTTATCCTACTACCAGTTTCGATGTGTGTGAGTGTGTTTACAGTAGTATAATAATATCTCTTGAATAGGTAACTGAAATGACACAGTAACCAGTGAGATTTAGCCTACGATAAATATAAGCAAACAACATTGATTTACCTGTATTTTGTATTGATTGTAATTTCTCCAAGTGTCAACCCTAGCCGTTTACACTGAATCGTGTTATCGCCGATCGCTGTGCTACACGACAAATGCAATATACATATGCAGTTTTGCTTCATTACTCTGATGGCTGTGAAGAGTTTGCGATCACAACATTACACTAATCATTATGTGACTAAAAATCAATTAATTCGGTCACTAATGTTATCTTTCTATTCATGCACCACTATTTACTTATGTTTATTTCTTTCCTTTCACTAAGGTAACCTGTAAGAGATTGCACCAGCTCCCATGGGAAATTCGGGATAAAAAAACCCTACGTGCTATTCCCGGTATTTCTCTACAACTGTACCAAATTTCATCGAAATTCGTTCAGTAGATTTTGCGTGATTGAGTTACAAACATTCACAAGCATGCTTACATCCAAACTTTCGCATTTATAGTAAGCTTCCGACTCCTATTAATACACAGTACACTTTGTGCAATTAGCCTACATATAACCGCATTCAGTACAGTCACCTGCATCAAGTGACTTTACATGGACATCTATGTCGTGAGAATATCGTCGAATTTGCAGTGTCTCGGCTAATGAGCTGTTGAGTGTACTTAGATAAGAGTTCATATCGAACTATTATGTTGATATCAGTAGACTTATTGATTGTTCCACTTAAAAAGATATTACAGACTGACATGATGTCTATCTTATAGGTATTTACTAGTTGATAAAACTGCACACTAAAGTGTCTCATGAGAGAGGAAAATAATTTGGGATTCTTTTTCTGTTGTAGAGAGAGAGAGAGAATAATATTGTTTGTAGTATGACTCATTAAAGTTAAGACGAATGATTATCGTAAGTCGCTTGTTAACTTTTTTTTTCTTGTGAAAACTTTTGTTTGTGTGAAAAGTTGCTTACTGTTGCTAATATTGTTGTTACGTTATTTTTGATTGTAAAGTCTTAATTTTCCAAATAAATAATAAATAAATAAATTATTCGTCGCGTCGCAATCATACACTCGAAAGTTTCAACTACCCCTACCAAAAATCAAATAGGAAGTTATTACTTTATAATCGAATTAATAACTTACTTTAACTCAAAACTTAGTAGAAAAAAATGAAATTTTAGTCTTTTTTCTAGCATTTGTTAGCATCTATGTTTGACCGAGCGAGCGAAGCAAGCGAGGGCTATAATTCAAGTTGGAGCGAAAACACATTGTTTGTATGTATGTTTGTACCGCGATAACTCTCGAACCGTTGAATTAATTTCGATGATATTAAGAATACGTATTGCACCTAAGAATTTTTAAGTTCGTTGCACAACAAAATTGGTTCAGCCGTTTTTGAGATATACGCATTTTTATGAAAATAAATATTGTTCTATAACTTTTGAACCTTTTTGCTCTTTTTTATTCGCGAGGTCTAAGTTCGCGGCGAACCAGTAGTATATTTGAATTGAAATCAGTAATCACATGGTTCCACAGTCCTCATTAGCACCTCGCACGGATCAAGTTAACTCGCTCTTGACCGCAGCAACCGCAAACCGTATGCCTATAAATTGTAAGTATTGTATCCGGTAGAACTTGGCTCAATCAATCAATTGATTAAGACTTCGTTCTTATCGGAGTATTTTACATGTATGCTTCTCTTTTGCCATCGATTTGACCTCCCTATACGACACGACCTCTGCCTTTTCTTTAATTTCGTCTTTAAATGTCCTTCTTGGCTTTCCTTTCCCTCTCCTAGCTTCATTTTTTCCTTCAATCAAGTATTTCACAAAGTTGTCGAGTCGGTGGCCAAACATCTTTCCTCTCCCTGTTACTCATTGTTTATTGCTCTAAGTAATGTTCTTTTCTCAATGATCATTAGGCTGTCCACTAGAAAATACTGCTCATGCCCCGCTGTTAATCCAATGCTCCAGAGCATTGGATTTCCTTATGGATGGATAAGGAGGGTGGGCCGTGACCGTGACCCACCACGCGGGGGTCAATGCGGAACACAGCCGGGACTAACGGCTTAATGTGCCTTCCGAAGCACGTGAAGTCAAAGTCAAAGTCAATTTTTTTATTGGAAACTTGGCGTTCAAAGAAGGCTCTTTTTCACGTCGATAACTAATTATTTAATCATAATATATTATGTCTCAAAGCTACAAACTACTAGCATTTCGGAACGACCACTGCTGAGAAGAAATGCCGAAAGAAACTCATGAAACAGTCTTGGTCGCCTAATATGCCAGAGGGGCTATTTATTAACTTTATACATACACTAGATTGTGTACAGTCAAAATCCATACTAATATTATAAATGCGAATGTTTGGATGTGAGTTTGTGAATTTGTGAGTTTGTGAATTTGTGAGTTTGTGAGTTTGTGAGTTTGTGAGGATGTTTGTTACTCAATCACGCAAAATCTACTGGACGTTCCACGATAGAGAAATTTGGTACAGAGGTAGATAATGACCTGGAATAGCACATAGGCTACTTTTTATCCCGGGAAAAAGCACTGTTCCCGTGGGAAATTCACGCGGGCGAAGCCGCGGGCAAAAGCTATCCATACTAATATTATAAATGCGAAAGTTTGGATGTGAGTTTGTGAGTTTGTGAATTTGTGAGTTTGTGAGGATGTTTGTTACTCAATCACGCAAAATCTACTGGACGGATTTCGATGAAATTTGGTACAGAGGTAGATAATGACCTGGAATAGAACATAGGCTACTTTTTATCCCGGGAAAAAGCACTGTTCCCGTGGGAAATTCACGCGGGCGAAGCCGCGGGCAAAAGCTAGTAAAATATAAGAAAAAAAAAATATAATATAATAAAACATGTTATGTTTGTGATCGAGTAATCAAACCACAATAAAATGATTAAGAACAAAAAATACAAAATAAAATTCGAATCAAGAATCGAGCAGACCAGTTCCCCCTGGCACGAGGAACTTGAGATATTACATTTTTGGTCACCCATCCCTTGACCAACTTTTCTCGAAATCGCAGGTTGAGCCTATGAACCACTGAGCTATTGAGCTTTATAAATACTACATACTTCAAAAACTATGCCGAATGCCTATGTAGACCTGAATGAGAAAAGTTATAACGATAGAATTTATTAATTATTTTATTATTGAATTGTTATTAAATTATTATTTATTAATTTAATAACAATTCAATATTTATTCGTCCACATAGATTGTTCTTTAATTATAAGACACATATGTTGTAAAGTGTCGTCTTTGGGAAAATGCAGCAGTGGAGTTTGTTGCGCCGCCTCTTCACTTGCTCTTTGAAAGCGGAAACTAAGTATAAAATTGTTATTTTTAAGTTTATTTATATAAAACAATTTTCATTTAATTTAATTTAAATGATTTTCAGTACGTTGATTTGCTGTTGGCTGTACATAAAAGTGCATCCAGTGACCTTGGCATCTCATCAAACGCATAATGCAACCGTATTATGCAGTTTATGACTGATTGTAATCTAAACAGATTCATATTGCAATGTCCTCGTTGAATCAGGTAAGAATATTTTTCATAACATGAGAGGAATTTATTGAATGGGGTTTATTGTTTTTTCGCTCACTAGCTGGCGCCACTGGCGAGTGAGGTCTGTCAAAGTCAAAAGTCAAAGTCAATTGTTTTTATTTATATAGGCTTCAAAATAGCACTTATAAATCGTCACATTCTTGTTTTTTAGTTAGTTGACGTCATAAAATTACTTAAAGCTAAGGTTACCACCGCCTCCAAAGAAGAGAAGTAAGTAGAGAAGAGGCGGCGCAACAAACTGCACTGCTGCATTTTCACCAAAGACGTCACTTTACAACATATGTCTTATAGTCAAATAGTACAATACTGTCAATGTCAGATAGTACAATACTGTCAATGTCAGATAGTACAATATTGTCAATGTCAGATAGTACAATACTGTCAATGTCAGATAGTACAATACTGTCAATGTCAGATAGTACAGATTTCAATGTCAGAATAGTATCATCTGACAGGCTCACTCGCCATTGCTAGCTTCCTTAGACATTAGAAAATTCCTGAATATAAAGTACTGTGCTATTCCAGGCTATTTTTATTTATTTTAATTTATTCTACCATTTTTATTTATTTTAATTTATTCTACCATTTATTTCTTGATACGACCTGACGCTCACTTTTTCCTATATAAATATCCTATATTCATAGGCCCCTTCTTCCATTTACCTTTCCTCTTATGATGTTTCTTAAGAAGTCAATTGTGTCGTATCAAGTGACCTAACATTTACCAAATTCATCAAAATCAGTCCAGTAGATTTGCTTTTTCAGTATTATGAACAAACTTATAAACTTACATCTAAACTTTTGAATTTATAAAGGATTTCTCGGTTACTAAGGAAAATAAAACTTATTATTACAGATTATTATTACTTATTGTGACCAGTGGTGACTAAAAATACTACTACATAAATTATAAATGCGAAAGTCTGTATGTTACGAGTAGTCTGTCTGTCTAGTGCCTACCTGTCTGTTACGTTTTCACGACTAAATCGCTTTGCATCGATTTTGATGAAATTTGGTACAGATATAGTTGAAGACCCGGGGTCAAACATAGGCTACTTTTTTCTTTAAAGCTCAATCCCCGAGGGGCTGGAATGGGGGGTCAAAATATGAAAGAAGGTAATTACCAAATTGGAAGTTCAAGACCACAAAATTGAAGTTAAATGTTAAATATAATAAAATTGAAGAAAAACATTTAAACATATTTATTGTTTTCCTTTAGTACATAAGAAAAATTGAAAAGGCAAAATTAAACTGTAATTTGTCTAGGCGTAAAAAAAAAAAAAAATATCAAGGTGACCGACACTAGTCAACGAAATAAGTCAGTAACTGGTCACTTGCGACTTGCATACTAATTGACTTGCATTGTCTAACTAATGTTTGACCCGCTTGGTATAAGTAATGACTTGGATTTCATTACCGTATTAGGATAGTTTAGGTGATATTGTGAATGTTTATTGATGATAATCACTTTTAAGTTTTAGAGAGATAGTAAGCCAGTATGGTCTGACTATTTAAAACATGTAGTGAAAAGCCTATTACAAATAAAGAACCGTGCAGTAAGCTTATTACTTTCGCTACCAAGATCCCTATCCTAACTAATATTATAAATACGAAAGTGAGTTTGTTTGTTACCTCTTCACGCTTTATCTACTGAACCAATCCTCCTGAAATTTTGCTTACACATAGTTCTGTACTGAAAAGAACATAGGAAACCTTTAATAGGAAAAAAAGCACTGTTCGCGTGGGAAATTCGCGCGGGCAGAAGCCGCAGGCAAATGCTAAAGGAAAATAAATCTGAGGTGACTGCAGATAAAAGATCTATATACATAATGAAAATAGTAAGTAATAAGTATTTTTCAGTAATAATTCGCAAGTAACAATTACAAATCCAATCCGATATAAAAAAAATTAAGGAAGTAAATAGCAAAAGAGATGCAAAGAAAACTATCAAAGACCGTGGACCTCAAATTTGAATCAAAATCTTTTTTTGTGATTGTCAAATCCAAAAAGAGCTCTCTTTTTATCCCATTAAAGTCCACAAATTTAGCATAGACCTTTGTGTCTAAGAGCATAGATAATATAATCAAGTACCTACCTATACAAGCTTAGAGCCACTCTTGCCCTGAGACTACTTGTGAAGTCCTTCATGCGAGTATCGGAGGGACAGTCAATAAAGGTTGATTTATTTATACACGTCTACCTTAACGCCTCTAGCCCTCAGTCTATAAATAAGGACTAAAGGTCACTGCACAATATTTATAGATTGTAACGATTCAACGAAAATTGTCAAAAACATAAATGGCGTTCGTTTGACGTGTGTAACATAGCGCAGGAACTGTTGACGCCATAGATGACATCTCTTTAGTCGTATTTCCTCATGACTGAGGGTCGTGGTCATTATATGGAATGAAACACACACAACAACTCTCATGGCAATTTTAATGGAGTGGTTTGCCATTGCCTTCTCCATTTCACACACTAGCTGATAATCATCAACCAGAGTGCAGGTTTCCTCAAAATGTTTTCCTTCACTGGAAGCAAGTGGTGGTCGATGAAAACAAATATAGATACATGAGTCAGATTGGTATACAAACTCATGTAGCCCGGGCAGGATTCGAACCTGGGATTTCGTATCCACAGGCGGGCGCCCTACCACTCGGCCACCACCGCTTTAACCAGATAAGACATAGGGTATGCAAAAAAGTAATTCTTACATTCTTTTGATGTAAAACATCTAGGCGCGGGTTGGCAGTAAAATCGACTCGAATGTCGTGACGGAAAGACATGAGGCGTAACGATGCTCATTTGATTTACATCTGCCGGGCGTTCCTTGATGGCCAACTTTGTCTAACTTTATGGTTTGACTGACACGAAATGGGAAATATTGGGTTTATATAAACTAGTCATGAAGTAAATTCGTCACCATTTTGTAAGTTCCATACATTTGAAAGTCAAATTCGTTACCCTAATGAAGAGTTATGTGCAAATTTGCCACAGGTAGAATAAGAGTTAATTAACAGGTAGGTAATAAAGAAACTCACACTTTGTCATGAACCCTCCTTTTTGGGCAGTCATGTAGCTGAAATTATTTAAGTTTAAAGTAAGTAAGCAGTTTTATCTAGAAACCGCTCAATGATTACTTAACACCTTAAATTCGTACGCGTACGTTACAATTCACACTTCCACGCTTTACGACACTAATAACGAATCATCTACATGGAAGAACCAATCTAGGCGTAGCATAGAATTAACTAAGCAAAAAAACGTAAAATAAAAAAAGCGTATCGGTCAGGAAAGCGTATAAGCGTGAATACGCTGCTCCATTGACTAAGTACGCATGAGCGCTCCCCCTCAAAGCCCTATTTTTTTTTTTAAATAATCATAACTTGTATGTTCTGGGCCCTGAGTTAAACAGGTCAAAGCCTACCTTAGTTGAACTTATTTAAAAAAAAACAGAAAGACTGGCTGGATTTGAAATGTCTGAAAAATACTTTTAAATAAAGAAAAAAGAAATCAAAATATATTTAAGACAGGAAAGCAGAGAGAGAAAGAGGCAGCAGCCTTTTAATTTGAACCCTTTTTGTATGGAACCCTAAAAATGAGAGATAAATCCTAATATCCCAATCCTAATCCTTCCTAATATCCATACTAATATTATAAATGCGAAAGTTTGGATGTGAGTTTTTGAGGATGTTTGTTACTCAATCCCGCAAAATCTACTGGACGGATTTCGATGAAATTTGGTATATGGTAGAAAAATACCAGAATAGCACATAGGGTACTTTTTATCTCCGAAATTCCTACGGGAGCGCAGCCCCGGGGTGTGGCTAGATGTAATAATAGATTAAATAGAACTAAGTATTTTTAAGTTTAGTTTAGTTTTTCTTTATTTTAATTATTAAGAGTTATATTTAATTTGTGAAGGAGCACCTACCACTTGGCACTACTATTAAGGGTCCACTTTCCTTATAAACACTACTATATTTCTATAGTACTTCTATAGATTTTTTTTACGGTACATGGCTGAAGTTTTATTTTTCTTAAGTGTATCGTACAATTACTTGGCCTTTCTTATAATGATAAACATTTGCCCTCCGGGCATCCGAAATTGTTTTTCCGGAAGTGGCGTCCGGCCACAAATTACGGAAGATAATGTTACTGCAATAATATATAACGTTAAATTTTTTTATTATTCGGCTTACAAGAATTCGTTTCGACTGGCTGTGATATGGCAATGAGCGATTTTTTCTAACAGCCTAGAAATTATAAATTAGAGAAAAAAAAAGAGTATAAAAAAGTCTCATCAGATAGCGTTTTATTGAAAGCCGAGTCGTAATAATAGCTGTACCTATATTGTGCGCTTTTTATTGTCAGTCAGAGGCAGAAAAAAAAACACATAACAGTTTGACAGTTGCACAAATCACAATATATCAATACTTTTTTAGATGTGCAGCTTTCAAATTGTCAAAAGTATCAACTTTTTAGATGTTTTTTTATTAGGTTTTATTTTTTTTTAATGACTATACCGTGCATTTTGCTTTTTAATTGTCTCGCCTTTTACTAAGCGCCACCTATGAATTCATCTGGAACTATTTTTTTAAATTTGGGTCTCGGTAAATCCCTCTTTGATTTTTGTTTTTATTTTTGAATCTACATTCTATTTAAATTTGAATCCATAGGTATTCAAATTTATAACTGTGTAAACATATAGATGTACTAGCCGCACCCCGGGGCTTCACTCCCGTGGAAATTTCGGGATAAAAACCCTATGTGCTATTCCCGGTATTTTTCTATCCGTATACCAAATTTCATTGAAATCCATCCAGTAGACTTTGCCTGATTGAGTAGAGAACAAACATACACACAAAGTCACAAACTCACATCCAAACTTTCGCATTTATAATATTACTAGCTGTTGCCCGCAGCTTCGCCCGCGTGAGTTTCGCTTAGATGAAAAGTCTTTTTGTGTTCCAAACAATTTCAGATATTTCGGATCTTCGATTTTTATACGTCTACAGAAAATGCTCATCAGATTAATCAAGTTTTGCTAAGGCGCCATTTCCGTATATGTTATAGTGTACTGGTCTCTTGAAATTATTTATCAGATGTTTCAGATCTTCAATTTTTATACGTCAGCAGAAAATGCTCATCAGGTTGAACGACTCTTGTTAAGGCACCATTTCCATATTTCTTATAGTTTAGCTGTTCTGTTATGGTTCTTCATCAGGTGTTTCAGTTTTCAAAATGAATTATAGCCTATATGTTGCCCAGGCTTATTAGCTATACAACAAAAAAGTTTCATTCAAATCCGTCCAGTAGTTTTTGCGTGAAACGTGTACATACAGACAGACAGACAAGAAATTCCAATAATTTTTTTTTGCTTTCTATTGTTCTTTTTAAGTGTCCCTCTATCCATTTTAGTTAAAAATACTAAATGTACAGACAAAATATTTTTACTGTTTTATTATAAGTATGTATAGATAGTAGGATTTATTATCCTGCTAAATTAAATTTAGATCCTTCAAGACCAAGTCTAGTGCTATAGACGGATGTCGTCAAGGTACAAACAGTTGTTAGAAATATGACCATTTGATTGAATGTAATGACATCATCAATATGTGAAGTACATCACGTTGCTTTTCTGTACGAGAGTTTACGAGTAACTGAAACATTACCGCAGTGAATAAGGTAAATTGTATAAATAATAGGTGAATACAAAAAAAACAAACATTGAAGAACCTAACCAAACAAGTCGAATGAAAGAATAAACACTAAAAAATAAACAAACAAAAAGTTTACAAGTTTTGAACGCACATTCGAAAATAAACAAAAAAATAGACAGAAGATTTGAATACAACAAAAAAACTCTACAACAGTTGTCTATCAGACGACGATTGGTCCATTTAGAAAGTTAAAACACATCGAAAGACCGCTCGCAAATACAGACTGTCTGTCTCAGGAATCCCACTCCATTCCATTTCAGTCTGTCTCTTTCCCCCCAACTTAAGTTTAGCACCAACTTGACTCGTTTTAGCTAATAGAAAACACTCACCGATTCAGAGAATGCACTCTTCGGTCTCCTTGCCGGCGTTCCGTTCATCTTAATTTCCACTTGACCACTTAAACAAAACAATATCCACCAATTGGATCGCACTGCAAACTTTTCACAGACACTTGTAGAGTTCACTGTCAAATTTAACACAAGGTTAACCGTTAATCCAACAGATTTTTGGGAGCGAATCGTCAAGGCGCGCGATACTGCACTACTTACTTAATTTTATCGATGACTTCATGCAATTATTTTGCTGATAAGTTATCGAAAGTTGTGGGTAAAGTCGAGAGAGTGGTTGGAGAGAAGCGAAGCGAGGAGTCCTGCCCCGCAGCAGAAGTGAGACTGGCGTCAAATCCAAACTCGCTCCCACTTGCGGCCGGCATTGGAGACCCGACGGTCGCAGCGGCGCGCCCGTGCATTTTTTTTACGTGCCGTGCCGGACAATAGGCTAACAATTTAGAGGTTATGTTTTGAATGCACGCGGAATGGAACGGTGCCCAAACTGGTATACGATTCGTTCCATCTCCAAATCTTTTAAAATACTAAATCATTTTGCTTCTTTTAAAACTTGTTGAATGAAGTGTTCATTGCCAGTATGTTTACTTATTACAGCTGAGGCGCACATGATTCATTCCAAGTTATTTACTTTCTATATTTAGTTTGCGGGTGTCTTGAGTGGCTCCCTGTGTAGGTGACGTCATTATGTGACATTTCAAGTATTCCGGATTTTTGTCTTCGACAAACACGACATTTACATTAGTACCTCTGTAATCAGCTTCTTTAATTACTTTAATTCAACAACATTTATTTTTATTTCTTGATTAAAAAATGAATCATCGCCTTCATTTTTTATCGTTATCTTCGGCTTTCAACGTTTGATCTTTTGCACTAATTGGCTTTTGAGCGATGGATCAGGTACAGACCTAAAACGTATAAAAATATTGTTTTTCATTTGCTCTACCTTATGTTAGAACTCTACATGTAGTAATGGACCGAAACCTAAAATAATATCATTACATTTAAAAATCAACATACAAAGTAAATGTGCTTGTATCATTCCCTTCTATTTATAGAAATTAAATGTATAGTCACAATGATATCTTGAAATAGAAACGTAATTACTACACCATTTTACATAAATACCTCGCAAATTTCCTGTGTTACATAATGTATATTAAAATAAGGTAAGTAAGTAAAAATGAATAGTTGGGTCGGAAATATGCCGCATATAGCGATAACCATTGGCCAGGGTTTTTTTAATATTTTGATACCTGAAAATGAAAAAAAAACAGGACAAAAAATGTGACGACCGAGCCTTATAATCTTCTAACGACGAAGAGGTCGCATTAATAGTTGCTTATGATGTACCTAATGTAAAACACAAATAGGAATGCCGAAGATCGTGGAAAGTGGAGAGATCAGAAATTCTCTATTATAAGATAAAATTAAAACTATTGAACCTTGACCTTCGAAGAAGGCTCTTTTTCAAGTCGAAATCTAATTATATAGGTAATCATAGTGAATTATATCTCAAAGCTACAAACTACTAGCATTTCGTAACGACTACAGAGAAGAAAAAGTCGGACCCTCGGCGCCGACGCGTATGCTGAGGATGCAACCTGGAACATGCTTAGATGAAAGAGAGTAGTATGTGTAACATTAGACTCCACCCCTAAGAGCAGAAAAAAGAAGAAATGTTATTTTACAACTTACAACTACCCAATAGGAACTAAAAATTAACGAAATTCGAATTTTTGAATAACTAAAATTCTAATGGTTTACCTCCCCTAATTCTATCACCGCTACAAATTGCAATCGAAAGAATGTTACGCCTCAAAAATCTGAAGGCCAAATTAAGAACAAAGACCTGACAATTGAACATGTCGTGACTAGGTCTACACTGTCAATCGAATTGGAAAGGAGCTTGCACAATGGTGACGTCATGAGTTGGAGTTGCAGCCTGCAGTTAGCAGGCAAATAAATCCTGCCTACTTGTCTTTAAGGTCTTTCAGAGTTTTTTATTTCTGGACTAACGTTATTTTGCCCGTGTTTGCTTCCGTGGAACTTTCGGGGTTATGGAATGAATGTGGCGATCAATGTAGTGAAGGAGGTCCCTTTAGGGTTTTAGGACCTCTTCATTCCATAAAGTAGAGAAATAATTAAAAAGATTGTCAAATGTTTTGTATTTGACGTTGTCTAGTCTGTGAGCTCGTGCAGGCAACTTGTCTGCTAGTATAAAATAAAATATATTATTTAAAATAGTGGTTGTTATTAAGTTCTTACGTTGCGACTCACATCGTAACATAAGGGCTATCATTCACAGAAATATTTTTTCAAATCGGACTAGTAGTTTCAGAGATTAGCGTATTCAAACAATATAAGCTTTTTAGCATTATTATATCCATAGAAGTAAGAAAAAAAGTCGGGTTTTTTTCTTACTTTATGATTATGTCATCGACTACGGGCTAACTTTTGACAGAGCGCTTGTTTCCGGTGAAGGAAAAACATCGTGAAGAAACCTGCACTCTGGTTGATGATTATCAGCTAGTGTTTGAAATGGAGAAGGCAATGGCAAACCACTCCATTAAAAATTGCCAAGAGTAGTCGTTGTGTGTGTTTCATTCCATATAATGACCACGACTCTCAGTCATGAGGAAATACGACTAAAGAGAAAGAGATTATATCAGTATGGCACCACTTTGCAAGACTAATGTAATAAGAAATGGTATTACGTTGGCTGATCTTTCAGTGTGTTTTTTTATGGTTTGTGAAGTAGACACACCAAACATAAGGCTTATGGTCTTTGCGGAGTCCCTACTCACCACAGATTCCAAATCCGAGAAGGGAATATCTTGGGAAGGTGTATCGTAAAAACATACCAAATCCCTGATATTATAGGACGAAATGTAACCATAGACGAAGATAAAAATAGACTAACAATTGTAAACTAAAAATGTATTTTCGATGTGCAGGTTTGAAATGCGATAGCTCAGTTAGGAAGAGCAAGGTCGTATAAAGACCTGGTCGCGGGTTCAAGTCCTGCTCGCATGGAGATTTTTTTCACCATACCTAATTTCTATATGAAAGTACTTTAGTACTAATTGCATCTGCGATGCTTAAAAATCCAAAAATAACTAACAATTGTACTTTAAGTTCTTAATACTTTTTGGCAATTATGAGCTGATTTTTTGATGTAAATACATCTATAGGCGTGGCTTGGTAAAATCAACTCGAATTGCATGAAACAGAAAGTTGGTGTGATCATCGTGCCATCGATGCTCAGACGTTTGATACTCAGTTTTGCACCCGAGCGCGAGCGTCGAAGTGCGTTGCTCTCTCGCTTTTTGACGAGTTCCCCCAGTTTCCCGGAATACTGAGGGATGATTCTCATTAGAGCGGGCCGTGCCCGGAGGCGGGGCGGGGACGGGCCGGGGCCTGTCCGTGCTGCACTGTTCATATTACACCGAATGTATGGGGCGGGACGCAGAGCGTGCAACAACCGTGGTGCAAACGAGCGTCGAGCTTGAGCCCGGACGGGACACTGTTAATGCACTGTGTAATATAAAATTGATTTATACAAAAATGTATGTAACAGATTAAATCCGTGCCCCGTCCGGGCCACGTCCACGGCCCGCCCCGGGCACAACTCGCTCTAATGAGAATCATCCCTAATTGTCTTTATAAGGCTATTTACATCTGCAGGACGTCCCATGATGGCTAACTTTTTTTTAAATTAAACTTTATTATTGGAGCAGATTTTAGAATGGAATTAAAACAACAGTCTGGTTTTAAATTTAAAAAATAAATTTATACAAAGAGAGAAGTCTAAAAATAAAAATCACACACGCACTGGACGAAATTCGTTGCGGTTTTCAAAGTTGTATTATTGAAGATCTGACTTAATCTCGCGTGGGTTTCATCTTGATACGTCGCTTAGAACCTACTATATTAACAATAGTAAATTACGCGCGGACGAAGCGATGTTCGCGGGCACAAGCTAGTTAAATAATAAATTTCTATAGAGAAGTATAAGAGGAAAAGTAATCACACGCACAAGTTCCAGTTTTCCCATATCCAGTTAGTGAATGTCAAATCAGTTTCTCTGTGTGGTTTTCTGTTAGGCTGTATGTAGTCTATTTTTGTTGATTGTCTGTGCATGATGTCATATTTCAGCGAAAGAGGTAGTGGCAATGGTTCACGCATTTGTAAACAGGTAAAATACAAAATACACCGTATCCTGCAACATTTACAGTATTTTATTGAAGGCCCGGGTAAATTATTAATTATTGGAGAATGGTTAACTGCAACTTCATTTTACGGAATCTGAATAAATTTAATAGGTATTCATACTTTAACGCGTTGAAATGCATATAATAAATTAGAAGTGGGTAACATTGCTGGTGGCAGTTTACCAACAAGCTTGTTACCTACATAAAAGGAAAGTTTATTTGTTTATTTATTCAGGAAAAACAATAACTTATATTATACTATTTAAATTTACATTATTTGTTTTGGGTTTTATACTTTGTATTTTATTTAACACTAGCTTTTGCTCACGCGGTTTCCCCTATGAATTACACCACGGAAACAGTGCTTTTTCCCGGGATGAAAGATATACTATGTCCTTCTCAGTACTTTTAACTATATTGTATGCGAAATTTCAGGAAGAATGGTTTAGTAAATAAAGCGTGAAGAGGTAACCAACAAACAAATAAATAAACAAACACACTTTCGCATTTATAATATTAGTTGGGGTTCATTACACTGCTAAGTAGGCAAACAGGCATACGGCCCACCTGATGGAAAGCGGTCACCGCAGCCTTTTGGCCGCCAACACCAGTACCAACTGTACCAGCACAAATAAGCCTTTTAACTACTTATGTGGTGCCAGTCACAGGAACATGTTACATGTTCTGTGGTGCCAAATGATATTACGCCCGCCTTGCAGACCCTAAATAATTTTTTTCACGCCCTTTTTACAAAAAGATCATGTTATCATGTTGTAGTGTAGCTTCTAGTCTAGGGAATGACGGAGCTCATTTCACAACCTTTGAATACGCTTTTTAATAATTTTATGTTTTTATTTATTTTATTTTACATTTAAGGAAGACTTGCAGCATAAGGCTAGAACAGATAGAGTAAATAAGAAACAGAAAGCCAATTACAAATCTTCACAGGTAGAAAAAAAGTAAGAAATAGAAAAACTCAAGCAAACAAAGTGTCACAATAGCCAGAAGTTAGAAACAAAATATATAATTATTTTTTATATGATTTGATCTATAAAAATTAATTATCATATTGGAGTCTGTGACATATTTAGAAAAATCTAAATAATATCTGGACAGAAATCAGAGTACTGTCAAACTCTGCAATGGCAAAGAAAAAATACCACTGAGCAATAGCACGCTTTGCTAACGCAAAGTGGTTGAACTTCTCTCAACTGATCAAGATCGTAAAACTTTTGGAGAACTCACCCGCATCATCCTTATATACCTTGGCATGGCTTGGCTATATCTATTTATTTATAATTCAATGGCTATATCATAATTACAATCGCCTGAATCTTAATAATGTGTGTTAAAACAGTGGCTATTAAACAAAGACTACGCAGATACTGAATCCTTACTGTTTTTCATATCTTAGTTCCCCCTCTATTAGTACCCTAAAAACATGTATAACACTAGTTACTTAGTGTATCATTTTTGGCACCTTACTCAACCTGCATTCACACATCTTTTTGTTTCAAAAATGGCTTGATCTCATTTTATGTCACTTCTATTTATATATTTACTGTCTTTCACTTATATTTGATCTTTTATTTTTTCTTATTCCCAAATTACAGTTTTACTAGTTTGGGAAATAAGCGCTCCTTTGTTTAGTCATAGCTAGAAGTTACCTACTTATTTACTGTACACGACATAGACGCAAAGCTGTGTCTGTGTGGTTCCTCTCTGACAGTGAATCCCAAGATACAGGTTTACCTAGTTTGGTGACGATCTGTCAGGAGGTTCTGCCCTAATTACCGTCAACGTTTAATTTTAAGTAGCATTGTTTATCAAGAAGTATAAGTAGGTATACTGGTGAAATAAATGATTTTGTTTTTTTGTTTTTTAATAATACCATACGACCCGTTTATTATCGGTTCTCTGCCTTGAACTAAAAAGAAAGGTGTGAAACCAGTGGTTTCTATGACAGCGCTATAATTGTCTCTATTTTAAATGTATCATTGAATATCTAGTCATAGAAACCAAAGTCTTTTTCTTGGTGCCTTTACGGTCCATCAGTTTTGTAAAGATTTCACGGTATCGAAGCGTCAACTGATTGATGTCGCATTCCGCTGCATACAGCAGTTATCTAGCATCCTACGTTGGCGGCAGGCTGCAAATGCAGCGCGGCGCTGCGCTATGGGTAAATGTCCAATGTATGGACGTACATACTTTTGGCATATGTTGGCGGCTGCGCTGTCGCGTGTAATATACCAATTACCATTGTCGCGTGAAGCATGGCAGCGTCCTCGCATCGCTCAGAATTTGTCGCGTTTGAAGTCTACGCAGGACATAGTGTTAGATCTGTAGGTATGTGTCACGCGTTCAGTGTTGAGTGTTGCCATGCAACTAACACGCAGCGTGTCATCTTATTATTATTGTGTAGAAGATAGATATTTGAAGGAAAAAGTCAGCTTTCTGGGCATGTTACCGAGACAACAATGTAAACGTGTATGTATATGACAATAAATGTAATTCTTTATTAGGTTCAAATAAAATTAAGAAATACGTGAAAATTAACAAATTTATTAAGAAATCTGAAAATATGATTAAGAAACAAAAAGAATAGTGTTAAAGAAATTCCAATTAGGCAACAAAAGTTAGACTTAAAAATACAATTGATGTCTTGTGAAGACACTATTAAAAGTAATAAGAAAGTAATTAAAGAATTACAAGATAAGTTATGTTCTTTGCAGACTGAGTTGCAATCCATATCCAGTAAATATGATGTTTCTAAAAAAGCTATGAGTGAATATACTCAAGCTCTCAAAATTCTAAATGAAAATAAGGACTTGTGTAGTTGTAGTTCGAATGTAGAGAACCAGGTTACGGAGGACTCCATCACTGACAACACTGCTTGTGCGGTGGCTTCAACCCTGACACAGGTTGTGATGCCCCCGGAGACTGTGCCCCTTTTACAGGCTTCTCCGGTGGTCTCACAATTGGATGCCCCCATCATCAACACCAGCAGCCCCTCAGGCTCTTCAGTTGAGGTCAGCTTTCCTTGACTGTGAGACCCGAAGAACTGTTATCTACTCTGATGAAATGGGTGCTAACCTGGGTCCCTTGGTCTCGAATTATACTACTCAGAACACATGTAATATTTGTATGCCAGGATCACATATTTCTCAAATATTGTCCAAGTTAAAGTGTGACAAATTTGATTTCAACACCACACTTATTTTAGCTATAGGCAATAGTACAAATGTCACACATGTAGATATATTAAACTGTATAAACATCTTGTCAGAAATAGAGAGAGTGGGTATTGGTCAAATAATTTTAGTTCTTTTCCCCTATATAAAAAATAATTACAGAAATAAGTTCATACACTCATTAAATACACACATTTATAATTTAACGTGGGATCTGAAAAAACTTTATATTTTAGATTGTAATAAATATATTGACAACTGTTTTTATAACAATGGTACTGTGTACCTACCCTATAGATATAAGCTGACTATTGCTAAACTGTTAGCATACAATATATATAGACCCGTTATACCTAATATAACGAAGTCATCTGATATTAGTACCAGTACTAATAACTTAGTTTTAAACTAGATAATAAGACAGAGGTGAAGCCTTCCTATATAAATCTTGTACATCAAAATATACAGGGCTTCACCAGCAAATTTAATGAAATCTGTTTATTTTTGGAACATAATAATGTTGACATTTTTTGTGTCACAGAACACTTCTTTAAACATGAAATTAAACTAAACTTCCCGGATAAATATATATTAGCAAGTGCATTTCTAAGACAAAATTCTGACCACGGTGGGTCCTTAATATTAATAAACAGAGATTATAAATGCAAAGAGAGAAAAGACATAGTAAGGCTGTCTCTTGAATGTACAATAGAACTTTCTTGTGTGGAGTTGGACAAATATATTATTATTTGTGCTTATAGACCGCCTTCAGCTAGTTATGACACTCTTTTAAATGTTTTGGAAGAAGCCCTCAGGCGGGTTAGTTCTAGTAGTAAACATATAATTTTATGCGGTGATTTTAACGTTGATATTTTGGTTTCATGTTCCCGAAAGCAATGGATTTAGAAATTTGCTTGATTCATTTAATTTGAAAAACACATTCTTTGAACCCACTAGAAGTGCCCCAACCTCTGCCAAATGTATAGATAACATTTTCTGTGATTGCTCGGTCTCTGATGAAAAGCTTTTTGCCCTGTCTGGGGTCTGACCACCTGGGTCCGGCAGGTGTCGCTGACACGTGACAGAAGAGTCTAACCTTAGCTCCGCTCCTGTAACCTGTAGGCCGCTGACTAAGCACCGGAAAATGCGTTTTCGCGAATCTATAAATAAAAAATTGCCTGAAATGAGACCCAAATAAAAATCCGAATAGCCATTATGATGAGGTTTTTAATACAGTGAAACAAGAATTTAACAAATCTTTTCCTCTTAAAACATTTTGATAAGAAAACAAAACTAAATTTCTGCGGTTGAATTTCAAATGGCATTTATATTAGTAGAAATAAGCTATATGAACTGTATGGCCATAAACAATATCCAATTTTAAAGCAGAATTTGCTTATCCTTATGTTAGATATTTATTCAAAAACTTTTAAAAAGGTATGTGCTGCTGCAAAATCTTTATATCTGACTAATAAAATAAAAAACTCTATTGATAAGATCAAAGCTGCTTGGTCTATTATCAGCAGCAAGACAGGCAAATCGAAATCGCGCGACATTAATATTTCTTTAAAAGGTGGTGATAAAACCATAACTTCTAACGACGAAGTAGCCAACAATTTCAATAATTTTTTTGCCAATATTTCTAAGAATATCACGGGATCCCTCTCCTCTTGTCCCAGTGCTGCAGATGACTTATTAAAAAGAAATGCCTCCGATCCTAAGTCCATTTTTAGATTTAGAAGTATCACATCGGATGAACTGTTATCACGTACAAAGGCACTCAACATGAAAAATACTGAGGATCTCAGGGTATGTCTGTCGCAGTTCTGAGCAGTATTATTGATTTGATTACTTCTATAACATTACAACTGTGATTTTCAATAAGTGCACATTTCCGAGGAGGTGTTTTCCCTGACCTCATGAAAATAAGTAAAATTATTCTATTTATTCAAACAAGGTACAAAAAATGATCCCACTAATTACAGACCCATTTCTATATTACCCCACTTTAAGTAAAATATTTGAAAAAGTAATTTTAACGCAATTAGTCTCTTATTTTAACGTAAATAAAGATCTTACACCAATCGTCAGTATTTTAGTTTCACTAAAGGTCGTTCCACTACTGATGCAACATCTACTTTAGTTCAAATAATCTATGAAGCGTAGGAATCCTGTGAAGATGTCATAGGTATTTTTTGCGACCTTTCAAAAGCCTTTGACTGCGTGGATCATAATATACTAAAAAACAAGCTTAAATTTTATGGTGTTACTGGGACGGCCCTTGAGGTACTAGCTTCTTACCTGGACAACAGAACTCAGAAAGTAGAAGTTAACAGAGCTGCTTCCGGCAGCGCGGCGGTACACATGGAGCGTGCCTCGAGGCTCCATAATCGGTCCTTTTCTATTTCTTGTTTACATGTTGATATTCCATGTCTTTGCTAGCAATTGTGTGAAGTTGTTTTGTTGCGGACGACACTGTCATTACTATTTAAGATCAACAGAAATGAGTCAAAATTACTTGTTGATGTAAGTAATACTATGACACTTGTGCTTGACTGGTTTACAACCAACAACCTGGCTTTAAACACGGACCAAGACCAAGTGTATAAAGTTTTTCTCTCTCGAACGCACCTCATAATGATATACCTTTAATAGTTAATGGCAAAGTATTAGAGTGGGTACACAGTGTCAAATTCTTAGGCGTTACCGTTGACTGTAAGTTAAAGTGGGATAAACACATTGAACTCACGGCCAAAAAACTTAGCTCGGCGGATTATGCAGTGAGAAGGATAAGACAGTGCACAAACATTGAAACAGCTAGACTCGTGTATTTCAGCTACTTTCATAGCATAATGTCATACGGATTATTGATATGGGGAAATGCAGCCGAGATAGGGAAAATATTTGTATTACAGAAAAGAGTAATTCGTTTTATGTACGGGCTAAAACGACTTGCGATTCTCTACGAGAACTCTTTAAATCAATAAAAATTCTTACTGTTGCATCTCAATACATCTTCAATGTACTTATTTTTGTTAGAGGTAATTTAAACCTCTTTAAAAAAATCTGCGATGTACATAGTACTCAAACTGCCCGCAATAAGAATAAACTTTATACGCCCTGCTTTGAAGCTTAAAAAGGTTCGGCGGTCTTTCGTGGGTCAAAGTGTAAAAATGTTTAACAAGCTCCTGACGAGGCTACTCGAATTTACCGATGCAAAAATTTAAAACATATCTTAAAAATACTTTGATGAATAAAGCGTATTACACAATAAGTGATTATTTGAACGATAAAAAATTTTGGTCTCTCCCTACAACTTCGCCACTCCACACTTGATTACATTCTTTTGATATTGTGAAAAAATAACCTTTACGCTTTCTTTTTCAAATTTAGCTAGTGACATTTAATTGTTAAACATGTAAGTATTGTGATCTTCAAGTGACTGAAAGTATTTATTTTTCTAAAATGTTCAAACTTGTGAACGGGTGTTGCCAGGGGATCCTGCTTCGATCCTGATTCGAATTTTATTTTTATTTTTTGTTCATAACCAATTCATTGTGGTTACTTGATCACAAACATAACATGTTTTATTGGGTTATTCCCAAAGTATTCCAAAAAATGTTTAACTACTCTATGAAAAAAATAATATTTTAAATTTTTGACTGTACTACAATCTAGTGTAATGTATTAAAATGTTCTCAAAGTACTCCACGCGATTTTAATATCAAAAAGCATTAATTAGAATAAAAAGTGTAGCTGATTTCTTCTACAGTCAGGTCATTCCGAAAAGCTTAGTAGTTTGTAGCTTTGAGACATAAAATATTATGATTAAATAATTAGTTATCGACGTGAAAAAGAGCCTTCTTTAAACATAGTTTCAAAAATCAAAAACATATTCATAAATGACTTTTTTTACATATTTTCCACCAAAGAGATTCATGATTATTGAGATTGACATAAGCAAAAACTCAAGAAGTAACTGATCAAATTATATTTTTGAAAAAACTTAAAATTAGCAGCTAGGTTGCGGACTCACATTCGTTGTACATCCATGTTAACAAGCTAATTACACACATTTTCAATTCAAACTTGCTTTCAACTTTTTTCTTTAATTTAGAATCTTATTCAGAACTTTAATCAGAACGATATTGTTCGAACGATTTGTGACTGACTGTACATAGTGAAATATTTTATAATTATTTAGTTGGAGTAGTTTGAGAATTGATATCAAATTATCTGCGGAGTAAATTGAGAATAAATTGAAATACCTATGGAGAAGAATGGGAACAAAATAATCAATATTTTTAAATAATAATAATTTCGTGGAGTAACTTGGAAACACATGTATGAGATTCTTATCTTTTTAGAACAAAAGAATGGAGTACTTTGGGAATAACCCGTTTTATTATATTATTATTATTTTTTTACTTATATTTTATTTTATTTTTGACTGTACACAATCTAGTGTATGTATAAAGTTAATGAATAGCCCCTCTGGCATGCTAGGCGACCAAGACTGTTTCATGAGTTTCTTTCGGCATTTCTTCTCAGCAGTGGTCGTTCCGAAATGCTAGTAGTTTGTAGCTTTGAGACATAAAATATTATGATTAAATAATTAGTTATCGACGTGAAAAAGAGCCTTCTTTGAAGGCCAAGTTTCAATAAAAAAATTTGACTTTGACTTTGACTTTGACGCGTTTACAAAAATCAATGAAATTTGCCATTTGCCGGTTCGATTTCGATAAATTCATTGAATTTTATAAAGTGTTACGGGTACTGATGGGTGCACTGTAAACCTTTGACTATATTAGTTTCTATTTTATTTTTGTGTAAAAAGTAGTATTAAATACTATAAAATTAGTTTTTCCTAGCCTCTTTCCGCGAAAACAACGAAAACAGGGTAAGGTTTCGGTATAAAAAACTGAGTAATTTGTGAAATATTCTTTAAAAGAAAAATAGAAACATATAATATATATAATGCAATATTATTTATTTCAAAGAAAACCATCAAGTTTTTAACAAAATTTATATAAAATAAAAATTATCAGTTTAACTGTTTCGTTTTTCCATAGTATAAAGTGACGAACATTTCGAACGAAGCTTCGAGTCGGCTCATGTGAGCCTCTGTGAAAAGGACGTCCCTGTGTCGCTCCCTGTCGCTACGCAGCAAAATCCCACGGACAAATACATCGCTGTGCATATACGAAAACTCAGTTAGATCAACTGGTTTTGATACTTGTGCGGAAAAGAAAGTACCTTTTTATTTTTCTTCGTTAATATTCCAGTGTGTGTTTTGTCTTCCTTAGTACTCTAGCCATACATGAAGTCCAGCGTCCTGATGATGGAGACAGAAGGTTGCCATAGGAACTCTGTAATTAAACCATGTAACCTGGTCGAGTTTGGGCTTGTTTGGTTTGTGTTCTTTAGTGCACTCTGGTCCTACATGAAGTCCAGCGTCCTGATGATGGAGACGGAAGGTTGCCACTGAGGAACTCTGTAACTAAAGCCATGTAACCTGGTCGAGTTTTGGGCTTGTTTGGTTTGTGTTCTTTAGTACTCTGGTCCTACATGAAGTCCAGCGTCCTGATGATGTTGGAGACGGAAGGGTTGCCATAGGAACTCTGTAACTAAACCATGTAACCTGGTCGAGTTTGGGCTTGTTTGGTTTGTGTTCTTTAGTACTCTGGTCCTACATGAAGTCCAGCGTCCTGATGATGGAGACGGAAGGTTGCCATAGGAACTCTGTAATTAAACCATGTAACCTGGTCGAGGTTTGGGCTTGTTTGGTTTGTGTTCTTTAGTACTCTTGTCATACATGAAGTCCAGCGTCCTGATGATGGAGACGGAAGGTTGCCATAGGCAGAGTTGGGCGTAATCAACTACTTTTCGTAACTGTTTTTCGTTTTTTTGTAATCGGATTAATAATCTGATTGAAGAAGTAATCATGACTACGATCAATCATGATTACTTTTAATCTAGATTACTTTCAATCATGATTACATGTTGTAATCGTTAGTTTTGATTACAGTAGTCAGTAATCTGATTACATGCGTAGTTTTTATTATTTTTAACCGACTTCCCAAAAAAGGAGGAGGTTATATGTTTCGAAGTATGTTTTTTTTATGTATTTTTTTAAGCATTTTTATAATAAATGCGCTTCGATATCCAGTCAGTATGTATCTTGCATGTACTGCGATTTTCTAAGCAAATAGGGAGCTTTCGACGACTCGACTGTATGAATCATATACTTGAGGTAGGCTGTGATATAAATCATATGGATTTCGCAGAAGGTCCAATTCTAACAAAATGTCCAATTCGCAAAATGTCCTATTCGCAAAATGTCCAATTCGCAAAATGTCCAATTCGCAAAATGTCCAATTTGCAAAATTTATTAGACATTTTGCGAATTGGATTTGTTCTACGGAGGTGGACATTTACGAAATTGAACATTTTGCGAATAGGACATTTTGCGAATTGGACATTTTGTAATTGGACCGCTTGAAATCCATACTTATATCACAGCCTATAAGTATATGATTCATACAGTCGTCGTCAAAGCATTTACTTTAGAAAATCGCAGACATGCAAATACACAAATGTCCAATTCGCAAAATGTCCAATTTGCAAAATTTATTAGACATTTTGCGAATTGGACATTCTGCGACCTGGACATTTTGCGTGTTGGACATTCTGCGAACTGAACATTTTGCAAAATTTATTAGACATTTTATTATATTATAAAGACTGTTATATGATGATATCTATAACAGTTATCGCAATAAAGATATGTTGAGGCAAGAATGTTCCAATTCGCAAAATGTCCAATTTGCTAAATGTATATTTTGCAAATTTGACATTCTGCGAACTGGACATTTTGCGTTTTAGACATTTTGCGATTAGAACATTTTGCGAATTAGACACATTTTGCGAAATGAACATTTTGCGAATGGGGCATTCTCGTGTATTGGACATTCTGCGAACTGAACATTTTGCAAATTAAACGTTTTGCGACCGCTGGACCTTTTGCGAATTGGATGAATTTCATATAGGTGTAGGCTGTGATATAAGTATGGATTTCCAGTAAAAGGTCCAATTCGTAAAATGTATTGGACATTTTGCGATTTGGACATTTTGCGAATTGGACCATTTGCGAAATCCATAGACAGAATGTCAAATTCTACGAGAATGCCCAATTCGCCAAAATGTCCAATTCGCAAAATGTCCAATACATTTTACAAATTGTAATTCTCCTTTATGCGAATATTGGATCCTTTTACGAAATCCATACTTATATCACAGCCTACCTATATGATTCATCCAATTCAAAAAGGTCCAGCTGGTCGCAAAACGTTTAATTCTGCAAAATATTCAGTTCGCAGAATGTCCAATACGCAAGAATGCCCCATTCGCAAACAGTTCATTTCACAAAATGTCTAATTCGCAAAATGTTCTAATCTCGCAAAATGTCCCAAAACGCACAAATGTCCAGTTCGCATGAATGTCAAATTTGGTAAAATATACATTTAGCAAATTGGACATTTTGCGAATTGGACATTCTGCATCAACATATCTTTATTGCGATAACTGTTATAGATATCATCATATAACAGTCTTTATAAATACCTCAATAATATTTTATTACTTCAGAAGACTCTCAGAGCTTCGAGATAGAGTTTTTCACTAAACTCTATTTATTCTTACCAGTCCTATCATGCGTAAACAATCTTCACTGTACTTTTTTTGTTGAATTTTGTTAAAAATAAATCAAATATTAGTTCAAACCTAAACTTTCTAAAGTAAAACATTTATTGATTGAAAGTTTCATTTAAATCCGTCCAGTAGTTTTTGCGTGAAACGCGTACATACATACATACAGACAGAGACAAGAAATTCCAAATAATTTTTTTTGCTTTCTATTATTCTTTTTAAGTGTCCCTCTATCCATTTCAGTCAAAAATACTAAATGTACAGACAAAATATTTTTACTGTTTTATTATATGTATAGATAAAAAAAATACTAATATAAAATAAATATACTACAAAAAATAATATTAAAATTATCAAAATGTGTTTGTTCAAAAAGATTCCCGCTTAGCGTGCGTCGCTGTGACTGTGTGCCCTGCGCATGTAGTAGTACAATCAAATACCTAAAATTGAAGCGCGTCTTTTTGTAAATGCGTCCTTAACAATAGTAAATTACGCGGACGAAGCGATGTTCGCGGGCACAAGCTAGTTAAATAATAAATTTCTATAAAGAAGTATAAGAGGAAAAGTAATCACACGCACAAGTTCAGTTTTCCCATATCCAGTTAGTGAATAAATCAGTTTTCTCTGTGGTTTTCTGTAAGGCTGTATGTAGTCTATTTTTGTTGATTGTCTGTGCATGATGTCATATTTCGGCAAAGAGGTAGTGGCAATGGTTCGCATTTGTAAACAGGTAAAATACAAAATACACCGTATCCTGCAACATTTACAGTATTTTATTGAAGGCCAGGTAAATTATTAATTATTGGAGAATGGGTAACTGCAACTTCATTTTACGGAATCTGAATAAATTTAATAGGTATTCATACTTGAACGTTGAAATGCATATAATAAATTCGAAATTAAATTACATTTAACATTGCTGGTAATGAGTTTACCAACAAAATTAAACATTTACCTACATAAAAGGAAAGTTTATTTGTTTATTTATTCAGGAAAAACAATAACTATATTATACTATTTAAATTTACATTATTTGTTTTGGGTTTTATACTTTGTATTTTATTTAACACTAGCTTTTGCTCGCGGTTTCCCTGCGTGTATTTCCCACGGAAACAGTGCTTTTTCCCGGGATGAAAGATACCCTATGTCCTTCTCAGTACTTTTAACTATGTGTATGCGAAATTTCAGGAAGATTGGTTTAGTAAATAAAGCGTGAAGAGGTAACAAACAAACAAATAAATAAACAAACTCACTTTCGCATTTATAATATTAGTTGGGGTTCATTACACTGCTAAGTAGGCAAACAGGCATACGGCCCACCTGATGGAAAGCGGTCACCGCAGCCTTTGGCCGCCAACACCAGTACTTAACTGTACCAGCACAAATAACCCTTTTAACTACTTATGTGGTGCCAGTCACAGAACATGTTACATGTTCTGTGGTGCCAGTGATGTCACGCCCGCCTTGCAGACCCTAAATAAATCTTTTCACGCCCTTTTAGAAAAATATCATGTTATCATGTAGCTCATTTCACAACCTTTCACAACCTTTGAATACGCTTTTTAATAATTTTATGTTTTTATTTATTTTATTTTCCATTAAAGGAAGACTTACAGCATAAGAATTTAGAACAGATAGAGTAAATAAGAAACAGAAAGCCAATTACAAATCTTCACAGGTAGAAAAAAGTAATAAATAGAAAAACTCAAGCAAACAAAGTGTCACAATAGCCAGAAGTTAGAAACAAAATATATAATTATTTTTATGATTGATCTATAAAAATTAATTATCATATTGGAGTCTGTGACATATTTAGAAAAATCTAAATAATATGGACGGAAATCAGAGTACTGTAAAACTCTGTAATGGCAAAGAAAAATTACACTGAGCAATGGCACGCTTCATAACGCGAAGTGGTTGAACTTCTCTCAACTGATCAAGATCGTAAAACTTTCGGAGAACTCACCCGCATCATCCTTATATACCTTGGCATGGCTTGGCTATATCATAATTACAATCGCCTGAATCTTAATTATACTATACGACCTGTTTATTATCGGTTCTCTGCCTTGAACTAAAAGAAAGGTGTGAAACCAGTGGTTTCATTGACAGCGCTATTTTAGATGTATCATTGAATATCTAGTCATAAAAACCAAAATCTTTTTTCTTGGTGCCTTCACGGTCCATCAGTTTTGTAAAGATTTCACGGTATCGAAGCGTCAACTGATTGATGTCGCATTCCGCTGCATACAGCAGTTATCTAGCGTCCTACGTTGGCGGCAGGCTGCAAATGCAGCGCGGCGCTGCGCTATGGGTAAATGTCCAATGTATGGACGTACATACTTTTGGCATATGTTGGCGGCTGCGCTGTCGCGTGTAATATACCAATTACCATTGTCGCGTGAAGCACGGCATCGTCCTCGCATCGCTCAGAATTTGTCGCGTTTGAAGTCTACGCAGGACATAGTGTTAGATCTGTATGTGTCACGCGTTCAGTGTTGAGTGTTGCCATGCAACTAACACGCAGCGTGTCATCTTATTATTATTGTGTAGAAGATAGATATTTGAAGGAAAAAGTCAGCTTTCTGGGCATGTTACCGAGACAACAATGTAAACGTGTATGTGTGTGACAATAAATGTAATTCTTTATTAGGTTCAAATAAAATTAAGAAATACGTGAAAATTAACAAATTTATTAAGAAATCTGCAAATATGATTAAGAAACAAAAGAATAGTGTTAAAGAAATTCCAATTAGGCAACAAAAGTTAGACTTAAAAATACAATTGATGTCTTGTGAAGACACTATTAAAAGTAATAAGAAAGTAATTAAAGAATTACAAGATAAGTTATGTTCTTTGCAGACTGAGTTGCAATCCATATCCAGTAAATATGATGTTTCTATAAAAGCTATGAGTGAATATACTCAAGCTCTCAAAATTCTAAATGAAAATAAGGACTTGTGTAGTTGTAGTTCGAATGTAGAGAACCAGGTCAGCTTCAACCCTGACACAGGTTGTGATGCCCCCGGAGACTGTGCCCCTTTTACAGGCTTCTCCGGTGGTCTCACAATTGGATGCCCCATCATCAACACCAGCAGCCCCTCAGGCTCTTCGGTTAGGTCAGCTTTCCTTGACTGTGAGACCCGAAGAACTGTTATCTACTCTGATGAAATGGGTGCTAACCTGGGTCCCTTGGTCTCGAATTATACTACTCAGAACACATGTAATATTTGTATGCCAGGATCACATATTTCTCAAATATTGTCCAAGTTAAAGTGTGACAAATTTGATTTCAACACCACACTTATTTTAGCTATAGGCAATAGTACAAATGTCACACATGTAGATATATTAAACTGTATAAACATCTTGTCAGAAATAGAGAGAGTGGGTATTGGTCAAATAATTTTAGTTCTTTTCCCCTATATAAAAAATAATTACAGAAATAAGTCCATACACTCATTAAATACACACATTTATAATTTAACGTGGGATCTGAAAAAACTTTATATTTTAGATTGTAATAAATATATTGACAACTGTTTTTATAACAATGGTACTGTGTACCTACCCTATAGATATAAGCTGACTATTGCTAAACTGTTAGCATACAATATATATTATAATAGCAAGTAAAGATAAATATATATTAGCAAGTGCATTACTGACAAAATTCTGACCACGGTGGGTCCTTAATATTAATAAACAGAGATTATAAATGCAAAGAGAAAAAGACATAGTAAGGCTGTCTCTTGAATGTACAATAGAACTTTCTTGTGTGGAGTTGGACAAATATATTATTATGTGTGCTTATAGACCGCTTTCAGCTAGTTATGACACTCTTTTAAATGTTTTGGAAGAAGCCCTCAGGCGGGTTAGTTCTAGTAGTAAACATATAATTTTATGCGGTGATTTTAACGTTGATATTTTAGTTTCATGTTCGGAAAGCAATGGATTTAGAAATTTGCTTGATTCATTTAATTTGAAAAACACATTCTTTGAACCCACTAGAATTACCCCAACCTCTGCCAAATGTATAGATAACATTTTCTGTGATTGCTCGGTCTCTGATGAAAAGCTTTTTGCCTGTCTGGGGTCTGACCACCTGGGTCAACAGGTGTCACTGACACGTGACGAAGAGTCTAACCTTAGCTCCGCTCCTGTAACCTGTAGGCCGCTGACTAAGCACCGGAAAATGCGTTTTCGCGAATCTATAAATAAAAAATTGCCTGAAATAAACCCAAATAAAAATCCGAATGACCATTATGATGAGGTTTTTAATACAGTGAAACAAGAATTTAACAAATCTTTTCCTCTTAAAACATTTGATAAGAAAACAAAACTAAATTTCTGCGATTGGGCCACAAATGGCATTTATATTAGTAGAAATAAGCTATATGAACTGTATGGCCAAAAACAATATAATTTTAAACCGGAATTTGTATCGTATGTTAGATGTTATTCAAAAACTTTTAAAAAGGTATGTGCTGCTGCAAAATCTTTATATCTGACTAATAAAATAAAAAACTCTAATGATAAGATCAAAGCTGCTTGGTCTATTATCAATAACGAGACAGGCAAATCGAAATCGCGCGACATTAATATTTCTTTAAAAATTGGTGATAAAACCATAACTTCTAACGACGAAGTAGCCAACGAATTCAATAATTTTTTTGCCAATATTTCTAAGAATATCACAGGATCCCTCTCCTCTTGTCCCAGTGCTGCAGATGACTTATTAAAAAGAAATGCCTCCGATCCTAAGTCCATTTTTAGATTTAGAAGTATCACATCGGATGAACTCTTATCTGCGTATAAGGCACTCAACATGAAAAATACTGAGGATCTCTGGGGTATATCTGTCGCAGTTCTGAGCTGTATTATTGATTTGATTGCTCCTCATCTAACTGTGATTTTCAATAAGTGCATTTCCGAGGTGTTTTCCCTGACCTCATGAAAATAAGTAAAATTATTCCTTTATTCAAACAGGGTACAAAAAATGATCCCACTAATTACAGACCCATTTCTATATTACCCGCTTTAAGTAAAATATTTGAAAAATTAATTTTAACGCAATTAGTCTCTTATTTTAACGTAAATAAAATCTTACATAATCGTCAGTACGGTTTCACTAAAGGTCGTTCCACTACTGATGCAACATCTACTTTAGTTCAAATAATCTATGAAGCGTGGGAATCCAGCCAAGATGTCATAGGTATTTTTTGCGACCTTTCAAAAGCCTTTGACTGCGTGGATCATAATATACTAAAAAACAAGCTTAAATTTTATGGTGTTACTGGGACGGCCCTTGAGGTACTAGCTTCTTACCTGGATAACAGAACTCAGAAAGTAGAAGTTAACAGAGCTGCTTCCAGCAGCGCGGCGGTACACATGGGCGTGCCTCAAGGCTCCATAATTGGTCCTTTTCTATTCCTTGTTTACATAAATGACCTTCCATGTCTTGCCCAACAATTGTGTGAAGTTGTTTTATTTGCGGACGACACATCATTACTATTTAAAGTCAACAGAAATAGTCAAAATTATGATGATGTAAGTAATACTATGACACTTGTGCTTGACTGGTTTACAACCAACAACCTGGCTTTAAACACGGACAAGACCAAGTGTATAAAGTTTTCTCTCTCGAACGCACCTCATAATGATATACCTTTAATAGTTAATGGCAAAGTATTAGAGTGGGGTACACAGTGTCAAATTCTTAGGCGTTACCGTTGACTGTAAGTTAAAGTGGGATAAACACATTGAACTCACGGCCAAAAAACTTAGCTCGGCGGCTTATGCAGTGAGAAGGATAAGACAGTGCACAAACATTGAAACAGCTAGACTCGTGTATTTCAGCTACTTTCATAGCATAATGTCATACGGATTATTGATATGGGGAAATGCAGCCGAGATAGGGAAAATATTTGTATTACAGAAAAGAGCAATTCGTTTTATGTACGGGCTAAAACGACGCGATTCTCTACGAGAGCTCTTTAAATCAATAAAAATTCTTACTGTTGCATCTCAATACATCTTCAATGTACTTATTTTTGTTAAATCCAATTTAAACCTCTTTAAAAAAATCTGCGATGTACATAGTATAAACACCCGCAATAAGAATAAACTTTATACGCCCTGCTTTAGGCTTAAAAAGGTTCGGCGGTCTTTCGTGGGTCAAAGTGTAAAAATGTTTAACAAGCTCCCTGACGAGGCTATAAATTTACCGATGCAAAAATTTAAAACATATCTTAAAAATACTTTGATGAATAAAGCGTATTACACAATAAGTGATTATTTGAACGATAAAAAAGTTTGGTCTCTCCCTACAACTTCGCCACTCCACACTTGATTACATTCTTTTGATATTGTGAAAAAATAACCTTACCTTTCTTTTTTTAAATTTAATTACATTGACATTTAATTGTTAAACATGTACGTGTATTGTGATCTTCAAGTGACTGAAAGTATTTATTTTTCTAAAATGTTCAAACTTGTGAACGGGTGTTGCCAGGGGATCCTGCTTCGATCCTGATTCGAATTTTATTTTTATTTTTTGTTCTTAACCAATTCATTGTGGTTACTTGATCACAAACATAACATGTTTTATTATATTATTATTATTTTTTTACTTATATTTTATTTTATTTTTGACTGTACACAATCTAGTGTATGTATAAAGTTAATGAAATAGCCCCTCTGGCATGCTAGGCGACCAAGACTGTTTCATGAGTTTCTTTCGGCATTTCTTCTCAGCAGTGGTCGTTCCGAAATGCTAGTAGTTTGTAGCTTTGAGACATAAAATATTATGATTAAATAATTAGTTATCGACGTGAAAAAGAGCCTTCTTTGAAGGCCAAGTTTCAATAAAAAATTGACTTTGACTTAACTTTGACTTTGACAACTTGTTGTCGGGATTGTACGACATCTAATTTATTTATTTTTATTCGAGTTGTAATTTTTTATTAAAAAATAAAGAAAATAACTTGGAAACTAGGAAGAAAGGTGAATATCAGACAAGAACTACACATTTCAAAATGAATAACGAAGTGAGGAAACGAAACACTGTTTTCACACAGTGCATAGTGAATTTTTCTCTTTTTACCATCACCCAATAAGAAATAAACTATTTTTAATATAAACCGTTACTGGTTAATATTATTAGCAGTATCTTCCAGACGCGGCCAGCTCATTAGAATACCGACCGGTACTGGTAAACTAGGACCGGTTTCTCGCGAATAGATTTACTATCTGTTGATGATAGTGTAATTTTAGACGAAGAAAAAATATAGAAATACTAGCTTTTTGCCCGCGGC